>CM058239.1:53052635-53388155 GCA_030180135.1 Orychophragmus violaceus | reverse complement strand
GAGTAGATACACAAAGTTTGCAATAATCAAATCCACAAAAATATCTCTTTATTAGAAATTTTTTAAACACTCTCCTTACAAGATGTTTAATCAGGTTTACACGCAGTCTTTCTTGACTCGTCACTGACCAATTCCTAATCTAGGAACCTTAGAAAATATCTTAAACAATCTCCTGACTTGTTTAATTCGAATTACTCGACGTCACACACGACTCGACACGAACCGATTCCTAGGCTACCCAATGTTACACACCGCGAATAGCTGTGTAACCTTTTTTTCACTCACCAGTAGACCCACAAAAACTAACTCACGTTAAATTATTGCTCTCTTTTTTTTTTTCTGTAACTAAACCTAGAGCCATCTCTTCCTTTATATACTCCAACCAAAACCAGTTGAGAATATGATATCTCCAAATCTTCTATTTCTTGATTTGAGAATATCTTGTTCCAGATCTTCATGATATCTCCAAATATTCTATTTTCTTGCTTTGAAGAATATCCTAACTCCATATTTTTAGTCAACCACGTCACCTAAACTCCTCGTCATATTCTTTGTTCCTTCAAGCCTTACACATGCGTCTTCATTGTGCAACACACGATTCCTTGGTGCTAACAATCTCTCCCTTTTTGTCTGAGTGTGATACCTCAAGCTAACTGCATTCACAAGACAACCATTATATGTTGCTCCCCTATCAACAAGATTCTCAACCACTTTCTTTTTTACTCCTATCTTCAATAACACCTTCAACTTCTTTCACATAATCTCCCCCTGCTTGAGTACACACTATGAACAAAAATATACAGCACAAGGAACATCACTTTAGGGCACACATCATACACAGACTCCTCCACTCCTAGAGTCTTCCTTTTTATTTTCCCCAATTGTTGAATCATGCTCCATTGATTTGTCATTTTTAGTAATCCCCGGGTTGCACACCGCCTCTGCTTGTGTTACCTTATCTGCTCCAGTTGGGTGAATCTCAGTCATCTTCAGGAACTCTTTTTGATCCACCTTAGTGCTTCCAAGAGGTTGTGAGTAAAGATCTGACTTTGCTATCCATACCATATGATATTTACGTGGCTCAATGTAGCACTTGTTTTGTTCCCAAACCTTTTTGATCTTGTTCTTCAGCTCATAACATTTTCTCTTGATATGTCCATGTCTTCCACAAAAATAACATCCTCTACTCCCTTTGATGAGCTGGTTGTTAGGCCTCATTTCCAAGCGTCTGGGACTAACTGATTTACCCGTTTCAAATTGAATTGACTTCCTTTCAGTTTCCCTGCTCAAATTTTCTTGGACAAAGTTACCTAGACTTTTGTAGTTTGGCTCTGCTTCCACAGACTTACGACCTGTGTAACCCAATCCCCAGTTCTGCTTTACAGGTTGTCCCATTGCCAACAGCTTATCAAGGTTCTCAGATCCATTGTTCAACATTCTGAGCTTTTTATGAGTCTCAGTGCGATCATACTCAAGGGACTGATTCTTCTCTTTTTCAAGAATGTATAGTTCATGCATCTTCTTCATCTTTTCTTTCATAAGCTTAATACCTCCACCTTCAGATTTCTCTAGTCCTTCTCTTGATATAGCAACTGCTTTGACTTCTATTGCTTGTTCTATATTCTTCACATCAGATTTGGTTTCCAGCTCCAATATGTTGATTTTAGCTTCTAACAAAGCTTTGTCCTTGAGCAGTTGCAGGTTTGTGTTACTCAGATTTACCCAATTATCATAGAGAAGTCGATACTCAGCCTTTGCATCTATCTCAACATCTTCATCATAATCAGAGTCACAATCAGACTCTTTATCAGAATCTTTTCCTAACAAGGCCATGAAATTCAACAGATCATCATCATCTTCACTCTCATCTGATTCTGTAACACTGTCATTTCGTTTGTGTAAGCTGGGACAGTCAGTCTTCATGTCTCCGAAACCTCTACATCCACGACACTTTTGCTCCTTACGTTTTGCCAAAGGACATTCAGATCTGAAGTGCCCATAACCTTCACATTCATGACATTGAATGTCACATCTCCAATTTCGTTTTCCAGCTTCATACCTTGGTGTTCGATTTGAGTTTCTTTCACTGTCGTTTCTTGACAAACCTGAGACCTCTTTAATTGACCCTTTCTCAATTCTCCTCGGGGCCTTTTTGAAGCTTCTAGCCAACCTATCCATACTCTCATCAACTTTTTGAGTCATGCTTTCTTCCAGCTTATGAAACTGATATGATTCTTCATTTGCAGCAAAAGCTATTCCTTTGACAATTTTAGGTTGATCTGCAGATGCTTCCATTTCTTCTGCTTTTAACATTCCCAGTAGCTGAGAGAACTTCATGTCATCTGTGTTCATAGCCATCTTGAGTACTGCTTTTTGTGCCCCATACTTTGCAGGTAAGCATCTTAACATCTTTTTCACCAGCTTCTTATCCTTAAGTTTTACCCAGCACTAAAGCTTCATTAGCTATGGAACTAAGCTTAGATCCAAAACTTCCAATGGATTCATCACTTCCCAGCTTGAGATTCTCAAACTGTGATGCCAAGTGATCAAGCCTTGTCCTCTTCACGCTTGATGTCCCTTCATAGAAGTTTACTAGAACTTCCCAAGCGTCTTTAGCAGCAGAGCACCCCTGAACAAGCTTAAATTTCACAACATCAATTGCAGTAAAGATCTCACTAATAGCCTTGGAGTTAAACATTGATGCGTTCTTCTCTGCTGCAGTCCACTTATCTTTGGGCTTTGGCTGTTTCTTTCCTTCAGCGTCAAGAACATATGGTTCCTCCCAACCAGATTCCACAACAGTCCAAGCATCCTCATCTATAGTCCTGATTCTTTGTTTCATGCATACTTTCCAGTGACCGAAGTTGTTTTCATCAAGCATGAGTGTCTTTTTAATCTCCACAAGTGTCCTTTGTGTACCCATCTTCTCCACAAGATCTCAACCAGTTTAGTAGATTCTAGAAAACCACCGTCGATAACCCGCTCTGATACCAATTGTAAAACCATAAGAGTAGATACACAAAGTTTGCAATAATCAAATCCACAAAAATATCTCTTTATTAGAAATTTCTTAAACACTCTCCTTACAAGATGTTTAATCAGGTTTACACGCAGTCGTTCTTGACTCGTCACTGACCAATTCCTAATCTAGGCACCTTAGAAAATCTCTTAAACAATCTCCTGACTTGTTTAATTCGAATTACTCGACGTCACACATGACTCGACACGAACCGATTCCTAGGCTACCCAATGTTACACACCGCGAATAGCTGTGTAACCTTTTTGTTCACTCACCAGTAAACCCACAAAAACTAACTCACGTTAAATTATTGCTCTCTCTTTTTCTGTAACTAAACCTAAAGCCATCTCTTCCTTTATATACTCTAACCAAAACCAGTTGAGAATATGATATCTCCAAATCTTCTATTTCTTGATTTGAGAATATCTTGTTCCAGATCTTCATGATATCTCCATATATTCTATTTTCTTGCTTTGAAGAATATCCTAACTCCATATTTTTAGTCAGCCACGTCACCTAAACTCCTCGTCATATTCTTTGTTCCTTCAAGCCTTACACATGCGTCTTCATTGTGCAACACACGATTCCTTGGTGCTAACAAAAACTATATACTCTCTGCCATTATCTGAATATAACGAGATGAGCTTTCACTGAAACCTAATTTCAGCCAAAGTTTCCACCGTATGAAGATTGCTTTTACATTTGGGTTGTTTTTAAGAGCATAAAACCAAAGTAATGTGTGAAATGATCAACAAATATCACATAATACTTACAGGAACGATTGAATGAATCAGGGAAGTCCAAAAATCTGAGTGTACGAGCTCAAGAGGAGGAGAACTAGTTTGAGAAGTATTAGCTAATGGAAGTTTATGATTTTTATTAGATAGGAGATCACTACATTGATAGACGACATTTATTTTGGATTCAGAAAGCAATAAAGGAGAAACAACAGATTTTAAAATGGGAATAGAAGGGGGTCAAGTCGGAAATGCCAAACAGATGTTGGTAGTTTTTTTGTCGGCGATATTGGTGGAAGGTTTGTGGAAATTGTTGGGCCAATATTTTGATAAACATGTGGGTTTATAAAATGTTGTAATAGTTGAAAAGAAATGTGTATGTGCCAATAAAAATTGGTAAAGCCTTTTTTGCTCTCCAAACTTAAGTGGGAACTTAATTTGTCCCACATTGGAAGCAAGAGAAGTTTGTGAGTCTTTCTATGTCCTATATATAGAAACCCATCTCTCTCTAAAAAAAACACACCACATATCTTCTTAGATATATCTTTCTCAACTCAAAATCCAGCAATCTCTCTCGTCTTCTTTCTTATAATAAGTCCGAGAGTATTCGTAGATTCTAAGTTCGCAGATTCTTTGATCGAGTGTCACGATCTTAGTCTCAAAGCGGTTGTATCCTGGGATTCATTATCTCATCAAACCGTTACACTACGGGAGATATTTTGAATTAAGGAAAGAGATCATCTCGCCTCCGCTTAGTTGTTTTTCTTAATCGTGTTTTCCATCGGTTTTTCCAAACAGTTTTTGTCTCCGTAATTTTACGGCCTACAGTCTTAATTCAAAATAAATCCGCTTCTTATCGCTTGAATCGGATTCATAAACTGTAGAAAAACCTTTTTTCACACGATTTTACAAAACGTTTTCAAACAGTGTTCGGCGAACGCTATACGTGATTCCGCTGATCGTTTGTTCAATAAAACGATTTTCACAGATTCGATAAACGATTTCCGCGAAAGCCTTTTGGCGAGTTTGCAAAACGTTATATCACACGATCTAAACAATCAATAAGCGATCAATCGCTATTACAAGTCTGTTCCAAAAACTGACTTAATTCTGGTAAGACGCCATATGAACTTTGGAAAGGTAAAGTACCTTCGTACAAATACCTGAAAGTGTTGGGGTGCCTAGCAAAAGTCGCAATACCACCTCCGAAAAAGGTCTCAGTCGGACCTAAGACAGTTGATTATCGGGAGAACAAATTGAATCTTGAAACTTTGCACACAATAGTAGTGCTTCCCGGGACAAGAACACAAAGTTTGTAAACTTGTGAAGTCATTATATGGACTTAAGCAAGCTCCGAAACAATGGCATGAAAAATTTGACAACACAATGATGTCAAATGGATTCAGCATAAATGAATGTGATAAATGCATCTACATAAAGAATACTCCAAGTGTGTATATTTCATTGTGCTTATATGTAGATGACATGTTGATTATTGGCAGCAATAAAGACATGATCCAACAAACTAAGAACATGCTTAGTGGAAAGTTTGACATGAAAGACATGGGTCTAGCAGACGTCATTCTAGGAATAAAAATCACAAGAACTTCAGACAGAATCGTTCTGTCTCAAGATCACTATGCTGAAAAGATACTTGAGCGATTCAAAAACTACTCAAACGGCACGGCAAAAACTCCAGTTGATTCTCAACTTCACTTGACTAAAAATTCAGGTGAAGCTGTGTCACAAGTAGAGTATGCACGCGTTATTGGGAGTCTTATGTACTTAACCAACTGTACTAGACCAGATTTGGCACATGCGGTAAACGTACTAAGTCGCTACACAAGTAATCCAGGTCACAAACACTGGAAAGCTATAACAAGAGTATTAAATTACTTAAGACATACGAAAGTTATGGTCTCCACTATGGTAGAGAACCCGCAATTTTGGAAGGATACAGTGACGCAAACTGGATATCTGATTCCAAAAATTCGAAATCTACAAGTGGATATGTCTTTACCCTTGGAGGTGGAGCAGTATCATGGAAATCTTCCAAACAAACTCTATTGGCTAGATCAACCATGGTGTCTGAATTCATAGCACTAGACAAAGCTGCTGAAGAGGCTGAATGGCTTCAGAATCTCCTGGAAGATATTCCATTGTGGGAGAAACCAGTTCCGGCATTACGTGTACACTGCGATAGCCAATCGGCTATAGCCCGGGCACTGAATAATCTCTATAATGGTAAATCGCGTCACATAAGAAGACGACATAAAACCATTAGACATCTGATCTCAAGTGGTGTAATCACAATAGATTATATCAAATCAGCTGACAACCTAGCGGATCCATTTACTAAAGGTTTGTCACGAGATCAAGTTGTAAAATCATCGAAGGGAATGGGTTTAAAGCCTATCACTCAAGAGGATGTTTGATGGAAACCCTACCTACGTGACTGGAGATCCCAAGATGTCAGGTTCAAAGGGATAACTAAATTGAACATAATCTTATCAAGCACTGAAAACTTCAAGTCTATACTCAGTTCCCAAGATGATAACAGTGCTAACATACATAAGATTTGTATGTGTAAAAAGGATAAGCATAGCTTTTAATGATAAGTCCATAGCTTTGATATATCAGTGGAGTATTAAAGATACTTCTTAAAACAAAGACTACTGGCAAATTACCTAAGTGAGTGTGAAATTGGGCCGTTTCTAGGAGAATGAAAAACAGGCTATATTCTCCAAGTTCACTCATGACTAACCATGCAAGTTCAAGGCCAAAATGAATACAATAGAGAACTTAATTCTACGAGAAAATGAAACTGGGTTATACATGTTGTCTCGGTTTACATAAAAATCCGGGTGGTTCAAGACATCATGTTCACCTCCTAGCCGAGTAAACCCGACAGATATTAACTATGAGTGGTTCAAGGCTGAAACATGCTACTATCTCAAACACAGTGATTTTTCGCTTATACTCTCGGAAGTCTGTCTAGTCTAGTCGAGTCGTGTCTAGTCTAGTCGGGTCTGTCCAGTCAGTCTAGTCGTCCTATGTTTAGAGTCATTTCTATTCATGTGGGGGATTGTTGGACCTATATTTTAATAAACATGTGGGTTTATAAAATGTTGTAATAGTTGAAAAGAAATGGGCATGGGCCAATAAAAATTGGTAAAGCCTTTTTTGCTCTCCAAACTTAAGTGGGAACTTAATTTGTCCCACATTGGAAGCAAGAGAAGTTTGTGAGTCTTTCTATGTCCTATATATAGAAACCCATCTCTCTCTAAAAAAAACACACCACATATCTTCTTAGATATATCTTTCTCAACTCAAAATCCATAAATCTCTCTCGTCTTCTTTCTTATAATAAGTCCGAGAGTATTCGTAGATTCTAAGTTCGCAGATTCTTTGATCGAGTGTCACGATCTTAGTCTCAAAGCGGTTGTATCCTGGGATTCATTATCTCATCAAACCGTTACACTACGGGAGATATTTTGAATTAAGGAAATAGATCATCTCGCCTCCGCTTAGTTGTTTTTCTTAATCGTGTTTTCCATCGGTTTTTCTAAACAGTTTTTGTCTCCGTAATTTTACGGCCTACAGGAATCTCGACGCGGTCACTCATAACCTCGATCTCTAGATTTTCATGCTACCATTGGTGCTTCTGAGGTAAGGTTCTTCACCTTAAAAGGTGCAGGAAAAATACTAAAGACACTCTGTTGTCAATGCATAATTTTTTAACATAGATTCATTTTTAGCAATTCTAAGTACATGAAGAATATTTTTCAATTTTAGAGGTCGAGAGAGTGAAGGAGGAATAGATGAACTCGTGTTCTCAATGGTGGGCAGGTCCGTCAGCTACTTGTAATCCTTCTCCACCATTGTATGGTGAATGAAAGGATAAGTTGGCAATATCCAATATTAGATGGTGTGTCGCACCTGAATCAAGTAGCCATGACATAGTTTCAGAAGCGTGAAGGAATGCGTGGTATGCATGAGCCGGAGCTTGAGTGAACCATAGTTTGATGTTGGAGTGGATGTTGATCCGGTTTGAGAGACAAGTCGAAAGAGTGAAAAATGATTAACGATCTGACCTTGTGTTCCACAAGTGTGACAACTTCCTAGTCCTAGATATGGACGGGTGAGAGATCATGATTGTTGTAGAGCTGACCCTGGTTATTGTTCTGACGAGAGTGACATGAGTTGTTGTTGTAGCGCCAATTATGAGGACAATTTTGTGCCCGATTTGCCGTGATGGGAAGGTTGATGGTTGAGGCTGAAATTGATGCCAAGGAAAGCTCTCGGTTAGTGAGTTTCTCATGGAGTTCAGAGAAAGAGATCGGTGAGTCACGGGCATAAACAACATCAATCACCGGTTTGAAGTCATCACTGAGACCATCGAGAACATCATCAGTGAGATCTTCTTTCTCGAGAGGATTCCTAAGAAGTGCTAGTGCATCAAATTTAGATGAAATATATTACATATAGGCCTCGATGGTTTGAGTTCCCTTAACACATTGTTTCAGTTGCAACCATAGCTGTATGATGTGATCTATCGCGGGATGTGTGTTTGTCGTTGACAGGGTGGACCACACGTCAAGAGACGAGTTGGAGGTGGCGATGAGAGACTGGTGGGAAAGCTCAATGGAACCCATGAGAATTCTGAAGATGAGACTATCCTATCTTTACCAAGTGACATACTCCGGATTAGCAACAGTGACGCCAGAAGCAACAATGGTCTTCGGCAGTATGTGACTAGATGATACAAAAGTATCTCTATATCTAGTTTTTGTGCGAATAGAACCTCCGTTCTTTTTCTAAGATTTTTTGGTTGGATAGTCATATTATTTTTAGTGGTGGAGAAAAAATATAAAAGAAAGTGTTGGGTCTCGGTATTAGTAATGAAACCGTTGAAACCCTCTCTAACCAAACCCTGCCATCAACCTCCTTTTTCCCTCCTTTTTCCAGATCTGGCTCGTCCTCCGGCGTCGGTGACTCCCTCAGCTCCGGCGCCGGACTCTCTTCTTCTTCTTCTTCTTTTTCTGCTTCTTTGGCGGTTTTTGGTTTGGGATCCGTCGGATTTGATGGTCACGGCGGAGCAACCTTCAGTGGTGTCCTCGTGCGCAGGCGGTGCAGCCTCCATGGTGTCGCAGTGGCTGCGGTGGAGGTGAGGCATCACGTGATTGTCGTCGGCATCTCAGCCTCTTCCATCTCGATTTCTGCTGAGCTCGATTGTTCATCGTTTGTGGTCACCGGTTCTTTTTCTCCGGTGGTTTCTTCTCGACGTGTCCCCTGCTCTGGCGTGGCGTGCTCGGTGTTGTAAGCGGTGGCGAGGCGGTGTTCTTCCTCCTCAGTTCTCCTTCGGCCTCTCTCTGCTTGGAGTCTTTCGGTGTTTCCAGAAGGCGGAGGTGAGGAGGTGATGACGGAGCTTTCCCTCCTCCTCTTGGCGGTGGCTGTTGGATCTTGAGGACGGATCCTTGTCCGTCATAGGGAGTGGGTGGCGGTTCCTGTCCATGGCTAGCCACATTGAGGTGGCTCATGCTATTTCGGTTGCGTGGATCCACTTGCGGTGCTTCCCGGCGGAGGTTAGACAGGTGGCACGGCGGCAGTTCTCTGCTTTTGGTGTAGCTCTGTAGCTATCGACTTTTGGTGTGGACCGGGTTTCTCTCGCAGGTGTTTTGGGTCACTCTCGGTGCGGGATTTGCGATATGGCTATCGGATTGAGCTCGGGTTAGCTCCAGTTCAAACCGGTGGTGATGGTGGGTCGGTTCTGGACTTGAGTTGTAGAGGCGCCGGGGTTTTTATGGTGGCTAAGTTTGTTCCTGTGAGGGCTGGTTCCTGAGAGATCTGTTCACTCGGGAATGGTAATTGGAGTTGACACTTCGACGGCCCGCTTGGGCTCCTTTGTCAACAGCGGCAGATTAGTCCGTCATAGATCTTGGAGATCCCGCTAGTTTTCGGAGAAGCTGTAGGTGTTCTTCATTTAAGGTTTGAGGGCTGGCCTTAGGAGGATGCTTGTTACAACTATGATGTGAACTCTAATTCTTGGAACTATGGCAAAGGCGGGGTGGTCGACGGTTACTCGTTTGATTGCTGCTCTCTCGCCCGGAATTGACTCTGTCTCTAAGTTGCGCTCGGGCGGATCTGTACCATTTAGTTGTTTCACATTTGAGTTGTTGCTGTTTTTAGTTTTTTTTTTGTTAATCTGCTTTCTTTGTCATCTTTGTACTTCTGTCGAAAATGGAAAATGGTAATAAATCTTAACATTTTTACCAAAAAATAATAATAAATTGCTTTTAGGGTGGTTTTGGGTTTTAGTTATGAAATTAGGTTATTATCCAATTTTTATCTACTCAAATCGGGGTCATTATCAAGTTTAAAATGGTTTAAGGTTAATTCAAAAATCGTAAACAAGTTTAAACCAATGTATATGTGGTTTGATGTTTCTAACTTCGATTTCAGGAAAAAATATGATTTGAACTTTTAATTTAGAGGGAATTAGTTTAATTTATATTGTATTGATATATAGAAAGATAGTATATTAAAATAAATATTTAATACTATATGATATTTTTCGTGGAAAAATAAATTATTGACTATGGTACTCTAGTGAAAACCTGACGATGATGACATAGCGGGTAACACAACGCTATCGTATCACTCAATTGTGGTACACACCATAAGATTCGATTGTTTGTGAAGGGTTGTTATGTCCGTTGCCTCCGCAAATCACTGTCTTATGCAGTGCGTTGATGTTGTTTATCCTTTCATGCAAGATTTCTTCTCCGTTTAATCATGGCGGAGGATCATCACGGACTGTCTTTCCTTTTAGGAAAGCTCTTACATTCCATCTATAAGGATGCTCAAGGGGCAAAAACCTTATGTGACAATCAAACCAGCTATGTTTCCTCTGGTTTGGCAACCAAAACGATTTTGTCTCATCCATACAATACGGACACGCCAACTTCCCATGTGTCATCCATGCAGATAGCATACTGTATGCTGGAAAGTCGCTAATTGTCCACATCAAGGCTGCTCGCATGGTGAATGTTTCCTTTCGTGAGACATTGTAAGCCTGCACGCCTTCACTCCAAAGATCTTTCAATTCTTCAATCAGCGGTTGTAGATAGATATGCATGCTTTTTTTGGGATGCTTTAGACCGGGGACTAATATGGAAAGGAAAAAATATTCCCTTTTCATGCACATCCCGGGGGATAAATTGTATGGTGTTACTATGACGGGCCAAACAGAATATGGCTGTCCGTTCATACCAATTGGATTAAATCCATCAGTTGATATACCTAGATAAACATTTCGACTCTCAGAAGCAAATGAAGGATATACCTCTTGAAAATGTTTCCATGCCTTTCCATTTGACGGATGATGCATTTCTCCTTCGGGAGACACATGTTCAGCATGCCATCTCATTTGTGAAGCCGTCGTCTTTGATTGATACAACCGCTTCAGCCGACTCCAAGTGGCAGATAAAACATCCGTTGCTTTGGTATCTTTTTCCCCGACCGACCCATTATAGCCTCATAACGACATTTTCCACAAAACCGACAATGTGACAACTCACTATCTTCTACTTTGCAAAATAGCATACAGTTCTCTTCGCATACATCAATCTTGTGACACAGCAACCCAAGAGATATCGGCAGCTTGTTTTTCTCGTAGTACTACTTTGGAGCAGTATTAGGCGATGGAAGGACATAATTAAATGTTTGTGCGATATCATCCAAGCATTCCTCTGGGATATTGTAATTTGTCTTCCAAGTCATTTGCTTCGACGTCAGATACAATTGCGAAATTCTATCAGCACATCTGTCATATAAAGGTTGGTTTGCAGCTTCAAACGCCTGCTGAACGAGATCCTGATATTCCTCGTAGATTGGTTCTTGGAAAGCTTCGCCACCTTCGGGTAACATGTTCAAATGTCCAGGGGGATCATGGAGTTGATTGATTGGAGCTTCGGTATCAGGAAAACCAGTCCAGGCTTCTTGATCTTACTTCGTGACAGGATGTCTTGTTGAAGCTTCACCAGTGTAATAACAATTTTCTCCGTGTTGCGTCCAGACATAACAATTTTCATAAATCCTTTCATCATAAGGCGAGTCGTCACGGTATTAACATCGTGGGGCTTTTGATTCTTGCACCTTTTGCACAGACAGAATAATTCTCCACGCTCAAGATAAGAAGCCTGACAACAAGCAAAAGAAATAAAAGTGTTTAAACCCTCACTAAATTTTGCAGACACACTATTATCAACACATTTTCGACATTTATACATCCACTCTCTCGATTCGAAAAACCCGGACATTTTGTATTATTTTTTTTGTTGAGATTTTAGTTTGTTCTTTTCCTTTGATACTTTCATGAATTTCATACGTTAGTTATTTATAATGTAGACTCAGCCACGGATAGTCATGAACTTGGTCGTGGCTATAAAGAATATATTCTCTGCCATAACAACTCATTATATTGATGCAATTGAAATCGGTGGGTAGTTTGAAAACGTGTGTTTCTAACACATAGCCACAGATAGCCACAGATATCCACGACTCTATTCGTGGCTAACTGTATATCCACGGATAGCGACGAACTATTCGTACCTAAACGTAGAGCCACAGATGCGTTCGTAGCTATTCGTGGCTAAGCTGACATAATGTGACATAAAGCCTGGGTGATATGAATTGTGATTGAAATGATATATTGGACTTATTACACCCGTGAGTTTTCGAGCTGATAATATCTTGTTAGCCATAACTAGCCGCGAAATGGTCGTGACTATATATTTCCACGAACATGTTTGTGGATATTCGTGGAAAGATATTGCCACGAACGCTTTCGAGGAAAGTCGTGGCTATATATCCTCGAATAGCCACGAATGTATTCGTGGCAAACTAGCCACGAAATATTTCGAGACTATTCATGGCTTATTTTTTCCACGACTGCCTTTGTAGCTATTCGTGGCTAAGTTTCCACGAATAGCTACAAATCCCTTTTCGTGGCTATATAGCCACGAATATCTATGAATTAGCCACGAACCATGTTTTTTTATGTCGTGGCTGGTTCGTAGCTATTCGTGGCTGGAATTTTGTTAGCCACGAACTGTTCGTGGCTAAATACAATTTTTCTTGTAGTGATACATTTTCAATTGAATATCTATTTAAACTCTCCATAAATGAATCATTCAGATGAATCCTCCTCATTAGTTGGAGTAAGAGTAGTTAAATAGATTTGTATGTTCACCTGCTTTTCAGAGCATGGGGCAGGAAAAATCCAAGACCCTTGTCTAAACTAGGCCGAGAGAGTAGCAGTCATTGAAATACCAAGTCTAGAGTTCCCATCGTCCTTTAAGTAATCGAGAAGACAACCATACGGAGAGCCATTACCAACCTTTAATGTTATCCAAGTATAAATCACATCTCTACTCTTGATAAGCTTGTTTACCAGCCAAGAATGTTTAGGATTTTGTTTGACTGTCCAGAAGTTATGATCCATCTAACACTTCCTCTTTAAACCACACCACCCAAACCGAGCCTGCTTGAAAAAATAGTAACCATATTAGCTTTAGGATACATGCTCGGTTCCAAATAGGAAGATCAACAACCCCCTCCCCCCCCCATTCTCCTTAGGCTTAGTAATAGTTCCCCAAGACACTCTAATTGTGTGAACTGGCTCTATATTTCCTTTCCAAAGAAATACTCCACAGAGAGAATTGATACGGTTGATAATTTCTTTTGGCACGACAAAAGTAGAACACCAAAACGTTTGAATACCGGCGATCAGTGTTTTTATCAGGAGCAATCTACCCGTAAAATATAAAGCTTTGACACTCCAATTTGTAAGTCTCCCTTTCACCTGCTGGATAAGTACTTCACAGTTCACAGTAAAAAGTTTTTTAGTACATAAAGGAATCCCTAAATACCTTACCGGTAAATTTCCATTGGGCATACCCGTCGAGAATTTGATTATGTCTATTTCATATAGTGAAAGACCAACTGCAAAGAAGGAAGACTTATGGACACTGACAACCAATCCAGACCTCAAATCAAACTAATGCAGGACTTGCAAAACGTTTTGGACCGATTTAAGAGAACCATCCGTGACGATGAGAAGGTCATCAGCGAAGTACAAATGGGTAAGTTTTGTAGATTCACACCTTTTATGATAGCCAAATCTTCCTTCCTCAGCCGCTAAATTAAGCATTAGAAAGAGCATGTTCATCGCGATGACAAAAAGGTAAGGAGACAATGAGTCTCCTTGCCTAAGTCCTCTCTTACCCTTAAAGTACCCATTCACCATTCTATTATAGTCCACTGTATAGTTAGCCGAGCACACACATGCTTTAAGCCAACCAATGTACACTGCTGGAAGACTTAGGCCTTGTAAACAATTAAAGAGGAAGTCCCAAGAGATAGTGTCGAAAGATTTCGCTATATCCACTTTAATTGTTATTCTAGAAGGACCTTTAGATTTATGGTAGCCGTTGAATAGCTCCCCAACAAGAATTTCGAAAGCTTTCGCTATATCCACTTTAATAACAAACACAGTTTGGTTTTTCAGGATCAGAGAATGGAGCAAAAGGTTTGGCTGCGTAACCAGAAGCCTAGAAACTGTTTTATGGAGAGTGTTTAAGCAAGCTATCGGCCTGAAATCAGAAATAGCAGAAGATCCATGGCGCGTTGGAACGAGGGACAAGATGGTTGCATTCGTGGAGGATGGCATGAATGACGAGAGGACGAAATGAGTTATGGAGGTCAAAAATTCACTGCCAATAAGATCCCAACTCGCCTTGTAAAAACCAGAAGACAGCCCGACTGGACCATGGGTGTAACGCCCCCTTCCCGTTTTCCGCTGACCGACGAGCTGACCGGCCAACAATCAAACAAGAACAAGACCGATCGAACCCGAGCAGTCATACGAGAAGAGTTTGTCACAATACGAAAGCCAGAGACAATCTGGTTTGAGACAAAGGCTCGAACCAAACTATCTTTGACTCTGTTTACCTCGTTTCCACGATACGAGGCTTTACAAACTGTACCACTTCCACGAGTTGTGTCCGGTTCGGACGAAACCGTATATCAGGGATTATTCCGTTTTTATTGTTTGAAAACATAAATTTTATTCATAGTAATATACGGTCTAATACAAAATATTTAGCGGGATATCCCAATAAAATCCGAAACCGAAAGTAACAGTCAAAATGCGTAATAACCGATACCCAATGCCAACCCGAGACTACTCCGAGTGTCCTACGCGTCCGCCGAGCTATGCCAAACCTGAAAAACACAAAAGAGTCTAATGAGTAATCTAAGATTACCCAGTGAGACGGCTCCCAACTAAAGGCTGCTAATAATCTAATGTTCCCACCCAAACCCAAAATAACAATCAAGTATAATAGCTGATCACGTGCTACCAAGACGTGATGAGCTTCACAACACACACAAGCATTCAACACAATCATCAACGAAGGGAATCGAGAACACTGCAACACATGTTCTTGATTAGACTCGATCTATTTATCACAGCTCTAACACAATCTCCACAGCATCTGGGCCCACTCTGCGAACTCGGTGACTTCCACGGGAATACTTAGCTGCCGCCACGGAAGCTAAAACCTCCCACGACTCCTAGGCGATAACACGAAGTCCTGCGGCTAGAACACCGTTCTCCGTCCATCGATACGCAGTGACTCAGGCTACCCCTAGATAACTCAAGTTTCCATGCAGTCCGGCCTTAGGACGCGACCCCGCATTCTCCAGACTATACACCTACAGACGTCACTCCATAGGTTAACACCTGACAGAACGAATACCGAAGGTATGTGCCTGATCAGGTAACTACACGAGGATCCAATCGGGTTGGAAGTACCGGAACGCCATCTCTAGACTTGCGGGATCTAACGCGCCCTATATAGTCCTGATATCAGAAATGTAAACAAGCAGACTTGCTGGGACTCTATCACGCAATACCAATAAGGTCAAACAGAAACACTCTCTTAATCCCCAATCCATCCCGCAAGTCCTATCACCAACCTCCACATCACCCAAACTTACTCGGTCCCGCACTAGAGTAAGTATCTACAGTACAGTCTACTCGGCCCAATACCGAAGTAGATAAACAAGCAAGCAATCACACAAACAATCAACTGTCCACTCGGCCCAACACTGAAGTAGATAAACAATCACACAATCAAGCAATCACATCACCACACAAACAATTAACTAGGTCTATTCGCCTTTTAATATTTCCTTAACGTTTACTCATTCAGTCTGCTACCTTGGGATTAATGGATTACTAATCCCGTAGACGGCTCATCAATCACACCACTTCTTTACTTAACACTCCCTAAGTATCTTTTAATACGTCCTCGATCTGCCGGTTTAGAGTTAGTAAGATTACTAACTCCTCGACATCTCATTATTCATTAACTTCATTCATTAATCCATCCCGTTATCATATTCTAAGTGTGTTATGTCATTTAACCGTATTTTAATCAAATCATAATTTCCCGTATATAGATTCAATTAGATACGTTCTTAAATACTTATATATGCATATATGTCCTAGCATGCCGTTCTATATGTATGCATCACCCAATCAAGCAATCAACGAACTACCAAACAATTAATGCAACACCCAATCAAGCAATCAACAAACTATCAACGATTACGGATATAAGCTAACTAGTATGCATCTCTTAACCTAACTGTTTAATTAATCAACCGAGTTATTAATCAACCTAGCCGTTCTAACCAACTCAATCAATCGGGTATGCAACCTAAACTACGATTTATCAATTCCGGGTCTAAATGATTCTAACTAAATGCAACACACAATTTAGTCGACTCACAGTGTTATTATGATGACGGATGGATGGATTGACGGAACCCCCGAGATCCGAACTAAACCCCCTGCTACCCCGAACCCTTCCCGAACCTCCGACCTTGACCTGCACTTGACCGCACCGTTGACCTA
Organism: Orychophragmus violaceus; assembly: GCA_030180135.1. NCBI lineage: Eukaryota > Viridiplantae > Streptophyta > Magnoliopsida > Brassicales > Brassicaceae > Orychophragmus > Orychophragmus violaceus. Next base: position 53,371,414 of record CM058239.1, on the reverse strand, counting down.
ATGATTCTGATGGAGCCTCCGGACCATATTCTCTCTCTCTCCTTCGGTTCTCTCTCTCTATCCTCCGGTTCTCTTTCTCTTCTGGTTCTCTCTTTCCTCCGGTTCTCTCTTGCTCTTCCGGTTCTCTCTCTTCTCTCCTTCTCCTTCTCCTCCGGTTCTCCTCCTTTGATTTCTCCTCTCTGGTCTTCCTCCATCTCTCTCTCTCTCTTCCTCTTCTTCATCCTTCTTCTTCTTATCTCTCACGCTTCTTCTTCATTCTTCTTCTCTCTTCTCACGCTTCATCTTCTTTCTTCTTCTCTCTTCTCACGCTTCCTCTTCATTCTTCTTCTTTCTTCTTCTCTCTTCTTCTCTCTTCTCACGCTTCAACCTCTCTCCATCTTCTTCTTCAAGCTTCACGCTTCTCCTCTCTCCATATTCGTCTTCTTCAAGCTTCACACCTCTCTCTTTCTCTCTCCTTCTTCTTCTCTTGCTCCGGCTTCTTCTTCTTCTTTCTCCTCTCTTACGCTTCTTCTCTTCTTCTCTCTCTCCTCTTCTTCTTCTTCTCTCTCTTCTCTCATGCTTCTTCTCTCCTTCTCCTCCTTCTTCTCTTCTCTCTCGGCTCCTCCTCTTCCTCCGGCTTCCTCCGGTCTTCCTCTTTTTCTCCTCCTTCTTCTTCTCCTTCTCCCCACGCTTCTCCTCCTCTTCCTCTCCTTCTCTCTTTTTCTTCTCTCTTTCTCTTTGTTTGTTTTGGTGTGAGTATAAGTGAACACCCCAAGCCTCCTTATATAGCTGAAGCAACTCCATGGATTGAAGACACCTGTCTAGACACTTGTCCTTGCCTCTCCTAGCAGCCCTCCACGCCATCAGCTTCTAGAAGGGGAGAGTTCATTGAATCTTCTCCTTAGCTTCCTCTCCAAGTAACCATGACATGTGTCCCTTCTTCTAGAAGAAATAGGTTAGGTCGCGCCTAATTAGTTGTCACACTTGTCTCTTGGAGGTTTAATCTTGCCAAATCCATTGCACCAAACGTTTCTAGAAGATCCTCAATCCCGAACCATTCTGACGTACCTATATTACTGTTTTCGTGTTTAATATTTTAGAAACTTCTTAGCTGCTTCTATAAATTCACCAAGCCTCATTTTCAGATTCTTTATGCTCTTAGATGAATTTATCAATTTGAATCACCCCATTTGGACACCCGTAGCTCCGGTTATGGATTTTACAAGTTGCTTCGGTTTTGTCGGTTTTCATTCCCGACAAACTGTTAAAATCATTGAAACTCTGTAGCCTCTGAAATAAATCTTCCAAGCTTCCTTTTAAAATACTAGATTCTTTAGAAGAATTTATCAAGTCGTTTCACCTCAATCGGACTCCCGTAGCTCCCGTAATGATTTTTACAAGTTTTATCGGTTCTATCGGTTTCCTCTCCCGATAGTCCGTAAAACTCGTTTAATCTCCGCTTCTTCCACGTTTGGTCTTCTAAATGTTTTTTGTGGACAAAAAGAAGAACACTTGTCCCGTCTCCACTTCCGGATCGCATATTGGTTAAATTACCAAAATGCCCTTCCTTTCTTGAAAATTACAGAAATGCCCTTCATTGACTTTTCTGCTGTCCGTTGACTATTTCTTGGAACATGATACTACATTCTTCCACACTTACAGGAATTCGGTCCCCAAATTCTCCGTTACTAAAAACCTCGAATCGGAACTGAACCCCGTAAGTCGCCACTCTGGAACTGATTCCACTGTTCCGATGTTCGAACGATGAACCAACTGAACTGTACTCCGATGCTTACTGACTTCTAAAACACCGTCTTGCACAAAACTTCTCTACATGCTTGTTTGGGTCGGATTTAACACTTAAATCCAGTCAACGAAAGTCAAAATGTTGTCCAACGTTAATCGCCCGAAAGGAAGGTTTTCTATCTGTTTCCGTAACATCAAGCTCTGCACATGTAGCTAACATCGAGCTGCACACATCGAGCTCTGAATTCTGGCTCTACACTCCGGCTCTACAGCTCTGGGTACGAGCTCTACACTCCGACTCTACAGCTCCGGTTAACGAGCTCTACACTCCGACTCCAAGCCGAAGACCGAAGGCAAGATTAAGTCGTAACGGATCCCGCATTCTCCGGAATCAGTTAGCACATGCGCAGAGTGGATCAGGTCTCCAAAATCCCCCAAATCGCGGAGTACGTGGAGCTCGCGGCCGGGAACTGCGGAAGTTAGTTGCAGAAACAGATCTATAAAATGATCTCCTTCTTCATTCATCAAGGCATCTGATTTTTACCTAGCTACACATGTATTTTAGCTATTCTCTTCTTGTAAACTCATTATTCATTCAATACAAATCCAATTCGTCGATTCAAGTCTTTATTTATATTGTTGGTTCATTGAGATTCTAGCCCATCTTTCCTTAAACACAAAAACACTCTAAATCCTTGAGTGTGGATTTTAGCATCCACAATTTGGCGCCGACTGTGGGGAAAGATTCATAGATTTCTCTTACACCAGAACCCGATCTAAGGCTCGTAAGCACGAAGATGGATCTAAATTCATCAAACTCATTCAGATTGTCGAACGCGACGAATAACGATCAACAGAGCTTTAATGCTCAAAACGATAACATCGGATCAGGCTCATCCCCGATCCATCCCGGACCTGTTTTAATGGTTCACGACCTCCCATCTCAGCTGCAGAGTCCCGGAGCCACACCTCCAAGCTCTAGCATGTTGACGAATGAGAGGAACATTTCTCGGGTTTGGATCCGATCTGAAGAACGACCCATTGGTGAAGCTCCATCTTCCCAAACCGATCCAACCCGATTAGCATCACCATGCCCGACAATACTTGTCGACGACAACATGGCAGAACTCCGGAGCATGCTAGCAATCCTGGTAGACAGATTTCAAAACCATGAAGCATCCCAACGAACTATTCTAGCTTGCTTGGATCATCTCGAAAGAGATATAGCTGAACATCAAAACCTTTTAGCTCGATCTGCTTCTCAAGCGAGAGCTCCAACCTTTGGTTCGAGTTCGCAATCTCCCGGAGTTACCCAAGTGGGTTATACAGCTGGACCTCTTCCGAGCGAACTGATCCAGCAAACAGGAACTCCAGTTTTTGCTTCGAGCTCGCAAGCTGGAACTAACTCAGCTCGACTTCCCCCGAGTATGGTACGAGAGTTCCACAGCTCGCGTCCGCAGAACACGCAACCTCCTATGTTTGGGAACCAAACTAACACGGAGAATGAGGGCATCCACGCTAAGCTTCAGCGTCTCCAAGCCGCAGTCTACATGGCAACGAGCTCGGCTCCAGACATCGATCAAGTGATCGAAGAAACCCGTCGAACTCCGTTCATGGATAAGATCGCTAACGCACGGATCCATAACACTGGAAAGATAAAAATCCCAGAGTACTCAGGAACTTCGGATCCAAAAGCCCATGTTAGAGCCTTTCGGCTCGCAGTCGCCAGAGCCCATCTTAACGATGAGGAAAAAGAGGCAGGTTACTGCAGACTCTTCACCGAGAACCTCACCGGTACCGCACTGGAGTGGTTCGCAAGTCTGAAAGGGAATTCGATCGACAACTTCACCCAGCTCGTATCGATATTCCTAAAGTAGTACTCGATTTTTATCGAAGACAAAACCTCTGAAGCCGATCTCTGGGCCTTAGCGCAAGGGCCCGAGGAAACCCTCAGCGCTTACATCGGCAGGTTCCGTGCGGTCAAGTCTCGTATCGCACACCCAAACGAAAAAATAGCCATTGCGGCTCTTGAAAACGGACTCTGGTACGCATCAGAGTTCAAGAAAGAACTCATAGTTCGACCTTGCAAGTCTTTAGACGATGCCCTGCATAAAGCTACGTACTACGCAAAGTACGAAGAAGATGTAGCTGCAACGCTAGAAGATTACAACACGACATCAAAGAAATGAAGATGTGAGATTTAGTATTACGTAAAGTGTACTAAATAAAGAGCTAGATGCTGGGAAACTAGGGACCTAACGGGAGGCCCCCTACCGAGCTACCAAAATAGTTCGCAATAGCATCTATAAACTCACCCAAGTTAAAAACGCAGTACCAGAGTACCTCTGAGTACTAAAATAATCGAACTACGTATAGGCTTGATGCCCTGACGGGGTACGTAGGCAGCTCAATCCTCGAGTTCAGCCACATACTCAAACATCAAAGTCTTAAGACTTCACAAAAGTTTGATTTCACGCTAAGTCTCAAAGACTTTGCTACATCAAACTCTATAAAACAGCTGAAACAATACACAGCTAATTCGGAGACTCCTCTCAGTAAGGATTCACCAAACGAATTCTAGGAGAACTCCACAACTAAGAGATCTCATTAACGAATCTCCTTAAGCCCGCACTTGATGATCAGTTCTCGAATCCACTCTACAAACGAGCTACAACTCACAGCTTTCTAACAAGCTAAACGAGTTTCACAATTCGAAAGAGCATTGATCTAAAGGCATAAACTTATCGCAGCGAGCTCTAAACCAAAACGTCTGGCCAGACTAATCAAAACAAAACACAATAGCTCAATCTCGCGATCTTAGTATTCAAACTCTCGAATACTCATAACATAGCTCGACTCCACAACATGAGCATCCAAGCTAAACATTTCGCCAACGAAAGCTCAACACAAGATTGAGGCATAACAACGAAGACTTTCGTTCTTCTCGATCATTCCTCATCCTTCAGAGCTCGTCAGCTCGTCTAAAGGACTGGGGGGCAATTGTTTGGGTCGGATTTAACACTTAAATCCAGTCAACGAAAGTCAAAATGTTGTCCAACGTTAATCGCCTGAAAGGAAGGTTTTATATCTGTTTCCGTAACATCAAGCTCTGCACATGTAGCTAACATCGAGCTGCACACATCGAGCTCTACATTCTGGCTCTACACTCCGGCTCTACAGCTCCGGGTACGAGCTCTACACTCCGACTCTACAGCTCCGGTTAACGAGCTCTACACTCCGACTCCAAGCCGAAGACCGAAGGCAAGACTAAGTCGTAACGGATCCCGCATTCTCCGGAATCAGTTAGCATGTGCGCAGAGTGGATCAGGTCTCCAAAATCCCCCAAATCGCGGAGTACGTGGAGCTCGCGGCCGGGAACTGCGGAAGTTAGTTGCAGAAACAGATCTATAAAAGGATCTCCTTCTTCATTCATAAAGGCATCTGATTTTTACCTAGCTACACATGTATTTTAGCTATTCTCTTCTTGTAAACTCATTATTCATTCAATACAAATCCAAATCGTCGATTCAAGTCTTTATTTATATTGTTGGTTCATTGAGATTCTAGCCCATCTTTCCTTAAACACAAAAACACTCTAAATCCTTGAGTGTGGATTTTAGCATCCACAATGCTGATGCCTTGGACTCCTCACACTAAGAACTTGAATCACTATCACTTCTTGATTCTCCATCCTTGATTGTTTTCACCGAACTTCCGATTTAACTCTGGTCCCACAACCACTGATTTATTTGGAAGGATCCATACTAATTCCTCAAAAGTTTTGCGCCAACTGATGATCGTCTTGAATCGACACCTTTGACTTTCCCACTTTTCTTCGACTTCCGCGAATGGCACAACACCGACTCTCCCTCCATTCTCGATACTTGTTCCGTATCTAAAAACTGATGTAAAAACCTAATTAAATAAGCTAATCACGTCTTGGGGCGTCTTTTTAATTATCAGGAACTTCTGGGCAAAACTGCAATTTCTTCATTCTTCATTAAAACCGCCGAGGAAGGCCCATCTCGCTTCGTGCATCGATCGATGAATTACTCTGTTTTGGACAGTGAACTCTATCTCTCGGGTCAAAACACCAAAATGCTCCAAAAAGCTCCAATAATTCCAATTCCGCTCCAAACGTGCTAATACGTAATAACACCCGTAAAAGACTCTAATGAAACAGTAAAAGACTCTAAAACACACTTATATCTTGGTCTAAAATCGGTAAAAACCATGATATATCAATGCTTCATATTCTTTCTTCTTCTCTCTTCTCACGCTTCCTCTTCATTCTTCTTCTCTCTTCTCACGCTTCAACCTCTCTCCATCTTCTTCTTCTTCTTCAAGCTTCACGCTTCTCCTCTCTCCATCTTCGTCTTCTTCAAGATTCACGCCTCTCTCTTTCTCTCTCCTTCTTCTTCTCTTGCTCCGGCTTCTTCTTCTTCTTTCTACTCTCTTACGCTTCTTCTCTTCTTCTTCTTCTTCTTCTCTCCTTCTCCTCCTTCTTCTCTTCTTCTCTCGGCTCCTCCTCTTCCTCCGGCTTCTTCTTCCTCCGGTCTTCCTCTTCTTCTCCTCCTACTTCTTCTTCTGCCCACGCTTCTCCTCCTCTTCCTCTCCTTCTCTCTTTTTCTTCTCTCTTTCTCTTTGTTTGTTTTGGTGTGAGTAAAAGTGAACACCCCAAGCCTCCTTATATAGCTGAAGCAACTCCACGGATTGAAGACACCTGTCTAGACACTTTTCCTTGCCTCTCCTAGCAGCCCTCCACGCCATCAGCTTCTAGAAGGGGAGAGTTCATTGAATATTCTCCTTAGCTTCCTCTCCAAGTAACCATGACATGTGTCCTTTCTTCTAGAAGAAAATAGGTTAGGTGGCGCCTAGGGTTTATCAATCCCGGGTCTAAATGATTCTAACTAAATGCAACACACAATTTAGCCGACTCACAGTGTTACTATGACGACGGATGCATGGATTAACGGAACCCCCGAGACCCGAACTAAACCCGCTGCTACCCCGAACCCTTCCCGAACCTCCGACCTTGACCCGCACTTGACCGCACCGTTGACCTAATGATTCTGATGGAGCCTCCGGACCATCTTCTCTCTCATCATTCTCTCTCTCTCCTTTGGTTCTCTCTCTCTATCCTCCGATTCTCTTTCTCTTCTGGTTCTCTCTTTCCTCTGGTTCTCTTTCTCTTCCGGATATCTCTTTCCTCCGGTTCTCTCTTTCTCTTCGGTTCTCTCCTTCTCCTTCTCCTCCGGTTCTCCTCCTTTGCTTTCTCCTCTCTGGTCTTCCTCCATCTCTCTCTCTCTCTCTTCCTCTTCTTCATCCTTCTTCTTCTCTCTTCTCACGCTTCATCTTCTTTCTTCTTCTCTCTTCTCACGCTTCATCTTCTTTCTTCTTCTCTCTTCTCACGCTTCCTCTTCATTCTTCTTCTCTCTTCTTCTCTCTTCTCACGATTCAACCTCTCTCCATCTTCTTCTTCTTCAAGCTTCACGCTTCTCCTCTCTCCATCTTCGTATTCTTCAAGCTTCACGCCTCTCTCTTTCTCTCTCCTTCTTCTTCTCTTGCTCCGGCTTCTTCTTCTCCTTTCTCCTCTCTTACGCTTCTTCTCTTCTTCTATCTCTCCTCTTCTTCTTCTCTCTCTTCTCTCATGCTTCTTCTCTCCTTCTCCTCCTTCTTCTCTTCTCTCGGCTCCTCCTCTTCCTCCGGCTTCTTCTTCCTCCCCGACTTCTTCTTCCTCCGGCTTCCTCCGGTCTTCCTCTTCTTCTTCTCCTCCTCCTTCTTCTTCTCCTCCTCCTTCTTCTTCTGCCCACGCTTCTCCTCCTCTTCCTCTCCTTCTCTCTTTTTCTTCTCTCTTTCTCTTTGTTTGTTTTGGTGTGAGTAAAAGTGAACACCCCAAGCCTCCTTATATATCTGAAGCAACTCCATGGATTAAGGACACCTGTCTAGACACTTGTCCTTGCCTCTCCTAGCAGCCCTCCACGCCATCAGCTTCTAGAAGGGGAGAGTTCATTGAATCTTCTCCTTAGCTTCCTCTCCAAGTAACCATGACATGTGTCGTTCTTCTAGAAGAAATAGGTTAGGTGGCGCCTAAGTAGTTGTCACACTTGTCTCTTGGAGGTTTAATCTTGCCAAAGCCATTGCACCAAACGTTTCTAGAAGATCCTCAATCCCGAACCATTCCGACGTACCGATATTAGTGTTTTTGTGTTTAATATTTTAGAAACTCCTTAGATGCTTCTATAAATTCACAAAGCCTCATTTTCAGATTCTATATGCTCTTATATGAATTTATCAATTTGAATCACCCCATTTGGACACCCGTAGCTCCGGTTATGGATTTTACAAGTTGCTTCGGTTTTGTCGGTTTCCATTCCCGACAAACCGTTAAAATCATTGAAACTCTGTAGCCTCTGAAATAAATATTCCAAGCTTCTTTTAAAAAAACTAGACTCTTTTAGAAGAATTTATCAAGTCGTTTCACCTCAATCGGACTCCCGTAGCTCCCGTAATGATTTTTACAAGTTTTATCGGTTCTATCGGTTTCCTTTCCCGATAGTCCGTAAAACTCATTTAATCTCCGCTTCTTCCACGTCTGGTCTTCTAAATGTTCTTTATGGACAATAATAAGAACACTTGGCCCGTCTCCACTTCCGGATCGCATTTTGGTAAAATTACCAAAATGCCCTCCCTTTCTTGAAAATTACAGAAATGCCCTTCGTTGACTTTTCTGCTGTCCGTTGACTATTTCTTGGAACAGGATACTACAATGGGCTTTCCTCGGATTCAGTTTAAGGATACATATGGAAATATCAGCTGCTCCAGGGATAGAAGACAAAGACTGTTGCTGTCGCTGAGAGCAAGTGAATGGTGTTATCGCTTGAAACCAACCTGGGGTGAAACGATTCTGACATGAGGAAGAACATATGGACCAAGGATACTTTTGTAGTGGTTGATAGCGAGAACTCACCTAAGGATTATCGATCAAAGGGCACATGGATTCTTACTTTGTCAGCTCTAGACCACCATACTATCTTTTTCTGGTTCCTTTCTTCTCTTTTCCCTTCCTTAGCATTCTGATTTTTCCCCATTGGGTATCATTTTTTTTTATCAGTGCTCTTCCCGTTAAGGGGTGTACTTTGGACACATTCCATAAATGCATATGAGGTAATAGTGTTTGCTACTACTCCCGTGACCACTTCGGAGCTAGTAGCTCATCCTCAGTTTATTACTCTTTTTTTTTTTACTTTATGGAAGGGGAGAAGGGAACCATACTCAGACAGGTTTACAAGCTGTATCAGAACTAACAAAGGAATCCGACTCAAGGTATACCAAGCCCTTAGGTGAGAAATTTAAGTCAAATTAAGGGTGAAGTCAGTAAAGGATCCTCTGAATACCTGAATTGATATGGGTGTCCTCAGTAGGTTGATCTGTGTTGGGTTTTCTAATAGTCATAGATAGTTCCTGCAACTTCATCCCAGTGGTTACTTAAGTTCCTGCAAGTGCTGCTAACTTCTCAAAAATTCACTGTTTCCTACTTAAACTATTTTGACTCAATAAAACAAATTTTCTTGAAAAACAGAACTGACTCTAAGAAAACAGAAAGATAATAGTCAGTACCACCTCCCCCACACTTGAAACACACTGTCCCCAGTAGTGTCAAGCTAAGGATTGGTAAAAGAAAGAAAAATGTTAATGGATGTGTTAAGTTCTGTCTGATTTTACCTCTGTCGCTCATGCATCGATCGTTACACATATGTGCGACGACCGTTGCAAGGCGATTTGTGTCATGAGTCGATCGTTGCCCAGGACCGCAACGATCGCTGCAATGCGATTTTCGTGTTGTGACGATCGACACACAGGACCGTGTCGATCGTTGCATTGCGATTCTGTCGAGACCAGTTAGCAGTTAGCAGGTTAGTCCGTGAGAAATTATCAAATTTCAAACCTGCAAGTTGAAAATCAATGCAAAAAAGTAGAATCAAAGCAACAAATAGTCTCAAAGTAAAAACATCATCCAAACATAAGAATCCTAAGAAAATCAAAACAAAAATACAAAACAAAAGATAAAAAGAAAATACAGAACCGTAGTCTGAATAGCCACTACTCTCACTCGTCATCTATGCCAGCATATGGATCAGAACCGCTGGATGCATCGGGAGTCGGAGATCGCTGTCTACGTCGACGGGAAGGTCCGGGCTGATAAATATGTGGCTGTCTCCTGCAAGTGCAGCCACGCATGAAGTCCCAAATGCTCCGTAGAATACCATCCTGACGCTCTCTCCACTCTCCCTCAGACATCTCACTCAAAGGAACTGAAGGCTCAGGATAAGGACCTATGTTATGTGCAGCAGGAGAAGCAGGTGCAGGCACAAATGAAGAAGAAGGGCATGTAGAAGGCTCTCCCAGCGGATGAGCCATAGTAGGCACACTGCGCTGATCGCGTGTAGGAGGCTGGAAACTCAAGGCAGCCAACGAATCAATCTTGGTCAAACCATTAGCAGGAAGATCTATACCACGCTTCGTAGTGGCGTCATAATAAACCCATATACATCCCTCCTTCAGCCATGTAGCACTCTGCAGGTGGGTAAAATCAAGGAATTCATTGCTGTCATCACACTCTGTACCCTCTAAGGGAATCCTGCAATGCCTGAAAATGGGAGTAATCAGACTCCCTACTGACTCAATATCCTTCCCATCGAATGGCTTCTTATGCAGCGAGCACAAGTGATGAGCAAAGACAGCTCCTAAGTTGAGTCCTCTGGTGGGATCTCTTAACTCAGTCTCAGCAAACTGCTCCTTCAACCCAATGAAAAGCATCTCCAGCTCATTCTTGCGCATCTTGTTGGCTTCAGCTTTGCACAACAAAGTACATCCCAAGATGTGCAAGACATATCTGAGAACAGGATGCCTAACATGTATCTGCTTTTTCGTCCTCGAGCAATACCGACCGTTGCCAATACAATCCCAGAAAAACTGAGCTTCCGGCACATCCCACTCAAGAGACATACCAATACGCGCATGCTCAACACTGAATCCATAAATCCGACAGATATCAAGAAGGGGAATCCGATACCTGGCTCCTAAGCACATGAAGGTAAAGAAACCTCTTGAAGCTCTTCTGCTCTCTGATAACTCTGCAGGTGGCCAGCAGCTGTCTCACCAGATCAGGATACAACTCATAGTGCTGCATAGGCATTGTCCCCAGACCAATGCCCTTAACCAATGTCAGCACCTGCTCATCAATGCCTAGACCTCTACAAGTCCAATAATCAGCAAACTTGGTCGGCTTGATCTTCATGTTACACCATCCATTGTAGAGCAATGTATCGAACTCGTCCCAATGCTCATGTAGCGGCCTCTCTGTGAATGTGTCAGTCTTGAGCAGCTTATCAATCTCCATATCCCATACCTTGTCCGTCGGAATCTTCTCCTTATCCGCCTTTTAGGCCAAGGCAACTGTATCGCTTCCCTATCTCTCTGATATGGCTCAGGATGTGGCGAGTCTCAAGGAAACCACTCAACTGGCGGAGGATGATGATCTACAGCTGCAGCTGCTGTGGTAGCTCTACGTTTGCGAGGTTGTCCGCGAGGAGGCATCTCGGAATTGCTTCGAATATGTACTAGAAATGGATAGAGAGTTTAAAAACAATGAGATTAGAGCTTTGAATCAATGGAAATGGTTAAGATTTGAGTGATTTAGGGGACAGGGGATTCGGTTGTACGGACGGCGAAATGGGGAAGAAGAGAAGAGAGAAAAGGTTAAAGGCACTTACCTGGATAGTGTGTGCAACGACCGTTGCAGATGAGCAACGATCGTCGCTGGTGAACCAAATTGATTTCGGTTCAGCACGCGTACCTTTAATTTTTGCAATTGAACCATTTGCATTGACCGTTGCACAAGACCGCAACGATCGTCACAAGGCGATCTAATCTCTTCGTCATTTCTCCCTGCAACGATCGTTGCACATGTAGGCAACGATCGTCACACATCTCCAGACAGTGTTCTGTAAAGAAAACTTAGCAAAAAAATAAAATCAAAACGTGAAATCCTAAGAAAAACACCAAAAATAAATAAGAAAAACACTAAAACCTAACAGTGGGTTGCCTCCCACTCAGCGCTTGTTTAAGGTCATTATCTTGACCGAACGAACAAGATCAAGCTCCTGGAGGTTTGAACAGAGACCGTGATTGCCTCTGCGAAAGTCTCCTCATCCAAGGCGGAGAGTAAGCTGTCTCACTGTGAACTAATCCAAGAAAAGAGGGAATAAAATGATCTCCAGGATCTGAAACCAAAGTCTCACTCATCTGCCCGACATATCCATCCTCAATCCTGAAGGTTTGCCCATTAATCTGCGGCTTGCGCAGCATATCCATCTCAAAGTGGAGAGGCTCATCTCCCATATAAAGATCAACAAGACTGTACCTCACATCAATCACTGCTCCAGCTGTGGCTAAAAATGGTCTTCCCAGTATCAAAGCATCATCCTGCTCACTGTCGTACTTAAGCACCAAAAAAGTCTCTCGGAACCAAGTAGTTTCCAACTCTTACTGGGACGTCCTCAAGAACTCCTTCCGGAATCCTTATTGACTGATCAACTAGGACAAGAGAGGTCCTAGTGGGTGAAAAATCCATCATCCCCAGCTTCTCTACCACAGAGTATGACATGAGACTTCCAGCAGCTCCTAAGTCACACAGAGAGCGCTTGAAACCATCCTCAAAAATAGAACAACTCAGCACAAATATCCCAGGATCAGGTAACTTCTTCGAGATCTTAGTTAACAGCACATCACTTATCTGTTGAGGGACTACTATCACCCAATCTTTCAGCATCTCATCCATTGGCAGCATCTTCTCCAAGTATCTCTGCACACAAGGGTGATAAGGTGGATCATCAGACTGTGGAATTTCTTTCAACTTCTCATCCATCTCTTCCAGCTGTTTAAACTCATCCAATTCCTCTAGAATTACTTCAGACACCTTAGGAAATAATCTAATAAGCTCCAGATCCGTCCTTTCATCAATACCTTGAGAATCAAGTGAAACTGTCTTTCCACGGCATGCAATGATCGACACTATAGGTGCATCGATCGATGCAGATAAGTTTTTACGGATTCCACCCGAGAGATTTTCTTCAGTTTCGAAATTTTCAGCTTCTTCCACCAGTTCAGCTGTATTTAACTCAAAATTTTCACCTTGGTGTGATCCATCATCAATATACACTGACCAAGCCTTGATGTGGGTGTCCACGACACTCTTTCCCTTAACAGAGTTTAAAATTTGGCTCACCTGAGTGTCCAATTGCTTCACATGAGTACTTAAGGACTCAAACTTCCCATTAAGGTCCTCATACACAACATCTAGCTTCCTGTTGCAGTCCACAACAATCTTAGTCTGACCTTACAGCAACTGCTCCATCATACTCTCCATCTTCCTATCATGAGCATTAGCAGCAGGAGGTATTTGGTAAGAGGAAGATCCATAAGTCCTCTGATTACCCTGTTGAAAAGGCTTCTGGAAGCCAGCATTCTGTCCAAAGCCAGAAGAGTTTTGATTGCTTGTGAAAGCACTCTTCTGTCCACCATTGAAGAACCTATTACCTTGCTGTCCTCCAAACCTGTTTCCTTGGAAACCAGATCCTCCAATGTAGTTTACATCCTCTTCCTGACCATCTTCTTCAGCTTGTATCACTTCAACATCTTGAGCAAAATGGACAGCTTTCTTCCCAGCCAGCAAATTACAGACAGTGTCCAATTTGGTCCTAATATCAGCAATCTCCAAATTATCTATCTTCCCACCAGATTCCTTCCTTCTCCTATCAGCAGTCTTGCAGCTATTACTGCTTACTAAGTTATCTATCAATTGCTTAGCTTGCTCAGGAGTCCTAGGGTTGAAATTTCCATTGCTGGAATTATCCAACGCGGTCTGGTATGGGAGATCTATACCTCTAAAGAAAATGCCCAACAATGTTACCTCAGTGAATCCATGATGCGGGCAGTCAAATTGGTACTTCTTAAACCTCATCCAAGCAGTCTTAAGAGGCTCTATAGGACCTTGGGAGAAAGTGAGGATGTCCTGTCTCGACTGATCAGAGCGAGCATCATTATAGAAATGTCTCAGAAACTCACTCTTAACAGCATCCCATGTAGTAAACTTCCCAGGAGGAAGTTGTTTCAGCCAGGCAGCAGCATCTCCAGCGAGAGAGTAGGGGAAAAGTTTGAGAAACAGATAGTCATAGTTCACTCCATCATATTTCATCCCAGTGACTATGTCCTCAAACTCATCAATATGATCCATTGGCTGCTCATTAGGGAAACCATGGAAGGCATTCTGCCTCAGAATAGAGTAGTAGATGGTCTTGATCTCGAAGTCATTCCTCTCAAAACCAGGAGGCACAGGAGCTGACCGGTTAGTATGAAACTCATCCGGACGGTTATAGTCAGCTAAAGTCCTCTCATTAGAAGCAGGAGGATTAACCATCTGCCTCTCACCTTGGCCTTGTCCTTGCTCTTGTTCAGGCTCAAGGATCACATTCCCTTCAGCATCAATCCTATGCCCAGCAGCATTGTACGGATTGTTTTGTCGGTCCCTCAGGGTACCTTGAGCATCAGGTATCAGAATCAGACGTTCTTGTACCATCTTTGCTCTTTGAACTTTCCTGTAAGTCCTCTCTAGTCTAGCAAGCTCTTCAAGTTGGAGATTAATGAGATTAGTATTCGGATTACTTTTGGTATCACACGTCTGCATAAACCGTCTGTAATCGCAGTGCAACGATCGATGCTAAGGTGCAACGATTGACTCAACTCCAGTCGCTTAGTAACGATCGACACAAAGGATGCAACGATCGATGCTATGCGATTGTCAAACCTGCGACAGATAAAAACAGAGAAAATTTAGTAACCAAAAACAAAAATAAAAATCCTGGTCTAAACCTAAGTTCAAATCTATCGAAGACTCTAAAGAGTCCCCGGCAACGGCGCCAAAAACTTTATAGGTCAGGTTTTATCCCTATTCTAACTGCAAGTGCGCAGTGATGTGATTGTAGTACTTTAGGGTATCGAATCCACAAGGACTCTGGGCAACGATAGATTAAGAACAGTCAAGTTAAAACTAGGAGAAAGCAATGTAATGAGAAACTAAAAGCAAAACAAGAAAGCAAATCAGTAGCAAGATTAGTTGTAGGCAATTAACTAAAAGCGCTAAGTCTTGGGAGTTCTCAGGAAATCAGACAAGCAGACAAATCATTCAGTCATGATCAAATTAAGCACAGTTCTAGAACTCAAACGCGGATATAGAATTAACCAACTTTCGTTGTGAGAATTCTCTAAGCCTAATTGCAGAAATCCAAATTTCTTTGTAATTCCTAACAGATTAAACTAGCTTTAAGATTAAGTTCGATATGTTCACAATTCAATTAAACCAAATTTCTTTGCGAGTAATTCAATTGCTCAACCTAAATAGTTCAGATTCTAAATCACACTTTCGTGTCAATTTAACAACCTAAGATCTAGATTCTAAGTGATCAGGTTAGAAACTAGTGTTTAGCACAATTTAGATCAAAGAACAATTATTGATATGAATCCTTAACTGAAATAATTAAATCTAGCAAGTCATGAAATCCTTAATGAGAATCCCTAAACCTAACAATGAATCTACTCAGACATAGAAAATGAAAACATAATCAATGAAATAATAGATTGCATAAAAGAGAATAAAGGAGTAAAGGGGTTCAAAATCTTCTACAAAAAGCAGAAAGCAGTAACTGATTAGATCAGCCCCAAGCTATAAAAATTCTCAGCTCTAAGTATGAAAGCGTATCTACAAACTGATGTAAAAACCTAATTAAATAAGCTAATCACGTCTTGGGGCTTCTTTGTAATTATTAGGAACTTCAGGGCAAAACTGCAATTTCTTTATTCTTCATTAAAACCGCCGAGGAAGGCCCATCTCGCTTCGTGCATCGATCGATGCATTACTCTGTTTTGGACAGTGAACTCTACCTCTCGGGTCAAAACACCAAAATGCTCCAAAAAGCTCCAATAACTCCAATTCCGCTCCAAACGTGCTAATACCTAATAATACCTGTAAACGACTCTAAAGAAACAGTAAAAGACTCTAAAACACACTTATATCATGGTCTAAAACCGGTAAAAACCATGATATATCAACGCTTCATATTCTTTCTTATTCTCTCTTCTCACGCTTCCTCTTCATTCTTCTTCTTTCTTCTTCTCTCTTATCACGCTTCAACCTCTCTCCATCTTCTTCTTCTTCTTCAAGCTTCACGCTTCTCCTCTCTCCATCTTTGTCTTCTTCAAGATTCATGCCTCTCTCTTTCTCTCTCCTTCTTCTTCTCTTGCTCCGGCTTCTTCTTCTTCTTTCTACTCTCTTACGCTTCTTCTCTTCTTCTTCTTCTTCTCTCCTTCTCCTCCTTCTTCTCTTCTCTCTTCGGCTTATTCTTCTCTCGGCTCCTCCTCTTCCTCCGGCTTCTTCTTCCTCCCCGACTTCTTCTTCCTCCGGCTTCCTCCGGTCTTGCTCTTCTTCTCCTCCTCCTTCTTCTTCTCCACACGCTTCTCCTCCTCTTTCTCTCCTTATCTCTTTTTCTTCTCTCTTTCTCTTTGTTTGTTTTGGTGTGAGTAAAAGTGAACACCCCAAGCCTCCTTATATAGCTGAAGCAACTCCATGGATTGAAGACACCTGTCTAGACACTTTTCCTTGCCTCTCGTAGCAGCCCGCCACGCCATCAGCTTCTAGAAGGGGAGAGTTCATTGAATCGTTTCCTTAGCTTCCTCTCCAAGTAACCATGACATGTGTCTTTTCTTCTAGAAGAAAATAGGTTAGGTGGCGCCTAGGGTTTATCAATCCCGAGTCTAAATGATTCTAACTAAATGCAACACACAATTTAGCCTACTCACAGTGTTATTATGACGACGGATGGATGGATTAACGGAACCCCCGAGACCAGAACTAAACCCGCTGCTACCCCGAACCCTTCCCGAACCTCCGACCTTGACCCGCACTTGACCGCACCGTTGACCTAATGATTCTGATGGAGCTTCCGGACCATCTTCTCTCTCCTCATTCTCTCTCTCCTTTGGTTCTCTCTCTCTATCCTCTGATTCTCTTTCTCTTCTGGTTCTCTCTTTCCTCTGGTTCTCTTTCTCTTCCGGATATCTCTTTCCTATGGTTCTCTCTTTCTCTTCCGGTTCTCTCCTTCTCCTTCTCCTCCGGTTCTCCTCCTTTGCTTTCTCCTCTCTGTTCTTCCTCCATCTCTCTCTCTCTCTTCCTCTTCTTCATCCTTCTTCTTCTTATCTCTCACGCTTCTTCTTCATTCTTCTTCTCTCTTCTCACGCTTCATCTTCTTTCTTCTTCTCTCTTCTCACGCTTCCTCTTCATTCTTCTTCTCTCTTCTCACGATTCAACCTCTCTCCATCTTCTTCTTCTTCAAGCTTCACGCTTCTCCTCTCTCCATCTTCGTCTTCTTCAAGCTTCACGCCTCTCTCTTTCTCTCTCCTTCTTCTTCTCTTGCTCCGGCTTCTTCTTCTCCTTTCTCCTCTCTTACGCTTCTTCTCTTCTTCTATCTCTCCTCTTCTTCTTCTCTCTCTTCTCTCATGCTTCTTCTCTCCTTCTCCTCCTTCTTCTCTTCTCTCGGCTCCTCCTCTTCCTCCGGCTTCTTCTTCCTCCCCGACTTCTTCTTCCTCCGGCTTCCTCCGGCTTCCTCCGGTCTTCCTCTTCTTCTTCTCCTCCTCCTTCTTCTTCTCCTCCTTCTTCTCCTTCTCCCCACGCTTCTCCTCCTCTTCCTCTCCTTCTCTCTTTTTCTTCTCTCTTTCTCTTTGTTTGTTTTTGTGTGAGTAAAAGTGAACACCCCAAGCCTCCTTATATAGCTGAAGCAACTCCATGGATTAAGGACACCTGTCTAGACACTTGTCCTTGCCTCCCCTAGCAGCCCGCCACGCCATCAGCTTCTAGAAGGGGAGACTTCATTGAATCTTCTCCTTAGCTTCCTCTCCAAGTAACCATGACATGTGTCCTTTCTTCTAGAAGAAATAGGTTAGGTGGAGCCTAAGTAGTTGTCACACTTGTCTCTTGGAGGTTAATCTTGCCAAAGCCATTGCACCAAACGTTTCTAGAAGATCCTCAATCCCGAACCATTCCGACGTACCGATATTACTGTTTTTGTGTTTAATATTTTAGAAACTCCTTAGCTGCTTCTATAAATTCACAAAGCCTCATTTTCAGATTCTATATGCTCTTATATGAATTTATCAGTTTGAATCACCCCATTTGGACACCCGTAGCTCCGATTATGGAGTTTACAAGTTGCTTCGGTTTTGTCGGTTTCCATTCCCGACAAACCGTTAAAATCATTGAAACTCTGTAGCCTCTGAAATAAATCTTCCAAGCTTCTTTTTAAAAAACTAGACTCTTTTAGAAGAATTTATCAAGTCGTTTCACCTCAATCGGACTCCCGTAGCTCCCGTAATGATTTTTACAAGTTTTATCGGTTCTATCGGTTTCCTTTCCCGATAGTCCGTAAAACTCGTTTAATCTCCGCTTCTTCCACGTCTGGTCTTCTAAATATTCTTTATGGACAATAATAAGAACACTTGGCCCGTCTCCACTTCCGGATCGCATTTTGGTAAAATGCCCTCCCTTTCTTGAAAATTACAGAAATGCCCTTCGTTGACTTTTCTGCTGTCCGTTGACTATTTCTTGGAACATGATACTACAATGGGCTTTCCTCGGATTCAGTTTAAGGATACATATGGAAATATCAGCTGCTCCAGGGATAGAAGACAAAGACTGTTGCTGTCGCTGAGAGCAAGTGAATGGTGTTATCGCTTGAAACCAACCTGGGGTGAAACGATTCTGACATGAGGAAGAACATATGGACCAAGGATACTTTTGTAGTGGTTGATAGCGAGAACTCATTTCCATTGGGTTAGAGATGAGTACACTCGTAGGAAGGAGGAAGGAACGTATTGAGTTATAGCTTTGACGACTTTGACAGACACGAGAGTAGTAAGGCATGTTCTGGTCACCTTCCCGAAGCCATTGTACTCTTGATTTCTGGAAAAAATAGCTCTCCTCAATCTGACGCAGAAAAGACTATTTCAGGTGAAGATCTCTTTCCAGCTGGAAAATGTGAGGAGAAGGATTAATAAGAGCTAAAACCTGCACATCTAACAAACAACCGGTTAGCCTCTGAAACTCTCTCTTGAATATTAGAAAAAATTCCTTATTTAACTGTTTTAGTACACTCTTTATGTTCTTTTGTTTCTAACACAGGTTCTTAAGATTCATTGCATAGCTTTCGACGTGAATACAAGCCTCCATAAGAACTAGATGGAAATTATGGTGTTTAAAGAGGTAATTTAGGAAGTTAAAAGGCTTTGTACCAGCTCGGGGTAAGAGGTGAGAAAGATCAAGAACACAAGGGTTATGGTCAGAGGTATTAGGAGGGTGGAAATTTGCGATACTGTTAGGGAAAGAATCTATGACTAGGCTGTTGACAAGCAGCATGTCCAACTTTTTGGCTATGGGGAGACTGGGTTGGTGGTTTGACCAGGTAAACATGGGACCACGAATGCGAAGGCCAAATAGACCCAATTGCAGAAGACAGTCATTGAGCTCATTCATATGACAATACATAGTGTTAACCTCGTTCATTGAATGCTCTGCATAGTGCCTAATCTGGTTGAAGTCACCTCCAACAATCCAAGGAATCAATGAAAGCAATAACGTCTGTTGCAGATAAATGAGCTCAACCCACATGTCAGATCTCTCACTTATCAAAGTTAGAAGCATATATGGTTGTATATACAAAGCTGGCTGCATTTGAAAGTTTAACCTCACAGGCCAGAGTCTGCTTGGACTGATGAAAAATACGGAAAACAACAGGGTCTCGCCAAATGACTACAATCCTACCATCCACATCAGATAAGTGATTAGAGCAATAGTGTCATCCATAGAAAAGCCTAGACATCAGCTGATTCAGGTTATGTTCTTTAACATGTGTTTCTAGAAAGGCACCAAAAATGGGGTTATGAGATTTTAGCCATTGACAAAAAGCATTATGCTTGTTTGGGTCATTTAGGACACGAACATTCCAAAAAAAAGAATTTAGCACTCATATTTATAGATTATGAGTCCCACCTTTAGATAGGTTAGGATCCTGAGAAATCAAACTAAAAAAAGGAATTAGGGCTAGAGAATTTAGTAGGAAGGGTTGTGGACTGAGAAGCAGTTGAACCCGAAGAAAAATAGGCTAATTGGGAGGAAAAAGAAGGGAAGGTCAAAAGGTTATTATCCTTTTGTAAGATATTTTTTCCCTTTCACTTTCAAGACTTTGAGAAGAAGGACAACATGGAATAACTATTGCAGCCGAAGAATCTGCAACAAAAGGGACAATAAAGCTCATGGTGGCAGGAATCAAAGGAATAGAAGAGGAGATAACCAAGCTTTTTGTGGAGGGAGGAACAATGGGAGATAAGGAGGCTTGTACTAGACTTTTGTGGAAGAAGGAGATGAATTAGGAAGATTACTTGAATTAGAAGTAACAGATCATTTAGTAGCCGAGAAAGTACTAGCCATGGAAGAAGCAACAATAGTTGGTACATTTCCTTGCTTGGGCACATTTCCTTGAGGTTGCACTTTATTAATGATAGACAGATTCTTCACTTTAGACTTTGCTTCTTTTTTT
The DNA here is from genome assembly GCA_030180135.1 of Orychophragmus violaceus. Lineage (NCBI taxonomy): Eukaryota > Viridiplantae > Streptophyta > Magnoliopsida > Brassicales > Brassicaceae > Orychophragmus > Orychophragmus violaceus. Next base: position 53,350,985 of record CM058239.1, on the reverse strand, counting down.
TTATCAACAGGCGCATGGGTAGAGTTTGGTTTCTGAGGGATGAGCAAACAATTGCGAGCAATATGACCTAATTCAGTACAATGAGAACACTTAGAAGGAAGCCAAGGGTAAGAAACCTCAACTTCAATTACAAGATTGACTTCCACCTTGACATGAGAAAAAGTGAGGCTCTCTACGTTCTTTGTAAACTCATATGTTTCTCTAGGTTCCCCTACCAGTCCTGCAATTAAACTCAGGTCTTCCTGATGTTGAAGGTCTAACAGAATACCAGTGATGTGAGCCCATCAAAGATTTTAAGGATTTTAGCCGAGTAGCATTGGAAGAAGACCTTTGAGCTATCTTGAACAAAAAGTCTCCCACATCACCTTTTTCCAATATCTTTTGCCTCAAGTAATCATTCGGTACACATACAAGCATTGATTGAGATAGAGGGTTATTGTGAATATTCCAGTCTTTTACCCTTACTCCACATGTGGTTGATAACACTCTGTATTTGGTTGAAGGGAGGAACTCTACCGTTGAAATAACAAACAATAAAGTCTTTGTGCAACTCAGCTCCCTTTTGAAAAACCGAGTCAAGAATCAAAACACGAGGCCTTCCCGAGTCAGAGAGTAAGTCAACAGCACTAATATCTTTAGTGATCTATCTTCATGCCTTTTGATTTTGTCAGTGAAGGAGAAGGAACTGAGTTAGCAACACTTGATTTGTTGGAGTTAACAGGAGGAATAGTTTGAGCTGGAACAAGGTCCGACAACAGAAAGGGTTCAGTAGAGATTTTGGGCATAGGCACATTCGAGGACTTGTTTGAAGAAGCTAACTGACCATAAGCTTTATTAGTATGTAATGGAGAACTAGATTTTAGAGCAAGAACAGTGAATTTTTTTTTGAATGGTGCCAGATCCAAATTCAAGAACAGTAGCTGCAACCTTTTGAGAGGCAGCAGAAGCAACCTTTAGAGAAGCAGTAGGACATTGAGACATCTCAACATCAGTAAATAAGGACCACCAGAATCTCTACTTGCGGGCCCCTTAGAAGGAACAATTTGCAAAGGGGAATGTCTTATGGAAAACAGAGGACGCTTGGGTGAAGAAGAAGACATAAGAGGGAATAGGGATAAAGGGAAGGCTGAATTAAGGCCAGGAGGGTCAGAAGGGATTGGAGGGACACCTAAAGGAGTGGATCGGGCAGTGAGGGGCTGCAGATTCACGGTGAAGCTTGCGCAGATAGCCATGGATTTGGCTTCATTATAACCTGTTCCAAAGAAGAAATTTTTTTTTCTCCTAATTCTTTGGTAATACTTTTGTTATGACATCATGATATTACATTGCTTAAAATTGTAATGGTAGCTAACATCATTTTCATGAATTTATCATTACTTAGCAAAATGATGATAATTTAGTGATATAAAAACCATTATTTTTGGTAATGAAAGTATTAATTATATATATACTTGACACATTCGATATAATGATACAAGACCATGATTACAGTTGGTTAGATGTTTTTGTTAATGAGTTTTGGTGTTTTACTTTATTAATTAGTTTTTGGTATTTTACTTTGTATGTTATTGTGTTTTCCTGAATGCATTAGGGTTATTATTAAGTTGTATTAAGACCTATATAAGGGTCTTTATTCATTAGTGAAAAAAATAACTTCCAGAAAATAGGTTAAGAAGAAGCTTAGCCTAAATCTTCTATCCAATTCTATTGTGAACAAAGGTTCATATCATATAATAAGCCTTTTAAGAGAGTATTATATTTAAAGGAGACTTATAATATCCTCAGCATCCACACGAAACCGAATGAACACCAAAACAACCTCATCAATACGTAGTTAATTCCCTAGAAAAAGCATTTGTGTTATATTTCTCTTTAGAAGTCTAAATACTTCTAAATTAAGAGACACATATCGACATATATACCATAGACAAGAAAACTCAAGTTTGATTAAGAGTAGAAAAAATGTCATAGGCTTTGATTGGTGTGTCTACAGTTAAAGCGTTAGAGTCATACCGTTTTCTTTGTTATCAATCACGAAAACGTTATCAAAACTACAGTAAAATGGTTACTCTCAGCTTTTTGTTACCGCTTACGCTAACAGTTTCCACTAAACGCTTTCACTTACAGTTTTTCACTATTCAACCGCTTATCACTTAAGCTAACCGCTAATATAACCGTTCCGCTTTAGGTCACCAATCGGACCCATAATATATTAATGAACTAGAATTTCTATACTATTTTTTAGGGAAGTTATTCAATAATCAATTCTTTTTTTTAAGTATATGAATGGATCATCTTCCTCTCGCGATACACTAGTTTCGAAGCAATAATAACTCAATATATCAAGCATGATCACCACAATAATGGAAATCCTAGGGTGAGTTGCACTCACTATATCTTTTTATCTTTTTCATTGCAATTTAGTATCTTTTCAATTGATTTTGCATTTATGTATCTTTTTTGTAGGGTCCACCATCAAAAAAACCTTTTTATCCCTCACACTCTCTTTCCTACTTCTTTTTTAATCCTCCCATCCACCGAAAATCTATCCATTCTTTCTTTATTATTTTTTTTTTCTTTTTCTTCTCTTTCTTACTTTTACATTTATTTCACCCTACATTTTTTGAACGGTGGATATCATGCAATTGATTAGGTTTCCGGTCATATAGACCGCCGGAATGGAGTTAGAACCGGTCGATCTACCAGAATTAAAAAAAACGGACTTAATACGGAAATTGCGAATGGATAATTGAGGCTCCATCTATGTGGATACTACGGAAATTGTGAATGAATATCCATCCATGTGGATACTTCAATGATCATATCACATGCAAGGTGCTTACCCATGGATAGAAAGTAGCCAATGAAAATGTTGTTTTTGAATGGATATTGGTCTACACCTACTCTATGTCCACAAATTCACAATCATGTGAACTCTTAACCAACTTTTGTCCATTAGATTCGTACTTTGTGTCCACGGATCATAAGCGCTTACCTATAGTAAGCATCTTGTTAAGCATTTTGTCCATCATATGTTAAACCATCTTGTTAAGCATGAGATGTGATCGTCTAACATACTTTTGTGTCCACGAATAATCATATGTTAAACCATCTTGTTAAACATCTTGTCCATCATCATTCATGTTAAACCATCTTGTTGAGCATCTTGTCCACGAATAATCATATGTTAAATGTTTACCCATGGTAAACATATTTTTGGATTCATCATTCATGTGATCATCCAACACTATATGTTAAACCATCTTGTCCATCATAATCATTCATGTTAAACCATCTTGTTGAGCATCTTGTCCACGAATAATCATATGTTAAACGTTTACCCATGGTAAACATATTTTTGGATTCAACATTCATGTGATCGTCCAACACTATATGTTAAACCATCTTGTTAATCATCTTTTCCATCATAAGTATCCACGTGGATGGATGTTGTGGACATCTACTTTAAACTATCCATTCGCAAAATTCCGTATTATGTCCAAATTTTTTTTTTTTTAATTCCGGTACATCGGCCTTTTTTATCTCCATTCCGGCGGTCTATATTGTCGGAATTATCACCTCCCCTATCTTATCCACCGTCAAAAAAACGTGGGATAAAAATAACTCATAAAGCAAGAAAGAGTGTAAGAGAAAAAAAAAATTAAGAAAAATAAGAAAATCGGATGGATAGAAAGAGGCATTGTGGATATGTTGTTGAATTAACTATTTATAAGTAAAAGACAAAAGTGAAGGCTAATGTCTTTAGCCATTACTAAAAGACAAAACAAGATATAAAAATAAAAAAAACTTTTTGAAACATACAACTATGCTATTACTTTGAAAATAAAATATACTCAATGCAATTAACTCGGAAACTCTACCAAAAAATTAATTTTTTATTTATAAAAACTAATATATAAAATTCACCATCTTCTTCACCATAAATACAACAATTAATGTTTAAGTCTCCAACCCTATTTAATTTCATCTCCGTTATCTTAATTCTCTTATATATTGCATACCTCTTTAATCACCAACATAAACAATCGCCATATTACCACTTCCATAAAGTAAAACAGAGATCGAATATAAGAACTGCTCTTCTTATTGACTTAGAAAACTTACACAAAAAACTAAATCTCTCAATCTCGGTTATATGAGACATCTCCTCATAAACCCTTTATATAAGAATTAGGTCTACTCCCTATTTCCTGTTTCTAATGGGATTTCCTTTTTCCTTAATCCCTATCTCTAAATAAACTTCCCTTTATTTAGATATATCCTTTTTCATATTTGGAATTATCTAACATTTTCCCCCTTAATTCCAACATGAATCTTGGGAATGTTGATTTCTTGTACACCAATCAAGCTCCTCATTTCTCTGAACTTGATCTTGCCTAGCGGCTTCGTTAGGATATCTGCCTTCTGCTCCAATCCTGGAACGTGCTCGCTCCTCCCGTGAAACACCGGGTTCTTAGTGAGGGCAATGGCTGATTTGTTGTCTATCCTTAGCGTGACCTTCCCGTCTTCTTTGCCTAAGATTTCTCTCAACAACTCTCTTAGTTCCCACGTTTTGTTCTTCACGATAGACTCTATCTCAGCTATCATGGCATTTGTCCATTCCTTCATTGTTGCTGCTTCAAGATAATTTTCTGTTTCACCATTGATCATGAATAGCAACAACTCTTCATTGTATTCCGCAAACAACACGTAATCATTGAAGTGTTGCAGTTGAGGAACAGTCTGACCTGATCTCGTCGTGACTTGCTGAGTATTTTGTGGAGGTGGACCCTGATTCTCGATCTCCTCCTCAGGGTTCGACTCTACTTCCTCGTCGTCACCCTCTTGATCACTATGAACATCATTGTTTTGATGATCATCTTCAGCTCCGTCTGCGTCAAGTTCTGTACGAAACGTCTTCATCTCTGTCTTAGCTTGATTCTCAACATGACATGTGCTACACACATCTTTCTCTTGTGTTACGCACGGCATACCAATTACCATCTCTTTGTCAACCATGGTCTTCATCACACCAAAGCTTACATGACATGGCCGTGCATGCCAAGGCCATGAAGAATCCTCACACTCGATTCTAAGGCACTCGGGAACGTATGTCAACATTGGTGTTTTGTACAATCTGTTCGCTGATCTTGTAACTTCCACTAGAACCCTCCCTTGAGAATCCTTTAACACCAAGATACTTCCCTTCATATTTACCTCACAGCCATGTTCTGTTGCTTGACCTAGGCTGATGATGTTATGCTTGAGATTCGGTATGAAGTAGACGTCTTTAAGCAGTTTCCGTTCTCCAGCTTTATTTACAAAGGTGATCGCCCCTTTGCCTTCTATTTTCACTTTTGAACCGTCTCCGAATCTCACTAGACCTTTAATGTTTACATAAAGGGTGGTGAAGAATGTTCTGTTTCCCGTCATATGGTTGCTGGCTCCATTGTCTAAATACCAAATTTGATCTTCTTTGGCATTGTTTTCAAGTTCCTTTGGGAACAGTTTGTCTTCATTCAAGAACACCACCTCGTGTAAATATAACACATCTGCTTCCTGCGTATCTGCAAGGTTTGCCTCGTCTTCTTGCGGTCTTGATGGACAATGATTCACGTAGTGTCCATATTTATCACATCTCCAACACCGTATGTGAGAGAGATCCTTCTTAGATTTATCTTGATTATTTTCTTTCTCCTTTTCACGGTATTGACCGTTAGACCTACCACGTCCCCTGCCTCTATAGCCTCCTCTACTTTGTCCGCCTGAGTTGCTATCTCCGTTGTTAGCTGATATCCCCTCATAACCGGAACCGGATCCTTCTCGGTTTGTCTTGTTATTGCTCGCGTACATGAGCTTCTCTTGCTCGGGTTCTTTCTTACTAACCTTGACTCGTTCTTCATAAGCTTTTAGTCTCCCCACAATGTCTTCAAAACCTGTTGTGTTTAGGTCCAACACTTGTTCCAAGGATGCCACAATCTGAATGTACTTTTCCGTAGGGAGTCCGCTTAAGAATTTCTTCACAACCTTTTGCTCTTCGATTATGGTTCCTAGTGATGCCGACTTTGAGGCTAGTCCAGATATCTTTCCAGCAAAGTCATCTATTGTTTCGTCATCACCCATCTTCAATTTTTCGAATTCTGCCATTAGGGTTTGGAGCCTTGCTTCTCGCACACGGTCAGCTCCCAAGTGACGAGATTTGATCGCATCCCAGACCTTCTTCGATGTATCCTGTTCTCCTACTTGCAGGATCAACGCCTCTGGAATCGATTGAAATAGTAAGGCTATTGCGATGTCGTTCTTCTTCAAATCTGTGGATCCTGGCTCGATCGTTTCCCAGACTTGATGGACACGCAATATCACTTTCATCCTTATCGCCCAAACTGTGTAATTGGTCGACGTGAGCATCGGACATTGAAGGTCCTTCTTGATCGGAGCTTCCGCGCCTCTCGCCCGTGCTTCTCCATCATTCGCCATGGTTGAGCTTCCTCCTCAAGATGAACGAATAACTAGTTCACGATCTCTCTCCTAGATCACGTGCGAATCTTCCTCTGGCTTCCTTCGAGATCGTCTTCTTCTTAAGATGATTTCGAAAGCTCTCTACACAACAACTCCTCTGTTGTGTTACACAACAACTCCTCTGTTGTGTTACACAACAACTCCTTTGTTGTGTTCACCAAGATGAATCAAATCCTCCTCGATTGATTATCCTAGGCTTTAGCGAGGTTTCCCTTGGATCGAAAACGCTCTGATACCAAATAAAGTAAAACAAAGATCGAATATAAGAACTGCTCTTCTTATTGACTTAGAAAACTTACACAAAAAACTAAATCTCTCAATCTCGGTTATATGAGACATCTCCTCATAAACCCTTTATATAAGAATTAGGTCTACTCCATATTTCCTGTTTCTAATGGGATTTCCTTTTTCCTTAATCCCTATCTCTAAATAAACTTCCCTTTATTTAGATATATCCTTTTTCATATTTGGAATTATCTAACATTTGGTGGAGATGCGGGGTAAGCTCTGATACCAAATAAGGATAAGCTTCAGAAGCTTCAAAGCCCAAGATATCTCTAACAAGGTGGTTGAGATAAGATAGGCTGACAAACAAAGTCCCACATCGGAAGTTTAGATAAAGAGTGTCTATTATATAAGCAATGTCCAACTCTGATTAGTATGAGGCCTTTTGGGAAGGAAACCAAAACAAATCCATGCGGGCTTTCTCTTCGGCCCAAAGTGGACAATATCATACTAATAAGAGAGAGTTGGACATAGGCTTAAAAAGCCCAACAATTGGTATCAGAGCTCCAAGGTTTCGGTCCTGGATCACGAGAAGGTGATTGTGAGCATGATGTGGTTGAAGCTTATGTGGGAGAATAAGGATAAGCTTCAGAAGCTTCAAAGCCCAAGATATCTCTAACAAGGTGGTTGAGATAAGATAGGCTGACAAACAAAGTCCCACATCGGAAGTTTAGACAAAGAGTGTCTATTATATAAGCAATGTCCAACTCTGATTAGTATGAGGCCTTTTGGGAAGGAAACCAAAACAAATCCATGCGGGCTTTCTCTTCGGCCCAAAGTGGACAATATCATACTAATAAGAGAGAGTTGGACATGGGCTTAAAAAGCCCAACATTCCACTAAACAATATCGGTACAGTTACATGGATCTTTGGCCATGCACTTCGAAGGATGATCATTAACCCAGACGAGTGGTACGTCCCGTGCATGCAAACATATCACATTTAGCTTGATTAATTCTACTGATGATGGAATATAGTAAGTACTAGTTCTAACTGATCAATCTGCTCACTAGAGTTTCTTGTGAAAAATATGAATAAGAAAGTAGAGAAGACAAACCTACCTCATGGACCTGCGGCTACAGGTCTGTCTTTTTTTGGTTTTGTGGTGTGAGTCGATTATGTCGAAATTTTGGTGATGACTGAAGTAAATAAGCCACCTTGTTGGCTGATAGGTAGTGTAGCTTCTTCGTCAAAGTTGTTTATCTAGATACAACTCAGATGTTTGTTTATGACTCAACAAACAAATAATCAGGTATTGATTTTCACTTAGCAGTTTGTAGCTTCATTTGGTTGCACGCTAATGGAATTGTGAACTAAATTTGATCCATTCTTGATTTGACTGTAGAATTTTGCTGTTAAAGGCAATGTTCAAAGTCAAAATGACCCCTCCGGTTCAACCCGAGGTGGATCTCATAGATTGTCAAGAGACAGAAGAACTACAAAGAGAAAAGATTCAGATAGTAAGTGAATTATCTATGCCTTTTGAACACCTATTGTAATCGGTGGTTGTCTATCTTTCTCTCTCTTAACAGTCAAGAAGACGATGATAATGCAACCATACAAAGCCAACCTCTACCTACAGATCGATGTATTCAGACTATGTCAAATGCGTAAGGTTCGTGGGATCTCAACATCATCTCAGACACCAACCGGTTCCACATCGTATGGTAGTGTCTAAGCATATCTTGTTGTTGTAATCATACTCCCAACAATTTTGATTAATGCAATAAAAATGCGCCTTCTTGAATACATCATATTCATATATGCTTTTCAGATCTTCAAGGTTAATGCTAGTTAATAATTTATCAGTGTTAATGATTACAGAGTAGTAAAATAATCCACTCTTACAGCTAAGATAAACCTGTAAAATTCGAAACTGTTGAACTGAACCAGATGTGCTTCTTACAGGATCTTTTCACATCAGTCAACTCTTTCACCACATCTTTCATGGACAGTCTGTTCTCTAACCTCTTGTCTGTACACCTAAGTGCCAAGTTTGTTTATTTTTTATTGTCATTTGATTGTAAACTTGATCTGCTTGTTCTCTAAGCTTTGTATCCAGAAGCTCATCCACAAGCGTTGGATCAACGATTGGACCAGCAGTATCATTAAGAAACCAGTCATTATGAAAAGTTTATCCATTCATTACGGACTTGTCCATAGAAAATTTATCTACTCCTGTATATTCATTGAAGAATGCTGACAAAATAAGATATGATTTGGGTTACTGTATCAGTTACTTTAATTCTATTGAATTGCTGACAAAATAATAATACAAATATTGGGTTAATTTAGGCTTGATTTGGACGGTTTTATATTGTAAGCCCAAATGATGAATACGATATGAGCAAAAAAATATGATCCAAAACGGTAACCAGCTGTTTTATCAATGTTTAAAAAACTACAAAACTAAAATAATCAAAAGACAAACAAATAGAAAAACAATCACAAAAAAAACAAAGGATGTATCTTCCAAATCATCCAAAGGAACCTCTACAGTTAGCTGAGCCACAATGACAAATCCTTTTGCCCTTAAAAATCTTCTTTCCCTCTTCGTCAACTTCTTCACTTTTACAAGACATTCCATAATCATACCTCAACTCGGTTAGAGGAGGTATATGCTTTATTGCAAAAAATGCAATGCGAACAAAGGGCTGACCACTGTTTTCTAACTCAACAGGTTGCCACATGATATTCGGCGAGCAGCTGTGATTCATGAACCGGCTGACATTTCCATAGTCTTTTGCATCTATCAACATTTGCGATCGGAGTTTATAAACTTCAGAAACTTGGTCCCAACAGTCTTCACCCACGAGCTCAGGCTCGTAGTTCCACCTGAACCTGTTGTAAACCCTAGAAGTATCAAACAAGTATTCGTCATCCTCTTCTGGGTCAAGACTTATCTTATTCATACCAACAAACTCGCAAATGAATGTTCCCGCTCGAATCGGCTCCAATGAACGTAAGCCCCAACCACAATTCTCTGTCTTGAACACTTCAACACGGATTTTCAAGCCGGTTTGAGTTAACCTGTTGTGGCAGTCGAGAGGACAAGGACACATATCACCGCATTCGTAAACCATCGATTTACGACATACCAGAAGGCGGTTATGATATGGTAACTCGTTGTTGTTTCTTTGGACACAAGGGCACTCTGAATCTTCACAAACTTGGCCTTGGCAATTGTTACATGCAGTAGACTGATATTGCACAACAGTTGTCACACTTGAACAAGTCGAAGATTTCTTGTAGCTGAAGTCTTGAGGTTTTTCCTTGTCATTCTCATCGATTTCATTAATGAGCGGAACTGGAGAAGACTCGACTCCATATGAAAGATCTTTAAGTATAAGACCTTTTCTTGAACTATCCAAACCACACTTTCTCAAATTTTCAGCTAACTTCCAGTTTGCATAACCCCTAGGTTGGTCTGGTTTTCTTACAAGTGTAAACTTGAACTCTTCGCAACCGGATTTTCCTTTCACTTTCGAGCTTTCGGACACCAAGTAAAGTCCATCATAAATGTAAATCTTCTTCTTCTTTTTCTCGTCGTTGGGATCGTTTATGCCTCTGATGACTCTAACTTCGTTCCCTTTATTTTTACTTTCTTCTAGCCCCAGGTTTCCTCTTTCAAGCTTTTGATCAAAAACTTTCCCAGTCTTATGATCAAGTCCACCTTGTCCGGTATATATCAATGTTTGAAGATCTTCTGCTCCATCATTGTAGTGTCCTGATGATGTTACTACACTTGTAGCTAATATACCACCATCTTTAGCTGCCAGATAGTCAATGCCGGCGTTCATCTGCATGTGAAGCCCAACTAAGCGCATTTCACCCCAAAAGTAGAAGATATCGCCTACTTGTATGCCAGGAACCGAGCCGATTCTCTTCTTCATGTTGGTCCTGACACCCAAGTTCATACATCTTGTGAGGGCGGTGTCAGGTTTTGCACACTTAAGCTGACACAACCGACGTCTAACCGCTTCAAACCGCATCAATACCGAATCAACAAGCTCTTGGTTTCCAGATTCTCTCTCAGCTTCGTTGATCTCTGAATCAAAAGTTGGGCAAGATGTAATAACTTTGCTGTTCGGAGCATAATTTTTTGGCTTCTTCGGGTTTACCTTCAAATTTTTGGAACCCTTTGGTCGCCCACGTTTTCTTTTGACCGTGGTAGTACTAGGACCAGCATCATAAATAGTTTGAACTGGGGAGACATCTAGAGTCGGAGGAGATGTTTGAGTGTTGTTGATTTCACTATCAAAAATTTCAAGGGGTAAAACCTCGAGAGTAAGAGAAGGTATTTTAGTGCTTTGGGTTTCGTCATAAACTGTTTGAAAAGGAGAGACCACTAAAGGAAAATATGTTGTGGTATTGTAGGTTTCATCAATAATGGTATCAAAAGGATGTGGTATTTTGGTGAAAGTATGATCAATATCAAAAGTTGGAAATGGTGAGTCGTCTGTTAGAAGAATTGGTGATGATGATGATAATATGTTCTCGGTCTGGTTATTATCATCGTCCGCACTCCAACTTCGGATGAGTTGTTTAGTCTCTGGTGGACTAGACTTGTCCATTGAAAAACAAATCCTATCATTGTTGATAAAACAATAAAATATAGTTAATAACCATTAAAACAACATAAAGCATATATAATGAAAAACAAAAAATGCTTACAATCAACAAAGTATATGGTGTAATTTTGGACATCGAATAAAAATCACAATTAAGAAAAAAATACATCTTTAGAAAAACAGAAATTAAGACACATATATTTTTCATAACTGAATGTATATATACACATTTAATCATATTAGGATAAGAACACAACAAACAACATTTCTCAAGCTTATCTTTTAAGACATAAATGATAAGAAAATATTTCATGAAACATTATCACCTCATGCCCTCAATTTTTTTGTTGTTGTTAAAAGTAAAAGACGAACAATAAATGAAGGATGGATAAAATTTCGTGAAGACCTACATGGAGAGATGTAGAATATAATTATCAATTTATAAAAAAAATTTAGTTTCTACACTAAACCCTAGAATTGTCGTATAATGAATGTTTCTTTAATGTCACAAATTCACCAAATCGACAAGAAAAAAATCAACATTTTAAAACCAAGTCTTGAAGTCAATAGTGACTATATCTAAAATACCATTAATTTATTTTCCAATAAAACATGTGATTCAACAACCCCGCATAGTGAGAAGCCATAGAAAAAAATTAATAGATTAAAAGCGATACTTCTTTTCCAACAAAACCACTAGTTTTTTTTTCTTACTTTAAAAATTGTTTAAAAAACAGTGTTACATAAATAAATTATATATCTTCTTACTATATTGATAATTGCTCGGATAAAAGATTATCATATCTAGATACAACCTTGATTAACTCGATGAATATAAGATGACTAGAAATGACAAGCAGAGTTTACAAAAAGATGTTTCATCTACTTTTTGTTAATATTTAAACTTAGTAAACTGCATAAGCAATAGTGCATTTTTTTTAAAAAAATTTGACATGAAATATATAAAATTTTAAAACATCTCTCCATAAACTAGACAAAAGTTTTACCAAATATTACTGAATTATTTAAAATAACAGAGCTAGAATGTGAAAATACTCTACACAAATATTTACAAATACTTTTCTAATCTCAATTTTAATTAACCTTAACAAAAACACACAAAATAACCAAAAGAAAAGAAGAGACGAATTAACGTACCTTTGAAAGATAAGAACTGATAACTATATAAGCCTTCAAGAAGAAGATCGAAAACAAGAGAGAAAAGGAGAAACAAGAACGCAAAAGAAAAAGTTTTAGTAAAGAAAATGGTTGATAGTGAAGAATGTAATGATGTTTTGATACTTGGTAATGAAGAACAAGCAAGGAGAAAGCCTCTATTTAAAGGGATTTGATGATGACGTGTGGTTGTTTACTAGAGGAATACATACCTTTGGATCAAGTTTGATTCATCTCCACCGTCGAAGTTTGATTCATCTCCACCGTCGAAATCCTAAGATTGTTGACCAAAAAAAAAAAAAAAGAAATCCTAAGATTTGATTTCTTTCTATTCATTGTTAGATCTTTTTTTATTTTTATTCATTGTATCTAGCAGCTATCATTAATGCTTTCACTAGTTTTGACTCAAAAGAATAATTGACTAAAAGAAAAAAATCTTTCTTTTCTCATTTTTAAATAATAATCTCCACATATGTCTATATTGTTATTCAAAATTTGAATGATGTAGGATAAACACTCCAAAAATTACCAAACACTATAATTTACTTTTGTTTTGTAATCTTTGAATTGATAAATTATCTTTTATCAACATTTATGAACAATTTGTTATTATTCATCAACTTTCAGTATGAGTAACCTAAAAACATTACGGTCTCACTATAACTAGTTCGTTAAAATGTAGTATATTTCAGACAAAAACTAAACGGCGAACATGGTTATTTTATAGTTGGCATCCCACATATTAGTTGACTACGTAGAGAAACATAGTTTTTTTTATTTTATATGGAAAAACTGTTTGTTTTCATAGTTACAAATTTGTCCTAAATTTTATGGGTTTCCAACGTAAAAGCAATTGGTGATAAGTGGAGTGACTCATATCCCTTATATATTACTTGAGATCCCTTTCAACTACCGATGTAGGACATTATGTCATAATACGCCCTCTTGAGATAATGGTTTTTTGGCCGTTAATATGGGAATGCTCGGGCTTGGATCAACAATACTAATTTGGGCTTGATTTGTCGATAATTAGATCAACTTTGGGTCGGATCGGATTTCACTGGCGTAAATCAGGCTTTAATACCATATTAAATTCTATGGGCTTCCAAACTAAAACTAATTTGTTGGAAGTCCATAAAACTTAATAATATACAATTCTAATTCCCAATTCTTTTTTCTTTGAGCATTCTTTCTTTAAAAAACACATTACACAAACCACACACAAAATATCGAGAGATATACTGAAATCTGATGAAGTTATAGATACATCATATATAAAATATATGTAAAATTTAGTATTTGTGGTAGAGATATATAATAGATCATAGTTTGCCAAAAGCATGGCAAGGAAGCATGTAAAAAAACATATATGTGAGAGATATAATACTAAATTATGCTACTATAAGTAATCTTTTTCATATGAAATCAGTTAGATTAATCATCTAGAAGAAGCACAAATACTTGGCATGCACTCATATAAAACATGTATTGCCATATAATAATGCAAACTCATCATGCATCTATATATACGTCATGTATGTTATATTAGTCGAGACTCAAACTAAAATGTATTGTCCGACTTACAACAGGTGTGTGTGTGTCTGTATGTGTGTGTGTGTGTGTCCTTATAGCTAACTTTGGATGCATAACTCATGCACTACAAGAAAAATGTTTATTCTTAGCTCACGAAAACGCTATTGTACGTGATTGATAGCGTTTTTGAAATGGCTATGTCTGCCCCTGCTATAATAGGTAGGCCACATGTGATAGCGTTTTCGTCTGTGCTATAATAACGTCCACAAATTATATCTATATATCTTCTTGCTATTACTGGAATTACTTATGATAGCTATGTTTTCCTTTGTTATTGAATCTATCTGTAATAGCTTTTTTTTATTTGTTATAATATTATTATAATAATTGACAATTAGGATTATTTTATATTTTATAATATATTTTTTTTCTGTTTTGTATTTGTACAAAAGAAATAGATTTAAAATTTTACACTTTCATTAATAAATCACAATGTCTTACACAAACATTTTAAAATCAAAAACTAAGGCAAAAAACAAAGCTCCTCTTAGTGTAGAGAGCATTTCCTTTGTTTGTACCAGAGAAATTGCCAAGCTTGATTCTTGTGACTTCTCCATCATTGACACAATGATCCATAGCCCAACTTGAGCGGTAAAGTTCCTCGAACTTAGCTGCCGCAACAGCTTCACCACAAGAAATCACACACACCATAATCATCATACACATAAACCAACCCATACCCACCATAATCATCGAGACAAAAGAGCAAAAGAGAGAACCTAGTCGTGGAGAAACATGTGGTTGGAAATGCTTCTTGCCATCAAGAAGTTGCAGATTCACTATTACTCTCAAAACTTTAAATCCTCCAAGGGAATAGATCTTAGTAGGAAACTAACAAACCTCAAGCACAAAGTGATGGCAATCAGTATCTGGAGGGAGAACCTCTGATTTAACACCCATGTGGATACCATCAACAGCTTCCCTAAAGCAAAGTAATACCATCTTAAGTATTATTACAAAATAAAACAGAGACAAAGGACCAGAGCAATCAGAGAGGGAAGAGGTTTATTACATTGATCTGGTCATATTTGTCCCCGGTGAAGGCATAAACCTTTGGTTGCTCAACATCTTTTATAGCGGCTACAAGTAGGAGATGAAACAGAAGACAAAGCAGACTGTGTTAGATTCAAGATTTTGTCTCTTTGCAGCTGTACAAAGACATGAATGCTGCATTAGTGAAGGATACAATTGAGTCACAAAATAAAAGTAAGAAAGGAAAAGTTTGTTACATTTTTCTTCATCATTTTCTTCACTTAATTCATCAGTCTTTATTTGTTTCAAACTAGTTGAAACAACTGCAATTAAGAGAAGCAAAAGAATACAAAGTAATAAACTTTATAATAAGTGATTTGACAAAAGGGCCTTTCTTGATTCAACATTCAACCATAAACACAATCACTAAGATATATCAAGATCTTAAATTACCTTTGAATTCAAGGTCGATTTGATCCAACATACTCGCACATTTAATATTTTCAGCACTCACGGCTCCAACCTAAGCACAAAAGAAGACAAAAGCACTTTAATTCTACAATGAACTAACCTTGCTGAAATATATTAAGAGATACATCACAATCCAACATTAATTCTGAATTTTAACTCCTAACCTGGGTTGAGTTATCAACTGAATCACTAAAACTACCCTCAGAATCATCAGACAGAGACAGAGAAATAGTGTTCTTATCAGACACTGTTCTTTTGGTTCTCACTCTGTATATTTTTAGCTGAAGACACACACAAACACAAGTTGTTCAGAACAAAACCCACTCAGCTCCTGAATACAACTACGTTCACAAATTCCTCAAGATAGGTGAACAATTACCTGTCCATAGTTAGGCTTTTAAGCAGTGACTACTATACTATCCCTAGATAATCTCTCGAGCCTGAACTTTGCTATAACCAAATAATTCACTTCATCACTCTCAGTAAAGATAATCTTTCTAGCAATGTAAATGGTACCATACCATGAGATTTTCCTTGTCGGATTCTGAATCAGTGTACACAACATAGTCTTGTGAACATGAACTTTTATCATTTGCATGTATGTACGCAAGATCTCCAAAATGCTTTCCTAAAACCTGCAAAGGCCAAATCCAGAGGCAAAGTTTAGATAAAATACAGTCTGAGGAAAAGATGAAAACATTTTTAAGATAAATCAATCTCAAAACATAGAGCATTACCAATTTAATAACTCTGAGCTGATGAGAAGTGAAACCGTTGAGATTGAGAGCTGGGCGCATGTGGTAGAACACAATTTCAGTACTCTGGGTCGAGATCGCTAGAGACTCAGAGGATGCATTCCCGCCATTTAGGAGCTCAGACCGCCACTCATTCAGCCTTTTCTTCATCCTATGAGCAAAAAGAACATCCGCCAATCGCACCAACTTCACGATTCATAAACATCTACAAGCACGATTCAGAAATAGGCTTAGAAAATCAGAGAATTATTCAGAATCGTTAGACTATATTTTCAAATTCTAACAAATACCTTTCGAGTGAGTGGGTAGAGGAAGAGAACAATGATAACAGGCTTCAGAGCCATCTCGAGAAGTTCATCGTCTAAACCAAACACATCGTTAGATTATGCTTCATATGGTGCACGACCTAATCCCCAAAGAAATTGTACAAATCCATAAATCCTAGAATCATTCCGATTTTGAAACTTTTTCCACTGACCAGATATGAAATTTTATAGAGATAGAGGTGAGAGATCGAGATTCATTTTTAGGGTTTGGGTGAGGATGGAGAGAGGAGGAAGAAGATCTCGGTTGAGAAAGAAGAAAGACAGTGGAGGCTATGAATGAAGGTTGACGGAGGAGACGGTGGTAGAAAGGAGAGAGGAGGAAGATGAGAGAAGAGAAACAAAAGTTATTGTCGATGAAAAAGAGGGGAAAAAAGTTCTGCCAAAACTCAAAAAATATTGAGGATAAACATTTTAGAAGACCAAAATTTGGTGTTGGAGCCACAATAGATATTACGTTCACAGGAAAATTTTGAGTTCCCGCTATGAGAGAGTGAGCTAGAATCTGATTTTTTCCAAGGGTTTTCGAAAAAGGGGGAAATGAAAACAAAAGCAAAAAATTTGTAAAATTTTGTTAAATGTTTGGCGGACATGTGATTTCAGCTTCTCGTTGAGTGAAATTATGGCATAGCGTTTATAGAATGCTATGATAAATATCAAAAATTCCAAACTCATATACGATAGCAGTCCAGTAAACTGTGCTATAATAATCTGCTATTAATGTGGACTTTTTTTGTAATGATGATATGAAATCTGAAGCTCATTCCATGATTATCATCAGTCATACTAATTTGATTATAGATAATCCTATGCTCGTATCTACACAAGTATTACAAATACTTAACATATGCAAACCAACTATTGACAATTGATTTAATGTTGAAAATCATGGCAATGAAGTTAAGTAGTAGGTCAAGAGATATATAAGCATGTGTGTTATATATATATGGAGAAATAGGGGTCAAGAAACGTGTCAATCTTTGATAACGTAACTTTATTATTTTACCATTACATATATAGGAAGAGTATTGTATCCAAAGGAGACAAATATTTAGCATCCATAAACCGCATGATCAGCACCATAACAATCTGATAATGAATAGGTAACCCTAGAGAGCAAAAAAATTTTGTGTTATTTTTTATCTTTAAAAGTCTAACAAGACCAGTTGACATATGGAACATAATAAGGAAACTAAAATTTGATAAAAGAAGGTAGAAATTGCAACATGATGAATCAGTGTGACCTTTTACAATGTTTTCAATGAAAGCTAATCAATGATTGGTTATTTTTTGGGACAAGTATGCGTTTAGGGTTTTACTAAAAAAAATATTTGTTTTGTATCTCAAAATACTATGGCTTTCAATATATATACTGAAATTTGATGAAGTAACATGTACCATAATTCTTGAAGACAATTTTTTGACAAATTCAGATGTAAAATTTATAACTTACTTATTGCTAGAGATCTAGATATATTGGAGAAACAATTTCTGACAGCTTCTCAACACGGTCTCCGTGAAAGAACATCAAAATAGGTCCAGATATTCAACAAATTATGATACCATAATTAATTTTGTTGATGTAATCAATTAGGTAAATAATCTGAAAAAGCACAACCAATACATGTTAAATTGAATTAACTGATAGGAAAAATTAATCTTTAAATTTGTCGGTAAATACAAACACTTGCACTAAAATATTTACATGCACTCATATATATAAAAGGCATTGTCATAGATATTAAATGCCAATTCATGCGTACATTATATTAGTTATACATTATATTAGTTGATACTCAAACTAAAATACATTACCGGCTTGTGCAGCAGTTGGAGCATTCATATGAGTTTTCTTTATATGTCTAGCTAACTTTGGATCTGCATAACGCATGGTGAAATCCAAAGCGCATTCCATGATTATCAGTCGTGGTTAAATGTAGATATGAGCATATCTACAAAGTATTAATTATATAGATACTTGACACATTCAATATAGTGGTACGAGATCATGATTATGGTTGGTTAGATGTTTTAGTTGATGAGCTTTAATGTTATATTTTATTAACTAGATTTTGGTATTTTACTTTCTAAGTTATTGTGTTTTCTTGAATGCATTAGAGTTATTACTTATTAAGTTATATTAAGACCTATATAAGAGCAAGTTCAACATGGGTATTTAACAGATGTTCTTAAAGTTAAATAATAATAAAAATTAAAAGGTAAGAGAGAGAAGGATTTAAGGTTCTCAAATGAGAAGTTGAGTTCTAAATAAAAAACCTATCTAACAATTGTCACCATTTTATTGTTCCAAATATTTTTTTTTAAATTAAATTTAAATCATATAATTAAATTAAAACTAAAATAATATATTTAAAGTTTTAAGAGCTCCAATATGAGTTTTACCCGTTAAAAATGCTCTAATGGTTTTTATTCATTGAGAAAGTAACTTCAATATAATAGGGTTAAGAAGAAGCTTAGCCTAAATCTTCTATAATTCTAACTAATTCTATTGTGAAAAAATGTTCATATCATATAATAAACCTTAATATTCTACCAGAGTATCATATCCAAATAAGACTTAGAATATCCTCAACATCTACATGAAACTCAATGAGCACCAAAACAACCTCATCAGTACGTAAACGAAAAAATCATTTGTGTTATATTTCTCTTTAGAAGTCTAAATTAAGCGAAACATATATATATATATATATATATATATATATATATTCACAAGATAGACGAGGAAACTCAAGTTTAATTAAGAGAAGGAAAAATGTCATAACACATTCATGAGCTTGACCTTCTATACTATTTTCTTGGGAAGCTATTCAATAATCAGTTCTCTTCTTTTAAGTATATCAGTGGATCCTCTTCCTCTTACACTAGTTTCGAAGCAAAAATAACTCAATATATCAAGTATGACCACAATAATTAAAATTCTAAAATAAAAAAAAAAATATGATAAAAACTAATATATAAAACCCACCATCTTCTTCACCATAATTCTAGTTATGATTACATTTTCATTTTTTTCTTTTGCAAAACTGTAAATCTTCAATATATGAAAAAGAGTTCAACTATACAAAAGTATTAGAACTCAACTTACAAGCTGCCATGTCAAAATAGAAGAAAAAACATGACAACAGATACAAAGTACAAATGCACTGCATTTAAGTCAACCAAATCGACATCAGGTTCATGACATTCTTACGGAGCTTCCTTGCTGTGATGGTCCTTACTTGCTTCTCGATCGTTTTGAAGATCAGGTTTGGAGGTTTTGCCTCTGCACAGAACACCCTGCGGTTTCTCCATCCATAACTCATAAACAGTTGCTTGGGCCGCTAGCTTTCGTAGATTAGATGGACAACCAGCAGAACTCTTCTTTACCCATAACATGAAACCACTCCAAGACTGATAAACAGTAGGAGTTGCTAGAATCGGTGGTCTCCTTCTCCCAATCAGCTTTCATGCCGGGCCGTTTGCTGGCCGAAAATGTCCTCTTAGCATATAAGCTAGTCAACAACAACAATAGAAAAAATATGGACCGAAAGCAATGTTAAAGGTGGACTTGAGGAAGCCTTTGACTTAGTGAAGTGGGACTTCGTTCTGGCAAGGCTAAGAGATCTTAACATACAAGAGAGGATTATGGGATGGATTTCAGAGTGTATTACTACGCCTACATTTTCAGTGAGCGTCAATGGGCAGTCTGAGGGTTTATTTAAAAGCACAAAGGGTCTAAGGCAAGATGATTCGTTGTCACCTTATCTTTTTGTGCTCACTATGGAGGTGCTTTCTAGACTGCTACACTCGAGATTTACAGCAGGCGATATCGAATATCATCCGGAAATTGAGGTCCTAAAGATTACACACTTAATGTTTGCGGATGACATTATGATCTTTTTTGTTGGGAGTTTTTGGTCTCTTCATGGTATAAGCGAGACACTTGAGGACATCGCGAGTTTGTCTGGATTAAGAATGAATCAAGAAAAGACGCAATTATTTCATGCGGGATTGAACTATAGTGAATCCACTGCTATTGTTAGCTATGGATTCTCGGTTGGTTCTCTTCCAATAAAGTACCTTGGACTGCCTCTTATGTCAAGAAAACTGTGAATTTCAGAATATGCTCCACTCTTGGAAAAGGTCACGAGCTGCTTCAGATCATGGTTGGTTCGTTCACTATCCTTTGCGGGTAGGCGACAGATCATTGCTTTTGTTATAATGGGAGTCATTAACTTTTGGATCACAACCTCTCTGCTTCCTAAAATATGTTTAAGGAAGCTTGATTCAATATGCAATAGATTCCTTTGGAATTTATCTAGAGAGGGAAACTACATGACTAAAGTTGCTTGGGCTAAGGTTTGCCTACCCAAAAGAGGACTCGGCCTCAGGTGTTTAACAACCTTGAATATTGCTCTTGTCATGCGGCTTATTTGGTTATCTTTAACTCCATCTCTTTATGGGTAGCTTTGCACAAGTACCATCATTTGAGGAGTGCTAGTTTTGGGAGTTTAAGCCGAGACAGTCTGACTCTGGATTATGGAAATCGCTTCTTAGCCGGAGGCATCTTGCAACCAATTTTTTGAAGTGTGATCTAGGAAATGGAATAAATGCTTCCTTCTGGTTTGATAATTGGACATCACTTGGTCCATTAATTAACCTCAATGGTCTTTCTGGTCTTAGTTTGATGAGACTGCCAATCCACTGCAGAGTTCCTGATGCTTGATTAGAGGATTCATGGACCACCCCCTCGCCTCGATCTGATGCAGGAGTCGTTGTACATACTTTCTGCATGACCGTCAGGCTGGCACTCCCGCAATCTGTCCAGGATGTTTTTGAATGGGAGGCTGACGGGCATAAGTCGGACAGGTTCTCGGCAAGGAAAACATGTAACTCTTTAAGGGTTAAGGAGCATGAACAAAATTGGTTTAACTCCATTTCGTTTAAAGTTAACATTCCTAAACATGCATTCTTTATGTGGAAAACAAAACTTGATAGGCTCCCAACTAGAGTAAGATTAGCAAGTTGGGGTTTAAAAGTTCTGATCTCTTGTGGCATTTGTTCCAGATTAGACGAGTCTAGGCATTACCTAGGGTTTGAGTCTAAGGTTTAGAACTTGATGGGTATTATGATCGAAGACCGCGGGTACATGTTCATGTACGGGTCTTACCTGCGGGTCTTTCGGGTACCCATTGGAACTTGTAAATAATATACTAAGTAATTATTATAACCTGTTAGAACTTGTTAGTAACCTGTTAGAACTTGTTAGTAACCTGTTTGGAACCTGCTAATAATTGACCCGATAGATCCGATAAGACCTGATATGACCCGTATGATCCGATAGAACCTAATAAAACTTGTAGTTTTCAGATATTTTTTTACAGGTTTTTCTGGATATTTACAAGTTTTTTGGGTAATTTTAGGTATGACACTAGCAGACCCGAACCGACTCGAACCCAAAAGGACCCGGCCATAACCCGACCTGAAAAATATATAGGTTTTTAAATGGGACCTATATTTCTATACCCGTTAGACCCGAAACTAGTAAAGACCCGACCCGAACCCGATCCGAATATTCGAATGCCCAAACCTAGCATCACCTCTTGTTTTATTTCGATATAAGTAGAGAGGTCTGGAATGCTGTGTTTCCAAAGCTAGATTACTTTTCTACTTATGACAATTAATGTTTAATTCTCCAACCCTCTTTAATTTCATTTCTGTCATCTTAATTCTATTATATATTGAACGAGTTACATCGACGCAATCCTATTCTTTCTTCCTTTTCTTCTCTGAGTTTGTTTTCATAATCACTGATGAATTAAAACTCTCTTTTTTGTGTTTAGCAAAGATGGTGGTCTTGCAATTTGTTTGATGATTTATGGCTCTTGGGTATCTTCTTCTCAAGGATATACAGGGATTCTTTGGTGTGGCAATGGTTTATGCGGAGTAGATCTATGACAGGTTTAGAGAATCTGATTTGCGATCGGATATGTAGCTTCAAGTTTTTTCATGATTGAGATTCTATACAGCAAAAGGCAAGCTTTTTTCTTTAGAAATGGGTTTTTGATTGTGATATATTTCATATACTTTGAGGTCCTGCTGATTAGAGGGGAGATCAGTGATTTCTTAATTTTAAGATGGATTCACCAGTTGTAAATTCTCTCTCGACAAAAAGAAAGCTATGGCTAAGGCTATCTTCTCGAAAATTACGGTTTGACGAAATTCACTGGTTTTAGATCTACGGTTGGCTTATGGGTGCGGTGTTTCTCGGTTTTGATTTGCTGCGCTTTCAATGATGGTGGTGACTTCAACGCAGTTATGGTTTAATGGATTTCTTAAGATATGGTTCTAAAAGTCCTTTATGTACGGCTGTTGCAGTGGGGATCTACTCCTGTATTATGTGTCGGTTTTCATTTTGTGTTTGTCTTGGTTCTATCTTTTGAGTTGGAATGCGGTTGCCAGGCGATTTGTCTTTTTATATAAGGACATTGTTGTGTTCTTGGTAGAGAGATATATATTTTTAATAAAATAAGGTCTTTCTTCTATTGTTTGATCCACCATTGCTTGATTTACAAGATCTTGGTTCAAGATGGCGTTGTATTACCCTATTCATGTGATGGAGACACCCTATAGTTTTTAGAATGTAATTGTCACACTGATGCCTATTTTAATCTTATATTCATTGGGTTTAAAGGAGGGTTTATAGGAGAACAAGATGCATTAGAGAGACAAAGTTTTATGTCTAACGAATGATAGCTTGACTGTAGCACCTAGAGAATGGTTTGTTGGCACAAGAATTTTCCAATGTTTTCAAAAGATTATAAGACTTTATGTGTCAGTAAGCGTTTTATACTTTTGGAAATATGGTTCGCCTATTTCTATGCTGCTGTGTTATGTTTTTGTCTTGCAGCCCTTGATCATATTTAGTGGTCATTTACACTTCTAAGGGGAGTACTTGCGCTGGTTATTTACCATTTGAATAAAGAATAGGAGATGATTTTAAGCTAAACAAGAAAGGCTTTTTACTGTGAGAGACATGTCTCAAAGCAGTATCCTCATTGCGGATTTTAGATTGGTTTTCAGTATGTTACGGGATTGTGGAAGTAGGGAGATAAATTAAGAGACTATAGTTTTTTGGTTCTCCAATTGTCTCACTAATAAGTACTTCAGGATGGTTTATGAGATTATTGTTTTTTGGTTCTTGATTTGCCTTACTGATCAGAAGTATTTTATGTTGATTACCTCTGTTCATGACAGGTTGGTAAGGTTTTGGAGGTTCCAGCAGCAAGAAGAGCAATTTGCAGTAACGATTAGACCCATCAGGTTTTTTCTCTCGGTTAAGGTTTTTGCTAAGGAGACCACGTCTGATGTTGAGCGGTCAAAAGGCTAGACGGATTATAATGAGGTTTTGCAAAGGAAAGGGACGTATATCGAATAACACCATCCTCTTATTCATTCGGGTTTTGGTCTCTTTTAAACTCCTCGAAATGGTAGATATGTTCTTTCATCGTCTTTTAGTGGCACTTTTTGGGAATTCGAGGCTAGACGACAAATTTGTTTTTTTCCCAGAGATAATTATTTTTTAAGAGAATTACATATCACAATCTCCATGGTGGTATGGTCAGAATACTCAAATGTCTGCTGTACTAACCGAGGTTCTATGTTTTTTTGCCTAATTATGATTGCAACATGTACATTATTTCAAAGGCAGGTAAGGGGAGGATGTTTCGCTGCGTTTCTGAAATAGAAAAAATTCAGTCAGAGGGCAGAGGACGCGATCTCAGTTACAGGGGTAAAACTTATGAACTTGGTGGGATAAAGACATGAGGTTTCAGTTAAAAGGATTGAGGTTTATATTATTATTATGGTCAAGAAGGAACGGTGGAGAGGAAAGTTGAAGTGGAGAATACAAGGACATTTGAGGCTATTTGGGAATATGGGTCTTGGAATTATTTGAACAGAAGCTTATATTCTTGATTTGTATGGTCAATGCTCTCAAGGACAGGTACAAAAGCTCCTCCATGACGGAAGCAATAGGAGGGTCTTATGGTTGTTTAGTTTTTGGGGAGGGAGTTGTCATAATATCACTTATGGTTTGGAGATCAGGAAAGCTTTTTTGTTAAACAATACCAATATGGTACCTACATGTTCCACACAAAGGAAAGCAAAGCATCCAACCATTAATATATACTAGCAGTAATCCGCGCTTCGCGCGGGGGTGATATATAAACTTGTTTTATTATCTTTTACACATTTTTGTGGTGCTTATGCTTCTCTTTCTTTTTCTTCGTCATCTATTCTCTATATTATTTTTGATGTATAGTTTGAATCTATAGTAATTAATTATGATGATTTGTTCTTTCAATATCTACATTGAGAAAAAAAAACAAGATATGGTTATGTATTTGTGCCTCTTGTATTATATTGTAATTCATATGTACTTTGATATGCTTTTATATAGATAGAATGACCAATACAATGAAAATATGCACTATTTTATTCTATTTTCATGCTTCTTTGTTTCAGCATTAAAAATAGTCATCCCATGATGTTTAAGATTGTGAAAATGATAGAGAAGTTATAACTGTAATTTTGTTAGCAAGTAACTACATGCCAAGTGTGAGGGGTGTACCGAGAAACTCGTTCGTTATTGGTGTTGGATAGGGCGAGAAGTTGCTCATGAGTACAGATTCTTAATCGCTCTTTCGGTATTTGAAAAATGACTCATCAAGTTGAACCAATGATGTTCATGGAGTGAACCAAATAGAGAGGTGGAAATCTTCTAGCTTGAAACAATTGGTGCTCTTAATGCTTTCAAAACCGGTGATAACATACAATGATCTCTCTTGGAACTAATGACTGAACGTTTGAAATGTGTTGGACATGTATGGAACCTTGCATCAAGGTATACTTATAAAAAAATTAGATAATAAATGTGGGTAATTGATGGATGGGGTTTTAGAGTTTAAGGTTAGAAACTGTTGCTTATGTTCTCGTTAATGAGCAACATGTCTATACAGACACCACATCTAGACTTGATCAGAGAGAATATAACATATGAGGCTTGAAGGAACTCGGCCAATTCTAACAGATTCAGAATTCCATCTTGTTCCTGAAGCCTAGAATCTAGGGTCTATTATATTGAATCTAAGAGCTGACCTCGTGTTTACCTGGATATTAGCAGCGGAAGGATGAGCAGGTAAATGAGATCTAGAGCGCCTCAATCGCTGCGCCTCTACCGTAGTCCACACGCACACAAGCTGTAATCCGCCGGGATCACAGATCTTCTTGGGATTCCTGTGTTTTTCGAGGTGGCCGTCAAACTCAACGTCATCACTCAAATTCGTGGCTCATATCAAATATATAGCCCCTTGAGAAGACCCAATTAATCCATGGACCAAACCATGATTAATTAAGTCACGAGCCGAAAGATAATTTTCGGTCCGTCCATTGTGTCGATCGACTCACCTTTGGTGTCGATCGACACATCCTCTAAAACACAATTCTCAATGTGTATCCAATACACATTAACCAGAACATTCACCAATGATCAATCCCTTATGAAGTACATCCAACTTGCTTAGGTGTGTGACCCTGTTTGTCCACATAATACTAGCAATGAGCTACAATTCATAAGTCATAAGTGGCTTCTAGCAAAACATTATGACCACCTAGTATTACATGAATTGTCCGATCTCGACAATACAACTATCTTTAGAGTTAGTACAATATGATTTCAGGACATAATCCCAACAATCTCCCACTTGTACTGGAATCACCTATTCCCATAATCCCTTCGTCTCTATATCTCGATATGGCATAAGGCAAGAGACTGTGTCATCCTTATTATAGCCAATATCGTGTTCATCGAACTCCTGATCTATACTGATAAAACAAACGACTGACAATCACCTCGTTTGAGCACGGCCATGCATTTTCTCAGTATCAAATCTTCGATGGGCCCTGAGATATTCATCTCCTGTTATACGGGAGGGACAAATCCCTTCTTGCTCCATCCCTGTTTCTACACACACTTCATGATACGCCTAAGCAATGCCGTTATAGCCGCCAGTTACGGAACGACGTTTGACAAGGTCAAAGCGTACAAATTCATATGTTAGAAAACATGATGAACTCAGGTCTAAGGATTATACTCTATAGTCGTAATGAGAACCTCTCATGACACAGATATAACTATCCTAAAGAGTTCTGATTAGCGGGTCATGTCCGATCATATGTTCACCAACATATATCTATGTGACTGACGTTGATACTCATATCAATGACTCCATGAAACTTAGTCATACGTCACCTCACATGCCAGTCTTAACGGTTGTTAGTGTCCCATTTTAACAACCTACGACCAGGGACAAACATAATTTTATGTCATCTTTCACTTATAGGGTTTCATGATCAAGTCCTCAACTTGATGATCTATAAAATGAACATAAAATACTTGGGACCATTATTCAATTATCCAATAATCAAATAATGCTTATGTCAGTTTTCCTAAACATGAACATATCATGTTTATCTAAACATGACCATATCATGTTTATCTAAACATCATAACTAATATAACTCCCACTAGAATCAAGACCACGTCTTCAGATATCTAGTACCTACAGCAACAGTATGAAACTCGTGCTTAGGTTGTGAGAGATGCTGCGGTGTTCTTGCTTGGAACCATTCCAACAAACCACACCGCTATTCTTTAATAAGCACTATTCTACGGTCCACTGCTTGGAGACCTTTCCAACAGTTAGCGCCGCTACACAGACAAAGAGACATAACCAGGTGGGAACCGGGAATCATCTTTGTCCGTCTAACTACTCTTAACATATTCGTCATTTCCTCAATTGAACTAGAACCTATCCTTAGTGTTTCTCAAACAATTGGGGATATTTCTTATAACTGTCCAGTGACTTTTACCGGAACATATCGATATCTTTTCGTCAAGCTTTATGCGTAAGCTGTATATATGCGAGCGCAAAACACGACATTTATGATGGATTCCATTGCATAAGCAAAATGAATCACACTCATAGATACTAGCTCAGCCAGTGTCCAAGATACTTCATCTTGCTAAGATCGATACTAGCTCAGCCAGTGTCAAAAAACACTCCATCTTGCTAAGATTATTGCCATAAGACCTTTGGTGTGAAGCCATTCTTGGAATCAAGCACATTTGAACGGTCCAATACCTTATAACCATAAGGATTCTGACACGATCCAATAATCTTTGCAATTGATAACTAGGATTTTGCAATCCTTTGAGGTACCAATTCCTCAAGCTTATCGATGTAGCTTTGAGGTATCGAACCTATTCTGGGATGGATAAAACCAATACGCACACACTAAACCTCTAGAGTCAAATCAATTCAATTAAGACTTTGTTCTAACAATCCTAACGAATTCAAATCAAATAGAAGTAAACAAGAACAATTAAACAAACGATTCAATCAATGACAAGAATAAGGCCCAAGGGTTAAGGTCAACAGATAGGTGACTCGGGATGATCAAGGAATCCTAATTCAAACTTCTAAAAGCTAATCTCCTAGCAAGGAACACACCAAGTAAATCAGTTTAATCTCTTAATACCAATTCTTCACTTAATCTTAACTCAAGAACAAATCATCATTTGTGAATTAAAATCAAACGAGCATTCAAACAGGTTCCAATTAGCAAACAATCACTCTAGACATACATTTTCATGTGCTAGAATGTGAAAGTCCTAACAAAGCTAAATACTGGAATTTCATCGAACATGTTGTGAACAAGAAATTCTAAACATCCTAATCAATGTGATCAAGATTAATTAGGCATTAAGCACACTTTGCTAGATGAGATTTTAAACAATTAACCACTAGAATTCTATTGATCACCCCTAATCAACCTAATCTTACCCAACCGACAAGCCTATGGAGAACTACTCACTAATCATAACTAGATCAACAAAACTCATAGGAATAGAGTTGATCATGGAGATTGGTGAGGGATTGAGAGATTTGTAGGAGGAATAACAAAGAAAATACTAGATTAATCTCAAGAATCAAATTTGTTCTTACAAAAGAGTTTAGAACATCAAAAACAGCTTAACAAACAAATAGAAATAGGTTTTTGGCTTAAATAGTCATTAGGGTGCGAGCCGGGTCAACCCGGAACAAACCGGGTGTTGACCCGGATCCAAGTGAAAATCTGGGGACGATATCGGTTGGCTGGACCGATACGCCAACCGATATCAAATCTCGGTTTTTTCCTGGATGGAAGCGTATCGGTCCACCTGACCGATATGTGACCCGATATGGAATCCCGAAAATTAATCCGAGAGTCCATATCGGTCGGATGGACCGATACTCAAACCGATATGGTTCTCTGGGACTTTGACGAAGAGTTGTATCGGCCCGCCTGGCCGATACTCAGGCCGATATGAGCTTATGCTTGCTCTCCCTTGGTCTTCTGAGCTCAAGACTCCACTTCCAGGCTCACCAATGCTCCTAGACACCTCCATTCACCTGTAAAACACAAGAAACACTCCAAATGCAAGCCTATAATGCCCACTCCTAGTCCTAAACAACTCTAGACTCTAGATGCGACAATGACTCGACGAAATGGTAAGAATGATGGAGAAAAGAAGTCAAAACAAGAACTATATACAAGCCTAAATGCATGAAAATGTATGAATATCAATTCCCCCAAACTTGAATCTTGCTTGTCCACAAGCAAGCATAAGTCAATCACAACAGGTTGGGGAAAAGGTTTGAAAGCGGGAACTCATATCCAAAGTTTCAATCAAGTTTCAACAAGTTTCAAGTCTATACAACCAAAGTGCAACCGAGAAAAGCCTACTCCAAGGATATAGCCATACTCATCACAACAAAACTTCTAGCTTAACCTTCAACCTACACAAGCATTCAAATCCACTAGCTCCTTGACATTCATTAGATTTTTCAAGTGAATCCTTATTCAAAACAATGTGATCAAACTCATTTGGCTTAAGGGACAAGGTCTTGAGACAAAAATGGTCTCAACTGAAAGAAAGGCTTCTCCACAATCATTTAGGTTCTCTCAGAGGAAATATGAACAAGCTATAGTAAAATGCTAAGAGTTAGAGGCAATTGGTGCATACTAGGATAGATTCCCATCTACCCATACCCCAAGAACTTCAACTCCTAGTCTAAACCCTCCTAAATGAGTTCTACCCTTTTTCAAGGCTATTGATGCCTTTTCTTTCTTTCACAATTCAAAACTTCCCAAGAATCCCCAAAGGATCACTCAAAACACTTTGAAAACATTGGTAACTTTACTCTTTTCAAATCAGCTCAAACTTTTCTTTTCTTTGGTCTCTTTTTACAAACTTTCTTTCTTTCTTTTTGGTGAGCACATTGGCTTCTTTTCGTTACAAAACTTGAGACACTTTCTTTTTCAAAACACATAAGAGATTTCATTCTTTTGTTTACCAATAAACCTTGATCCCATTCAAACTTCTTTCTTCTTTTTACCCTCTTTTTCCTTTCCCAAACCTTCCCAAGAAACCCCCAAACTTAAACTCTAGCCTATTGCAAAGCCAAAGACGAAGAGCTTGCATCTATAATGGAAATTTTCTCCTAGTCGCCTCATACTAAACACTTTTTACCGAGCTTGTTCCAAATAGGCCTACCACTCAAGATAGTGTTTGGGGTTTGAAATATGGGTGGTGTGGAAATCTATTAGAGCAAGTAGAGAGGGGTAGAAAGGATAAGCTTGCTCAAATATTTTGGGGTACCCATGAGTTTATCACACAAAGCATGAACAAGGATAATTAGATGATTCAATTAAAGTTCTCACTTAGATGGAGCTAGCTTCAAATCACAACAAGTTTCAGCATCAAATCAAGTTTCAAAGCAAGTTGTCCAAGTATGGTTCGTTCTAGATTTCAATGCGATTCTCGAGTTACAACTTTAGTGTGATCTATCTAGCATTAAGCTAGCGTATGAAACAAGTTTTACCCAATTAAACCTTACGAGGAAGTCAAATCATTGTTCCCAATGCATGCGTCCTATATGATGCAACTAGACTCGATCCTAATATGCTATTGCAACTACATGCTTTTTTTCTTGAAATTTTTTTTTTGAAATTTTTCAATTTTTTTGGATTTTTCTATGCCTTAGATGAATGCATGAGACTCAAGATTAGCAAATGGTCTCTCCCCCAAACTTAAATCACACGGTCCCTTGTGTGATTTAAACGAGGAAGAAAGACCGAAAACAAGCAAAAAGCAAACAAAGAAAAGAAGAAAACTATGTACAAAGATGGAGTGTAACCTGGCTAGAAGTGGAGGTATTGAGGTGATGAGTCTCCCATTGAGTAAGTCGGGTTTGAGGAAGAGCAGGACGGTGTCCTCATGGCTCTCCTCTTTCTCCTTCTGTCCTCGCGAGTGGAGTGGCGGTGAGGATCCTCATAATAGGAGTCGTGAGCCATGCGCGCAGATCCTCCGGTCTCGTGTCCGGCAACCGAGTACCTTCCCTGCTCAAATTCAGCCTGCGCAACCAGAACATCGGCTTCAGCTATCACCTCCTCAGTCGCTGCCTGAATCTCCTCATTTACACCAGCCTGAGCCTCTCGGGATGTGGAGGTCTGTCCCACAGCGCTACTCTTATCTTTCTTCCCCACAATCATCTTAAGAACCTTGGTCACTTTCTTCAAGCAGGTAGCCATCTTCTTAATGTTCCTCCCGTGCCATTTGCTCTGCCTCTGTAGGTCCCGGTTCTGGTCCCTCAGTGCTCCTACTGTCTTGTTCGCGATAGGATCATCTAGAGGCTCGATAAGGTATCTGTGCAGCCCATACACCCCAGCAGGTGCGTCGGAAGTATCAGGCTCTGCTGCAGTCGCTCTCTGGGACCCGGGAGGTCCAAACACATGCTCCACCCCCGGTAAAAATCTGATATGAGCTCTGTTGGCAAAGCTTGTAATGTCGGGGTTTGGGAGGAGATACCCTTCTTCGTGGGAAGTACCCGAGCACATCCGGTAGAGATGGCGCTCTGGAGGCGGCTTGGAGGCGAGGTAGTGAGTTCGGATAAGCTGCGGAATATCCAGCCACGCTACTGGTGTAGGCGCCCCAAATATCTTCTCATCCAGACTTCCTTCCAGTTTTACCTTCTTTTTCACAAGCAACGGCGTGATCAAACCACCCATGCTGAACTTCGGACTAGCGTCCCTCACTGACATTGCCCAGTCTCGGTGGACAGCAAACTGCTCTATCAAAATGGAAGTGTAGCTTGGGAGGCGCTCAACTGGTGGTATTGGCTGACCGTTGGGATATGTGAGCAGGAGAGGCTGCAACCCAATGTAGAGAAGCTTCATCTCCAATTCGTGGACTTGGTTTGCCTCCTTCCTAGCAAAGAAAGTGTGAGCTAATGCCTTGTGCACGTATCTAATAGCCGGGTGTCTGATCCTTGCAGCTTTCATAGCTCCCAGCTTAAAGGGCCCATCAGCTATCATCTGCCAAACACCCTCGAGGTCGTCCTTATCAATGGGGATAAAAGTTCCCAGCTTAGCACCATTCTCTGGAAAGTCAAAAACTGCAGCTATGTCTTCATACGTCATGCTGAACTTCTTCCTACCCATTTGGAAATCAATCTTCCCTCGACTCACTTCCCCTGCCAAAGCGGCTCTCCTCATATTGACTGTTGCTTTCATGGATGAGAGGAATTGGCATGCTGAGCTCTGGTAGGAGTCACTGGCAAGGTTGAAGAACTCCTTAAGGCCCATGTTCTCTACAATCTCGTTGCAGTCATCCAGTAGCCCAAGTGCAGTAAGTGTCGGGGTGTGAGGGTATCGGGTTGGCCAAAATGGTATCCCCTCCAGCTTGTCATATATCTCGGAGGTGGAGTACTTATGTGGCACCTGGATCATCCTTACTGGGGCCTCTGGTACCTCTTCCTCAACTGCTACCCCTTTTCCTTTTGATGAAGTTCCCACATCTTGTACCGGCTCTTGTGCCTTTGGGTTTGGTTTCGGGTTGGCGCGCTTCCTTGTCATTGTCCTAGAAAAGACAACTCAAAGAACGAATAAGCACATCGTACAATCTACCAACACAATCAATAGAAGCTTAAAGCATTGATGATCAACAATTGTGGGAGCTTAACAATTGCATACTTTTTCAATTTCAATGGAGTAAACAATCTTAAGCCTCCTAACCAAACTCAATTCTAGCTCAGCATAAGCGCAATGAACGAACAAATCAATCACATTCTTGAGCAATTCACAATTTCGTCAACCAAAGGTCCTCAATGCACATTTTTGAAACTTTTGTGAAAAAAACTCATCCAAATCAAGTAGTATCACAAAATTAGGCCTTTAACCATCCAATGCATCATTCGAAACCATCCAATTAGAAAACCCCCAAAAATTTTCGGATTCCAAATTTCTCAAGAACCCTAAATCACCAAAGATCAAATTCAAACAATCCTAGGGTGCAATTGAGTTGGGTAATCATCTAGAAACAGTCTAGCAAAGGTTTCTAACCATATTCATCAAGCAAAAAGCCACAATTTCGATATCTAAAAATCTAAAAAATTTTGAGCAATCCGAAATTGAGAGAGAGTGAATTATACCTTGCTGTTCTGATGAGAGATGATGGTAGAGAGTGATTGCAAGTGATAGAGCTTTGAAAACCTTGAATTTAGCACTTGAAAATTCGAAATTTGGTGAAGATTTGAGAGAAAAGGGAGTTGGAATTGCAAAAGGAGCAAAGAGAGAGAGAGAAACGCGTGTGAGGAGGAGAAAAGAAGGGGAAGAAATCGATTTTTGAGTTGAAATCCGGTCAGAACCGGTTTGAAATCGGTTTAGAATCGAGATGACTTACCCGGGCGAAGGGGCGTATCGGCTTGGCCAACCGATACGCCAGCCGATATTGGCTCTCGGATTAAATTTTTGCAATCCGTATCGGCCTGGCCAACCGATACGGGACCCGATATTCGTTCACTCCGAAGATCCGTATCGGCTTGGCCAACCGATACGGGGACCGATATTGGCTCTCGTTTTTTTTCTGTTGCATCCCGTATCGGCCTGGCCAACCGATACGGTGCCCGATATCGATCTTCCTGGGAAATCTGTATCGGCCTGGCCAACCGATACGGAACCCGATATTGAGCCTCGGATTATTTTTACCAGAACCGTATCGGCCTGGCCAGCCGATACGGAACCCGATATTGGCTCCTGCACCATTTTTCTTCATTTCCGCGGCCTTTGCTCAACTCCAACTGATCTACAACCTCATCCTTAAGCCAAAACCTGACAAAACTCAAAGCAAAACATCAAAAATAACAAGCAAAAGACGTATGTACAAGGATAAACATGGGAATGTCTCCCAAGTGCGCTTTTATTTAAAGTCGTTAAGCTCGACTTTGCAAACCGTGATCTCAAGCTGAGGGAGGGCTAGAGAGTGGGATCGAAGTCCCTTCCTCTATAGCTTCTGAGACGGAGTAATGCTTGAGTCTTTGGCCATTGACCGTGAACTCTTCATCGGATTTTCCCATAAGTACTATCGCTCCATACGGTCTCACCTCCTTCACTCTAAACGGTCCCGACCATCTAGACTTGAGCTTCCCGGGAAAGAGTTTCAACCAGGAGTTAAAGAGCAACACAATATCTCCTTCTTTGAACTCCTTCTTCTGGATCAGCTTATCATGAAAAAGCTTGGTCCTCTCCTTATAGATCTTTGAGCTTTCAAAAGCCTCAAGCCGTATCTCGTCAAGTTCGTTCAGCTGAATCAATATCCTTTCAGTCGCGGTCTTGATGTCAAAGTTCAGCAACTTGACAGCCCACATGGCCTTGTATTCCACCTCCACCGGTAAGTGACATGACTTACCATACAGCATGGTGAATGGTGTAGTGCCCAATGGAGTTTTGAAAGCAGTCCTATACGCCCACAGTGCGTCATCAAGTTTCTTAGCCCAATCTTTCCTTGAGGCTCCAACAGTCTTCTCTAGGATAGCCTTGATTTTCCTATTGGACACTTCAACTTGCCCGCTTGTCTGAGGATGGTATGGTGTTGCAACCTTATGCTTCACTCCATACTTCTTCAAGAGACTCTCAAATAGCTTGTTGATGAAGTGTGAGCCTCCATCACTGATCACAATCCTCGGGATTCCAAATCTTGGGAAGATGATGCTCTTGAATAGCTTTATCACAACCTTGGCGTCATTCGTTGGACTCACTGCTTCTACCCATTTGGAAACATAATCCACAGCTACTAAGATGTAGCTATTCCCGTAAGAGGATGGGAAGGGTCCCATGAAATCAATGCCCCACACATCAAATACTTCAACTTCAAGGATGGGGTTTTGAGGCATCTCATTCCTTCTACTGATGTTCCCCTTTATTTGGCAAGGATCGCACTTAGTAATGACCTCTTGGGCATCTTTGAACATTGTAGGCCACCAAAACCCAGCTTGTAGAGCCTTTTGAACCGTCTTGAAGGTGGCAAAGTGGCCACCATAATCTGACCCATGGCAATGTAGGAGAATGCCTCCCACTTCTTCATCAGCTATGAACCTTCTAAAGAGTTGATCCTTGCACAAAGTGTAGAGGTAAGGCTCATCCCAATAGTACCTGTTGACATCTCTAAAGAACTTTTTTCTTTGGTAGCTATCGAGGCTTGGTGGTTCTTTCCCAACAACTAGGAAATTGACTATATCAGCATACCACGGTTCCTTGTCTTCAATAGAATTGACCTCCTCAATCCTCATTCTTGTATCATGAGCATCCTTGACAACCTTGCAAGCCATTAGCTGTTCCTCAGG
Source organism: Orychophragmus violaceus (assembly GCA_030180135.1). Lineage (NCBI taxonomy): Eukaryota > Viridiplantae > Streptophyta > Magnoliopsida > Brassicales > Brassicaceae > Orychophragmus > Orychophragmus violaceus. The sequence goes on along the minus strand of CM058239.1, from coordinate 53,315,531 downwards.
AAGAGAGTCATCTAGAGGAACACCATCCTCAATTCTCAGTCTTGACAGGTGATCTGCTACTCCATTCTCAATGCTTTTCTTATCCTTGATCTCCAAATCAAATTCTTGTAGTAGTAGTATCCAACTCAGAAGCCTTGGCTTGGCATCCTTCTTGGCAAGTAGATACCTCAACGCAGCATGATCCGTGTACACCACAACTTTAGATCCAACCAAGTATGATCTGAACTTCTCAAAGGCAAACACCACAGCTAGAAGCTCTTTCTCAGTTGTTGCATACCTCACTTGAGCATCGTCCAATGTCCTACTAGCATAGTATATGACATGGAGTTTCTTGTCTTTCCTCTGTCCAAGGACTGCTCCTACTGCGTAGTCACTTGCATCGCACATGATTTCAAAAGGCAACTCCCAGTCGGGAGCTTGGACTATCGGGGCGCTAATCAAGGCCTCCTTAATCATGTGGAACGCTGCCAAACACTCATCATCAAACACAAAATCTGTCTCCTTACACAGCAGACGTGTAAGTGGTCTAGCGATCTTGGAGAAATCCTTAATAAACCGCTTGTAGAACCCTGCATGACCCAAAAAGCTTCGGATTCCCTTCACTGAGTTTGGTGGCTGAAGACTTGTCATCACCTCTATCTTAGCCTTATCCACTTCAATACCATTCTCTGAGATCTTGTGACCCAACACAATCCCCTCTGTTACCATGAAGTGGCACTTCTCCCAATTGAGCACGAGGTTCGTCTCTTCACATCTCTTTAAGACCCTGCACAGATTCAGCAAACAGGAGGAGAAAGAAGAACCATACACAAAGAAATCATCCATAAAGACTTCTACAATATCCTCAATAAGATCTGAGAAAATAGACATCATGCACCGCTGAAAGGTAGCCGGTGCATTGCACAAGCCAAATGGCATCCTTCGATAAGCAAAGGTACCATAAGGACAAGTGAATGTCGTTTTCTCCTTATCATTAGGATGTATCGGGATCTGAAAGAATCCACTGTATCCATCAAGAAAGCAATAGAAAGGATGATTAGCAAGGCGTTATAGCATTTGATCAATGAACGGTAATGGAAAATGATCCTTCCTAGATGCGGCATTTAGTTTTCTATAATCAATACACATCCTATGCCCAGTGATAGTTCTAGTAGGAATCAATTCATTACTGTCATTTTTAACCACAGTAATCCCCCCTTTCTTTGGAACACAGTGCACGGGAGAAACCCAAGTGCTGTCCGAGATAGGGTAGATTATCCTTGCATCAAGCAATTTAAGAATTTCTTTCTTGACTACCTCCTTAAGATTAGGATTCAATCTTCTTTGATGCTCAATAGAAGACATGGATTCATTTTCAAGGTGGATCCTATGAGTACACAAGCTAGGTGACAATCCTTTTATATCATCGAGTGAGTATCCTATTGCTTTTCTAAACTTTTTCAACTCAGTGATCAAAGCAATCAATTCATCATCATTCAGCAACTCATTCACAATGACAGGATAGGTAGAGTTAGGGCCAAGAAATGCATACCGAAGCCCCCGCGGAAGGGGCTTTAACTCAACCTTTGGCGCCTTAAGCTCGCTCCAATCATCAGCTACAAGCTGCTCCTTGCACAGCTCTACACCCTTGGCGCCATCAGCACCCATGTCCACAGCAAACACCTCCAGCTCCTTACACACTGAATCTGATCCCAGCTCAATGAACTCAACCTCTTCTAACAAAGGCTTGTGCGAATCAAGCGCTCTCATATAAGCCCAGCTCTCTTCTTGAAGATACCCATACTCCCCACTTTCCTTGGTCAAGGTAACCTCTAATGGATCATCCATGTTCAACTCCTCAAGGAGTTCATCAGCTAGCTCATCCATAGTCTCAATATAAAACATTTGACCTTGAATGGTTGGCTTTTTCATCACCTTGTTGATGTCAAATTTGAGCACTATGTCCTTGCCAAGGTTGAGGTCTATCTTCCCTTTCCTGACATCTATAATCGCACCAGCTGTGGCAAGGAAAGGTCTCCCAAGGATTAGAGGATCCTTTGGTTCTTCATCCATCTCCAATACAATGAAATATGTTGGTACTTCAAATCCTCCTACTTTCACCGGAAGATCTTCTAGGAGACCAATTGGGTATCTCACTGATCTATCTGCAAGAACCAAGGAGATCCTACATGCCTTGTAGGTAGAGAAACCTAGCCTCTTGGCTACTGAGAAGGGCATCAAACTTGCGCTTTCTCCAAGATCACACAAACAACCCTCAAACCGATATGGACCGATAGCACATGGAAGGGTAAAACTGCCCGGATCTTCAAGTTTCCTTGGAACAATATTCCTCTGGATGATCGCACTACACTCATGAGACAACATAACCATCCCTTGCACTTCCTTGGTTCTTTCCTTGATTGCGTCCTTGAGAAACTTGCTATACCGAGGAACTAGCAAGAAGGCATCAATCAAAGGCATGGTCAACTCAACATTCTTCATCTGCTTTTCAAAAAGAGCTTTGTACTTCTCTAGGAGTTGCTTCTTGAATCTGCCCGGAAAGGGTAGCTTGGGCTCATAAGGTGGTGGCACAAACACACTATCCTTCTTCTTGAGTGTATCATTCACTACTTCTTCAACTACAGCCTTTCCTTTCCTCTTGGCCATATCACTATCACTCTCTTTGTTGAGAGCAGAATTTTAAGAATTCTCCTCCCCTTCTTGAACTTCAATGTCCTCATTGAGTGAAGATGTCAGCATAGGCTTGGGCACTTGACTTTGTTGCAGCTCCTTTCCACTTCTCAGGGTGATAGCGCTGATGTATTCTTTTGGGTTTTGCTCAGATTTTCCGGGTAAAGTACCTTGAGTGCGGGATGTAGAGGCATTCTTGTTTTCCATGTTTGTGACCCTTGAAGTCAAACTCTGAAGCTCATTCTTAAGGTCCCGTACTTCCATAGCTTCTGAGGCTTGCCCTTGAAGTAGTTGCTGCATCATACTTTTCAGCTCATTCTCAGCTCCCGAAGAAGAAGAAGTTTGTTGTTGTTGTCCAAAACCGGGTGGGTAGTGTTGCTTTGGCGCATAGCCTTGTTGACCTTGAAACTGAGGCTTATTTCCAAACCCTTGTTGGTTGGTGTAAGGGACAAATGGCTTTTGCTGTTGAGGTTGTTGAAAGCCTTGTTGCCCTTGTTGTTGAGCTTGTCCTTGAGATGGAGCTTGAGGATAGACTTGGTCTTGAGGATTGGCTACATTGGTGCTGCGGTATGAGAAGTTTGGGTGGTTTCTATAGTTTTGGTTGAAGCCTTTGTTGAAACCACCTTGTCCAGCAATGAAGTTGATCTCCTCTTGTGTCAAATCCTCATCATCATCATAAAATTGTGGCTTAGAATCCTCCTGGTGTCCCACAAAGCTGATGTTCTTTTGGCCAATGGAGATCAACTTGTCTAACTTCTCATTCAAAGCTTTTATCTCTTTCTCATACTTCTCATCTGAAGATGATGATCCTCTATTAGTCCTCTCATAATCCTCATTGTAGTTGCCATCACTCGTTGCCAGATTTTCAATCAGCTCCATAGCTGCATCTACTCCCTTGCCTAAGAAGTGTCCATTGCTGCATGAATCTAGCATTGCCCTCATTCTAGGAAGCACTCCGCGGTAGAGGTTGCTGAGTAGTGTTTCCTTGGTGAAACCATGGTGTGGGCACTGAGTGGTGAGCTTATTGAACCTCTCCCAAGCTTCAGCGAAGCTCTCATTGTTGTGCTTCACAAACCCGGATAGCTCACTGCGAAAACGGGCAGTCCTAGTAGGTGAGAAGAACTTCTTCAGGAAAGCTTTCTTCAGGTCTCCCCAAGTAGTGATGGATCCTGGGGGAATAGTGCTTTCCCAATCCTTGGCTCTGTCTGCCAAAGAGAAGACGAAGAGACGCATTTTCAACCCATCGTCAGTCACACCATTCAGCCTCGTGGTGGCACAAATCTTGTCAAAGGTATCCAAGTGCTGCAACGGGTCCTCAGATGCTAACCCATGGAACTGATTGTTCTGCACCATGTTCATCACCATAGCTCGGATCTCAAAGTTATTATTGTTCACCGCTGGTGGAATGATTCCATGCCGGTTAGCATTTGTGTCAGGTGTATCTCCATCACCAATGGCCCTAACCGGCCTTTGTTGCTGCTGCTGTTGCTGCTGCTGTTGCTGTTGCTGCTGCTCTTGATCATCGTGGTTATCCATAACTGTTTGCTCAACCCTCTCAACGTTAACAGCTCGTTCTTGTGCTCGTCGTTCCCTTGCTAATCGTCTCTCGTGTGCTTTGATGTCGTAAAATCTTGCAACTAATTTTGTAGTCCCTTTGCTGCGCAAGTTCATACACCTTGCATCAAAAAGAGAGAAAGTAGCAAATTAGTAACAATAACTTGAACTAAAAAGGAATAGAAAACGAATTGATATATCCAGAATCCCAAAATGGCAACGGTGCCAAATTGATAACTAGGATTTTGCAATCCTTTGAGGTACCAATTTCTCAAGCTTATCGATGTAGCTTTGAGGTATCGAACCTATTCTGGGATGGATAAAACCAATACGCACACACTAAACCTCTAGAGTCAAATCAATTCAATTAAGACTTTGTTCTAACAATCCTAACGAATTCAAATCAAATAGAAGTAAACAAGAATAATTAAACAAACGATTCAATCAATGACAAGAATAAGGCCCAAGGGTTAAGGTCAACGGATAGGTGATTCGGGATGATCAAGGAATCCTAATTCAAACTTCTAAAAGCTAATCTCCTAGCAAGGAACACACCAAGTAAATCAGTTTAATCTCTTAATACCAATTCTTCACTTAATCTTAACTCAAGAACAAATCATCATTTGTGAATTAAAATCAAACGAGCATTCAAATAGGTTCCAATTAGCAAACAATCACTCTAGACATACATTTTCATGTGCTAGAATGTGAAAGTCCTAACAAAGCTAAATACTGGAATTTCATCGAACATGTTGTGAACAAGAAATTCTAAACATCCTAATCAATGTGATCAAGATTAATTAGGCATTAAGCACACTTTGCTAGATGAGATTTTAAACAATTAACCACTAGAATTCTATTGATCACCCCTAATCAACCTAATCCTACCCAACCCACAAGCCTATGGAGAACTACTCACTAATCATAACTAGATCAACAAAACTCATAGGAATAGAGTTGATCATGGAGATTGGTGAGAGATTGAGAGATTTGTAGGAGGAATAACAAAGAAAATACTAGATTAATCTCAAGAATCAAATTTTTTCTTACAAAAGAGTTTAGAACATCAAAAACAGCTTAACAAACAAATAGAAATAGGTTTTTGGCTTAAATAGTCATTAGGGTGCGAGCCGGGTCAACCCGGAACAAACAGGGTGTTGACCCGGATCCAAGTGAAAATCTGGGGACGATATCGGTTGGCTGGACCGATACGCCAACCGATATCAACTCTCGGTTTTTTCCTGGATGGAAGCGTATCGGTCCACCTGACCGATATGTGACCCGATATGGAATCCCAAAAATTAATCCGAGAGTCCATATCGGTCGGATGGACCGATACTCAAACCGATATGGTTCTCTGGGACTTTGACGAAGAGTTGTATCGGCCCGCCTGGCCGATACTCAGGCCGATATGAGCTTATGCTTGCTCTCCCTTGGTCTTCTGAGCTCAAGACTCCACTTCCAAGCTCACCAATGCTCCTAGACACCTCCATTCACCTGTAAAACACAAGAAACACTCCAAATGCAAGCCTATAATGCCTACTCCTAGTCCTAAACAACTCTAGACTCTAGATGCGACAATGACTCGACGAAATGGTAAGAATGATGGAGAAAAGAAGTCAAAACAAGAACTATATACAAGCCTAAATGCATGAAAATGTATGAATATCAGCAATCCATTTCAATGGATCCTTATTCCAAGAACTTTCGCGGTTTCTCCCATGTTCATCTTTAAATTTGACTTCCGACCCAAATCTTGACAAGACTTTAGCATCGGAACGTCGTTTATGAGATTAAGTATGATATAAATATACGGTGCGAGAATTGCAGTTACGCTCCCACTAGATTACTTGTAAACGCACGGTTTCTATACGTTCCTGATCAAGTCAAAACCTTTGACCGTTTTAACAGAACATGGATTACAACTCCAAGGTGTTTGCTTCAATCCAGAAATGGATCGGTGAAGCTAACATACATTCCTAGTTAATTTTTCGGAGTTGAGGCTCACCTTCGCTTCTTTGAATTTCGCAGGCTCGTCACTTTTCAATGATCAACAGATCACAGCAATCGGTCATGAGGAATCACCCTCGGTTTAGTGACGGATCCATTAGGATCAGCGAACTTCAGGCTCCACAGGTGTGGATCCTACAACACTCTGTAGATCCAACCGCTGCTCTCCCTTAACAGGTTAAACAGCCTCCTATGTTTCTCGAATTTCTTTGAACTGTACTTTTACTCCCACTGTTCTTCTTGGAAAAACAGAGTTCCGAACAACAAGGCTTTGTTCTCGGATTGGTTGCAAAAGTACTAAGCCACGGTTTCCCTAGGACAACCGGCGAAGCAGCCCTTATCAGATTTGGGTTCAAGCTTGTTTGTTGACAACTGCCTTACACAAACCTTGCAATCCCAATTAATCAGAAAAACATACTTGAAAATCACCCAGTCCACATCCAATGTGGTATCTTTCAACTGATTCTGATAGATAACTATTTGGCGTAAACATATTCATTTTAGAGCGTATTTTAAAAGGATAATGGAAGATTCTTGTGACTCATCATTATTAGTTCTCTCAGAAACACCATTTAGGTTTTCCAGGAGAAAAGATCTGTGATGTGACTTCATACTCACTTAGATGATCACCCAATTCTTGACTTAAGCATTTTCCTCCGCGATCTAATCGAGGATCTCAATGCTTCTGTCAAATCGGTTCTATACTTCATTTTGGAACTCCTCAAAGGATTCCTACTCGTGTCTCATCAAAGGAACATAGCCATACTTATTGATGCCATCAATAAGGTTATGAAGTACTAAAGATTTCCTTTGGCATTGATGCTCATCGGGCCACATATATCAGTACATGTAAGGCCCAATAAGCCTCGGGCCCTTTTCTTTAGCTCTGCTAAAGAAGCCATAGTCATTTGGCCCAGCAGGCAGAATTCATATCTCAAATGATTTATAATCAAATGAGCCTAAAGCCCATAACAATGGAAATTCTGAATCTGCTTTACTCTATGTGGTCAAAACGACTATGCTAAGGAAAAATCGAGTTCAAGTCATCAGACTTAAACCGTTTGATATTTATGTTACATATATACAGGCGTACATTGGTTTAAGATATAAAACCCATTATCTAAAAGGGGTGCTACCATATAATATTTCATTAAGATCAAAAGGGCAAAACTTGTCTTTTATCAGAATGAAAAACATCCAAATTCTTACAAGAAAATGAAAGACATCTATGCTTAAAGCAGGTACATAGTAGTAATTACTTAATTCAAAACCAAGCTTGAAAGGCACCTACAAGTGGAGAATCTCTACGGCTCATGTAGCAACCATTGCTCCATACCAGACTCGCAGTTCCACTTGTCCTTTCTTCAACGTTCTACTGTTGCTTAGGCCCTGCATATTTCCAAAATATCAGTACCACAACTAGTATCCAATACATACGTAGAACTTTGAAGTAATAACACAATACCTGAAGAAGAAGTACCATACATCTCCTTCATTTCTTGTGAATCTTCCAAGAATTTAATGCAATCTCTCTTCCAATGCCCTGACTCATCACAGTAGAAGCACTTTCTAACACCAGATGGGCCGGACTTGGGCTTATAAGATGACACAAGCTTATACTGATTCCAAATCTGGACGGCCCTGCCTCTACCCTTGTCTACACAAGATTTCTCAAATCTTTTACCATTTATGATGTCTTGCTCTGCTGTTTTGAGCATGCTATGCAGCTCTGTCAACGTCTTCGTCAAGTCATTCTTGATATAGCTTTTGATAAACTTATCATAACTAGACGGCAGTGACTGCAGAATGATGTCAGTGGCCAACTCTAAGCTGACAGGACATTCCAGTTTCCACAGGTTATCAATGTAACCCATCATTTTAATGACATGAGGACTCACTGGAGCATCCTTTGGTAGTTTGCACCCAGTGAGAGACTTCACCATCTGGAATCTCTCAACTCGTGCCAGATCCTGAAACTTCAGTTTCAGGCTGGTGATCATCTCTATTGGCGACTCCATGTTCTCGTATTGACTCTTTAAGTCTGATTCCATGGTAGCCAACATCAGACCACACACATCTACTACATCAATATAATGCTTATTCCAAGCATCATATACGGCATTCGAGCGATTGGTCCCAAGCCTTTCTGGAAGAGCTTTCTCAAGGACATAGTCCTTGCTCTCCTGCTTGAGGATAAATCTCAAATTACGATACCAATCCAGGAAATTTGATCCATTTAACTTGTCCTTCTCAAGGACGGATCGTAACGAGAAAGTAGTATTAGACATAGGCTGAAAAATTTAAGCAAAGAAAATTTTTGGTTATGAAGTTCAGGAATTGAGAAATCTTATCTAATAAGAAAACTCGCATTACATTCAAAAAATGTTCCTCTATGAATATAATGATCCAAGATCCATACATCACTAAAATCTGAGTGGACGACTCGTCATCACCCAGAGTTTAGTCATCCAGGTAAGCAAATCATTGCTAATTGTACCCATTACAACTCTTGGTCGCAGATAAGACAATCCATGTCCTATCTACTCTGATGTCTCTGGGCCCAGAACTTCTGATAGCCCAGTCAAGAAAACCAATCTCTTCAGTCTTGTGATCATTGACAGTCGCACTGCAAGTCTATCAATGATCACCTGCCTTACTCATGTAACTATGGATACCAAGGACTCCAAGACTATCCAACAATGAAATGAGTCTTGACAGTAGACAAGATTGGGCAAAACATCAAGGTCACTTGATATTTAGTTGAGAAAATGGAACTCTTAAAAGTTTAGTAATTCAATCTCTTAGGTCATGCAATAGTTGATGTCAAGCACTGCAAGGCCATCAACACTACTACCTGCCTTACTCATGTAATTGTGGACACCAAGCTCTTGGCAAGACTATCCCAAAAACGAAATGAGTCTTGACAGTTGACCATATTAAATACTAATCTTTGATCTAATACACATCCAACGTGTATTAGATAGGTTAAGAACATATTTAATCATGATGCATATCCAATATACATCCAAGGAGTTATTGAGTTAATTAAAACATAAAGTTTTATTAAGTTCAGGTTCATCTAGAAATTTTAGAAGTAAATTTGGTCCGGTATTCACAGATTTGAGGTCCAACCATCAAGTCTGCTATTGGTGTGTCGATCGACGCCAACCATTGGCATCGGTCGACACAACCCAATTTAAACCGGTCTTCGATAACCGGTCAAACCGAATCGAATTTCATTAACCGATTCAATCTAATTGAACCGGTCCGGTATAATAGTCCATGTCGATCGTCACACAACTCTGTGTCGATCGACATTACCTGATCAGAACCAAATTGGTTAACAAACTTAACCATGCGAGATAACCGGTCCAATCCAATTGAACCGATCTATCCATTCGCACGGTCTGTGTCGACCGACACACCCAGTGTATCGATCGACACAGTAGGGTTACGGTCATCCGATCGCTGATCGAAACCCTGGAGATTTTAAAATATGTTTCGCGGCGCGTCGGCCCACACAAGCTTTGTGTCGATCGACACAGTGCGAAAATATCAGTCCTTCGTTTTTCGTAGAATCTTAATCCGAGATTAAACTCATCAAAACACGATTTATCAAGCATTAAACTAATCAAATTCATCAGTATTCGATTTAAATGCCTTAGATTCAATAGATTAAAACCCTAAGGCTCTGATACCACTGAAGGAACTCGGCCAATTCTAACAGATTCAGAATTCCGTCTTGTTCCTGAAGCCTAGGATCTAGGGTCTATTATATTGAATCTAAGAGCTGACCTCGTGTTTACCTGGAGATTAGCAGCGGAAGAATGAGCAGATAAATGAGATCTAGAGCGCCTCAATCGCTGCGCCTCTACCGTAGTCCACACGCACACAAGATGGAATCCGCCGGGATGCTAGTGCCTATATCACAGATCTTCTTGGGATTCCTGTGTTTTTCGAGGTGGCCGTCAAACTCAACGTCATCACTCAAATTCGTGGCTCATATCAAATATATAGCCCCTTGAGAAGACCTAATTAATCCATGGACCAAACCATGATTAATTAAGTCACGAGCCGAAAGATAATTTTCGTTCTGTCCATTGTGTCGATCGACTCACTTTTGGTGTCGATCGACACATCCTCTAAAACACAATTCTCAATGTGTATCCAATACACATTAACCAGACCATTCACCAATGATCAATCCCTTATGAAGTACATCCAACTTGCTTAGGTGTGTGACCCTGTAGGTCCACATAATACTAGCAATGAGCTACAATTCATAAGTCATAAGTGGCTTCTAGCAAAACATTATGACCACCTAGTCTTACATGAATTGTCCGATCTCGACAATACAACTATCTTTAGAGTTAGTACAATATGATTTCAGGACATAATCCCAACAAGGCTTTCATTTTTTGGTGATTAGATATAGTGGTTTAGAAGGAAATGGAGAGATGAGTATGAGAGAACTTGCTAAAGAGGTCTATATATGTAAGAGTGAGTGGATGAAAATTAATGAGAATTAAGAGTGGAGTAGTGGAGAAGAAATGATTTGATTGAAGATGTTACAATGAAGATAAATAAAAGGTGAGGAAGTAAGGCAATAGATATCTGATGGTTGCATTAAATTTAGGGATTTGTAACATATGTGGATTTTTAGGAATTTTAATGGAGTTGGAAATAAGAATGTTGGTGGGGGAAGGGATGATTTACGATTTCTAGGATTTGTAAATGGTCAACAGAGAAAAAGGTGGTGTTCTCATGCGAGATTGTAAATATAGAGATAATGGCGTTTATGAAGATAGAGGAATATATCGATTGTTTGATATTAGTTAGTTTTGTTTGACCTCGTTTTTTTATTTTGGCTGATTATTGAGAAGTGTGTTAATAATTAGGAGACTAATTTTTAAGTGGATGAATTAAACCAAATAATTTATATTTTAATTTAAGATAATGGTTAAGTTTTTATAATTTTGTTATGTTTCTTTTATTGATAATTGCTTAGGTGGATGCTTATTTGGCGGAAAGAGAAGAGAGAAAAATTAACTTTTTATATATATAGATACCTCTGTAATTACCAACGTAAACAATCTCCATATTACTACATACACTAATTAAGATAGATCTCGGTATGATTATCTTCCCACGCTTCATATCTTACAAAAATACTGAAAGTAAATGCTTTCAAGACAACAATACATGAAGCTGTGGGAAAAAAAACCATCCTCTATATAATAGGAGAAGGGGGGGCTCTCTCAAGCTGCCACATCAGCCCCCCTTGATTGGTTAATTTAAAACAAAAATTTCCACATCATCATTTGAATTATAATAAATATTTATACTATTTAATGTAAAATCATTTAATTTAATGTAATTAATTAAAACTGTTAAAACATAAATTTTAAATTTAATTTAATTTATAATCTCATAAATATATAAATATTATATATTATAAATTTTATATATATCTTCCATATTTTTATATAATAAATAAACAAAATTAAATAAATCTCAATAAAAGTGAAATAAAGAATAATAAAACTAAAAATAAAGATAGCATTATTAAAAAATTTACAATATTAAAAACTAGAAGTAAAAAATTAAAAAATTATAAATAATAGAAATAGTTATTATTTCGAATAGAAAGAAAATATAATAAAAATGAGATACAATGATAATAAATTTTTTTTAAAAAAATAAGAACATAAAAATTAAAATAAAATCAATGAAATATATATATTAAATAAATCTAAAATGATAACCAAAAGTACTAAAATATAAAAATAATTATATTCAGAATAGAAAGAAAATGTTACAAAATGAGATAATAATTATAAAAAAGAAATTATATAAAATATAAGAACATAGGAAAGAAAATAAAATCTATGAAATATATATAAAATTAATAAAATTAAAATGATAACTAAAAATATTAAAATATTAAGAATGAAAACTAAAAATTTAAGAGTTTGATGAATGAAAATATATAAATAAGAAATATATACATATATATATATATATATATATATATATATATATATATATATATATTTATATATAGTTTATAAAAAAATTAAAAGGATGATAAAAAGGTTGAAGGAAATAAAATTTTATAAAAGCTCACTAAAACTTGATAATTATAAATATTTATTAATAAAATCAATTAAATTAATAATCGTATGTTAACGCATATTTTCTATTAAAAATTATTTTATTCATAAAAAAGATACAAATTTGTAAATTTAAGCAAAATCCGCGCATTTGCGCGGGTTCTCTCCTAGTATATATAATGAGAAAACTTTTAATTCGGGTACATCCACACAGAAAGTTTGGAAAACACCCCTCCCTACACGAAACTTTGACCTCTTACTTCAGCTACATAGAATTGTTTATCAGATGTGTGACCACCCAAAATTCAAAACCATGTTTTTAATCACACAATGTGCTAGTCTTGACGGAATCTGTTTACTCCGTCTCTAAACCGGACTAAAATCGATCAAAAACCAATGAGGTGTTTAATTCGAATAAAATCGAGATGGTTTCGAGCATAATTAAAGTTTTTTTTAATTTACCAAATTAAACCTCTAACAAGACCTCAACCCAGCCCTAACCGGATCTTAACCGGATCCCTTTTCCCAGATAAAAGACTCGATCCCCTTTCCCTTTCTTCTACCCATAATCGTTTCCATCCCTTTTCTCTGTAGAACCCTAAAATCCCAGCTCCCTCTGATTTTCTAGTTTTTGTGTTTCATATTCAAAATTGAGCATATATCTAAGATGAAGTCCATTTCGAATCTCCAAGTAAGTTAGCATGCTGGTTTGTCGTCGAACTCAACTGGTAATGTGCGTGGCAGAGTCATCGGCTTCCCAACGCAAAAAATTTGTTGGTGTGGTCACTCAGTTATCGAGCTTAAGTCCAAGAGCACTCGAAATCCAGGTCGAATGTATTATCGTTGTTCATATGCTGCGGATAATAGGGTACTATGATTTATGGTTGTTAATGATCATTATGTTAGTCGATGAATATAACAGAGTATTTGATTGTGTTTGTGTGATTGTATAGTTGCTTAATGATGGCCATATTTTCAAGTGGGTGGATGAAGTTTCTGTTGATTTGAAGGGAAAGGCATTTGAAGAAGAATGGGTGGAGATGAAGCGAGACATAACTGACAGTATAGAGTTTGAGAGAAAGAAGCTTCAACAGACGGAAATTGATGTCGAAGGTAGATTCACTGAGAGGATTGAAGTAGCAATATCGGAAGCAAAGAGAGCAATTTGGAAGGCATTGTGTATGGTGGTTATCGTTGGTCTTGTGGTCATGGTTGGCTTTGAAAAGCTGTTTGATTAGATTCTGCTTGTGTACCTGTTGCACTTGAGTTTATGTGTCTGTTATCTCTTTTACTACATTGTTTCAAACAAAATTAGCATCGACTGTTCACATGTTCACAGCTTACTCTCTACTTATAATCCATTCAAAAACAAAGTGCATTGATAAAGTGTTTTGAACTGAAAACAAAAGAGGTCCTAAGACATCCTTACATCCGAGTACATCATAAAACATCCTAAAACAGAGCATAGCCGATTAAACTAGTCTTCTAAGAAGGCCAAAAACAAAAACAGAAATTATCTTCTTAGAAGCTCTAAAACAGAGCATAACCGATTAAACTAGTCTACTTGATAGTTTTCTTCACCATCTTAAGCATCATCAAATTGAGAGAGTGGCTTTGTAGAGAATTCTCCATCATTAACCTGAAACAATAGTGAAAATGAGCATTTTAGAAGATAAACAACACAGTTGAACCATGACTTGTACTTATAACTTACCTTCTTTCTCCTTGAGCATGATCGCTTATTGTGGACAGCTCCTCCACAGCTCGAGAAATGCATTGATCTTCTGTGCTTAACCTGAGAATCAGTACCAGGTTCTGGTTCCATAGTACTAGTGGTCGTCTTCTTCTTCTTCTTAGATGGAGATTCGTTTGCCGACTTTTTTTGCTTCTCTTTGGCATTCTTCCTCTGTCTCTCTGGGTCTTCTGCTACTAAGGAGATATCACCACGCATCCAATAATCTGGTCCTCTTAGTGGATTAGGCGCATGTTCATAAGTATATCTCCAATGAGTTGTGAGAAACCAGTCAGCAACATACTCGTCTGGATCAGCTTTAATGTACAAAATAACTGCATAAACATGTACACAAGGGATCCCGGTTATTTGCCATTTGCAACAAGTGCATTCCCTCATAATCAAGTCAAGAGACTCGCACTCGTACCCAATCTCAACCTCATACTTCCAATAGATTCCTGCATACACTTTTCTCTTCCAAGCATCATCAAGCTATTCATCAAGAATTTCCTTCACATACGGTGTGTGAGTGGCTTGGTGCTTATTAGCAATGGCAGAACGCATGTTAATACGAACCATTGCAAGTCTCCGGATCATCTCAAACATCGGCATGACTGTTCTCTATCTTGGACCAACGATAGTGTTCTTAAATGACTCAACATAATTGTTCTCCATGTCCTCACAACAATTACCTTTGATCTTGTAGGAAGCTATACACCATGACGTTGGATCTCTCTTCAAAATATCGTTGTAGACATATTCGTCATACTCTTTGATCCTTTCGAGATTATTCCCGCATTGGGTCTCGTTATAGCTCCAAGCTAAACTACATATCAATGGTTTCAACTCCATCTTTTCCCATGTCTTGACTTGATGTTCTGATAGATGTGTCTAACACATTTTCTATGCTCAGCTTTTGGGAGTTCCTTGTAGACTGCATTGATCAAACCCTGTGAGTAGACAAAAGAGGTCATTAATAAACCAACTAATCGCACTAAAACATAACACATTACACTAAACATACCTTCTGCCTATCTGACATTATGATGAAACCTCGACCGTCCTTTAACTCCAAATCAGCTTGCAGCTCCTTAATAAACCAGACCTAACTCATCTCATCTTCCACTTCAACAACCGCCCATGCTATGGGATATATGCAATTGTCAGCATCTCGTCCCTGAGCTACAAGAAGCATTCCTTTTGTTGTTGTTCCTCTAAGGAATGTACCATCAACTCAAATAAGACCCCGACAGTTTCTTTTCCAAGAGTCGCTTAGTATTGCAAAGAAAGCATAAAAACTACCAAATATGTCTTCACCTTCTTCCCCAAGCTTAGTGACAACTTGTAACGCCCCTTTCCCGTCGTCCGCAGACCGTCGAGCTGACCGGCCAACAATCAAACAAGAACATGACCTATCGAACCCAAGCAAGTCAAACAGGAAAGGTTCACAACAAGACGAAGCCAGAGACAGATCGGTTTTAGACAAAGGATTGCACTAACCCGTCCTTGATTCCGCTATCCTCACTTCCATAGTACAAGTCGTACGCCTTGCACCACTTCCGTGAGTTGTGTCGGTTCGGACTAAACACAATATCAGGAAAGCATATTCATTTCTGAGTAATCAAATGTTCAGCACAACGTTTAATAGTCATTTTTACAAAACAGTTTTCCATCAATCAAAACAACACACAATCCTCGATACAAAAATTGGCATCAAGCCGAACCGAGAGAAAACCCTGAAATCATCGAATCAAAACCCCGCCACAAGCAATCCTGAAACTACACCGAGGATCTCCCGCGTCCGTCACCGCTAAACCTGAAAAACACAAAAAGAGTCTAATGAGTGATCTAAGATCAACCAGCGAGTCGGCTCCCCACTACGGCTGCTAATTTATCTATCAACAATAGATTCCTGCCCGAAACCCCAAAATAACAAACAACCATAACAAATAGCCGATCACACACTACCACGTCGTGTCGAGCCCACACACAATCAATTGCCAAAAGAAAGAGAAAGTGATTAGAGGAAATCGAGAGCATTGCGGCACATTCTCTCGATTATGACTCGATCTATCTACCGCGCACTACCAACCACACCAACACACCACTGGGCCCCTACGATCTCGGTAACTTCCACGGGTTTCGACTGTTACCGACATGGTAACTAACCCCGACTCCTAGACGTAGACATGAAGTCTAACGACTAGGACACCGTTCTCCGTCCATCGATACGCGGTGACTCAGGCTACCCCTAGATAACCCAAGCTTCCATGAAGTCCGGCCCTAGGACGCGACCCCGTATTCTCCGGACTACACACCTACCGGTGTCACTCAGTAGGTTAACACCATAACCGCAATCACCATGATCCGATTAGGCAAATACCCGAGGATCCAATCGGGTCGGAAGTACCGGAACGTATCCGAACACCTAAACTTGCGGGATCTAACGCACCCTAGAGTCCTAGTGCAGAAATGTAAACATGCAGACTCACTTGGACTCTAACAATCAATCTCAATCAATAATCAATAACCATATCAACACCGCATCCCGCAAGTCTACTCACACACACTACCACCACCGCTCTGACTCGGCACCGTACCGAGTCAGCGACCATGACTTAACCGGTCCCGTGACCGAGTTAAGTATCCACATGGATCGCTCGGCCCAACATCGAGATGATCTAACAGGCCTGCACAGAAAGCTCAACAACAACCACACAATAACAGAATCACACAAACACCACACAAACAGGCCTATTAGGGTTTCTAACGTCTTTTAACAAATTCACGTCCGCTACCTTGGATTAACGGATTGCTAATCCGTAGACGGCTCACCAATCACAACACTTCTCTTTTCTTAACCTTTCCTAAGTATCTTTTATCAAATCCCCGATCCGTCGGTTTAGAGCTAGTAGCTTACTAAACTCCCCGGCGTCTCATCTTTTATTAACTTAATTCATTTCTTCTCGGTAATCCCGATATCATTGTATACACTATACGTTCTTTAGGTTTAATTCCATATTTTAACTCGTCTTAATTCCCATACTTAGATTCATTTAATACTGTTCTTTACATACGTATATATGCATATACGTCCCTAACATGCAACGACTATATGAATGCATCACACAATGTTACTATCAACCTAACGGCACAAAACAGGTTTAATCCGTTTAATTCTCATAATCCTAACATGCGTCTTAAACCTAACCGGTTTATCGTTAATTCAACCATTCCATTCTCAACACAATAAATTATATCCGGGTATGCAATCCTAATTCTACGGTTTCCCATTTCTCGATCTACATGCATCTAACTACGGTGTTTGAGCCGACTCACAGTGATTTAGGTCGGAATGAATGGCACGGATGTGGATATGACTCCCCGAGACCCCGAACTAAACCCGAACCTCCCGAACCTCCCGAACACACGAACACGAACTCCGAGGCTTCCCGAACACCCGTACACAAACCGCAATACAAAACTGGCCGGAGTCAACGCGTTGACCGACGTTGACTTTGACCTCCGGCTGACCGTTGACTTTGACCGTTGACTTTGACTGTTGACTGTTGATTTTGACTTTGACCATGCTTGAACCGGTTGACCCAATCTAAACCAGCTGAACATTTTCAATCAAACCAAACCGACTGAACAGTCTTCGGTTAAACCGGTTTTGAGTCAACCGTTGACCGGGTCGACCGGTTAACCTAAACCGACTCAAATCAAACCAAACCAACTTCAATCTTGAACCAAACCAATGCTAAACCAACACCAGTGAACCGGCGGAAGAGAGAGACGGTGAAGGAAGGATTCTGGCGACTTCTCCGGCGTTGACCAACGGTGGTCCGGCGTTGACCGGCCGGTTCACCCCTTTTTACGGCGACTCAGACAACAATCTACCCATCAAACTGACCGCAAAGAGGATATCTATCCATCCATGTCTTTAAAATGTTCAGATCTGATGAAGGAAGAGAGAGAGATCCACCAAACCCTAATCCGTGGATGCTTTCTGGCCAGATTCCGGCGAGCTCCGACGACGGAGGTGACAGTGGCTGGCTGGAGATTGTAGAGGAGGGAGAGAGAGAGGAAGCTACTGGGATTTGCAGAAGTGGATTTGGGTTTATATTGGAAGAGTTATGGGATTTTTAGTGTGAGAAGGTATTATGAACACTCAAGAACACTTTGAATGTTCTTGAGTTTCTTTGAAGATTCATATGAATTTTCTGGATTTTCCAGATGAATCTAGAGAGAAGAGAGAGCTTCTGGTCGTGGGTGAGGCTAGAGAGAGAGTAAGAGTGAGTGAAATGAATTTGGCTTGGTATTTTTGTGCATGCAACAAGGTTTATGCATCAAGCATGGGCTTGACACCTCACATGGGAAAGCTGGCGACCTGAGGGTGAGACATCTGTCTCTGAAGCTCCTTCTTATCCACAATATTCAGCCCAAAACCGGCCCAATTCAATTGTACACCCTCCTTGCCATTTCTTCTCGGTTTCCTCGATTGCGCAAATATTATTTTAGAAAATACCAGATGATTCCCATAAATCTCAAAACCTCCATAAACTGATTCTCCCTGATTTGTGATGAATTTAGCAACTTGACTCACCTCATTTGGAGTTTCCTAGCTCCGGTTATGAATTTCTGAAGTTTTCTCGGCTTAGTCAGTTTTCATACTGATAAGCCGAAAAACACATTTCTGCTCCGTTCCTTCCAAATCTGGTCTTGTAAATGTTCTTTATGATTTAAAAAGAGAACATTTGGCCCATCTCATCCTCCGTCTCGAATTTTGGCAAAATTACCATTTTGCCCCTGGGTTTGGCAAAATTACAATTTTGCCTCTGTTGACTTTTCTTCTGCCCGTTGACCATATTTTTGAATACCGGGTATTACACAACTTCTACATTTGATCCAAGATTTGACCGAAGGATTTCTTCACAGTAGCCTCTGATGTGCGCAAACTCTTGTTTGATCCATATAATTGCCTTTTTTTCTTGCCTCCTGACACTGATTTCTTGTAACTGATATCCCTTTATACTTCTCTCTAATTAGTTCTTGGATCTTCTTTGGCTTAAAGTAAACAGGATCCTCTCTTATTTTGACAACAAAGAACCGTGCAATAAAAGGATCCATTAAAATCTGACAAGCACCATTAGGGCTGCAAGTATGTGGCTCTATCAACCTCTTGATCTCCCATATGTTCTTCCGCTTGTTGACCGAAGAATAAACCCTCCATGGACACTTATCCGTACCAAAATCGTAACCAAGCTTCAATTGATCCCATCGATACTTCCTAATGTTGTATCCAGTACTCAAAGAAAAATCTAACACATTTTCCTTAAACGCAACACCACTTGAGTAAGATTTACCAAGATATAAAGTACCACTAACACGCCTTTGAATCTGATGAGATCTCTTCACGTGAACAATTGGGGCATTTACACTTTTATTGTCACTGTCACTGTCTGGACAGACGTTGTGACGAATCCGAGGCTCATTTTTGAATCTTGCAACATCATCTTCAATATCCAGCTGATATATATTGTTCACTTCTTCTTCACTAGCAACCGATTCTAGGCTCGATGAACTATCCGCTTTAGTCTCTGGAAGAGTGCCAAATGTGCCATCTGTTGAATCAGTCTCTTCAACTTAAACACTGTAAAAGCACCAAAAATCGAACTTACAAAATCGATTTTGTTGAAAAAACCCAGACAAGAGAACTTACATGCATCAAAATTTGTTTCACAAACACAGCAAAACGAACTTACCTCATCTTGGTTGTGCTTGAAATCGCTTATAATCCACGTATTCGATCGAAGTTCAGAGAGAGAATTGGAAGATTAGGGTTCAGAGGGAGATTTGGGAATTGGGTAGAGAGAATCTCGTGTGTGGTTTATGTGGGAAAGAAGATGGGTTATTGGATTTTTTAATTAGTCTGTGATTTGGCCGGTTAAGGGTCTGGTTAAGGTCCAGATAGATTTTAAATCTGGTTATCTGCAAACCAACATAACTAAGATCGAATTGAATTTGGGTCATTGGTTTTTAATCGATTTTAATCCGGTTTAGAGACGGAGTTAACGTATTCCGTCAAAATTAGCAGATTGCGTGGTTACAAACATGGTTTTGAATTTTGGGTGGTCACACATCTGATAAACAATTTTGTGTAGCTGAAGTAAGAGGTCAAAGTTTCGTGTAGGGAGGGGTGTTTTCCAAACTTTCTGTGTGGATGTACCCCGAGTTTCCCTTTTATTCTCTCTTCTCAGCGAGCTATATCAGCAAAGTCTACATAATCTACGTGGCCTTTTTTATAGGTCAAGTCCTCTAAACAAATTGTGATATTTTCTCCACAAATAGAGTAGGAAAAAGCGAGAAGATGGAAGGTTCCATTTTCTATGACAAAGCTCCAGCGATGGCTCGAATCTCCGCCCCTGGACCAAATGGTGTTACTTCTGGAACTGGATTCCTAATTCACCAGAATCTTATTTTTACCGTTCACCTTAATATCCCTTCCATCTCCGCCACCGAAACCGCCAAGTACGCCACCGAAACCGCCATGGTCCGTCTCCAGAATGGTGTCACAGCCACTCTCTTCCCTCACAGGTCCCACCACTCTCTTTACACTCATGAATTTGATTCAATTTGTTTTGATTTTCCTGTATTGACGGTTGCAGATGAACCGGTGAAATTTTATACAATGGCCTTTCTAATTATTCAAGTAGCCAAATGGACGGATTCCTTTTTCTCTCTAAATCAGTGTTTCAGTGCTACACTTTCATCAGTTTCAGATTTTCATCCTCCTTAAGTTTTCTAATATGTCCACTAAACCCTATCATTCTAGGAGATAGAACACGAAGTAGAAGGTTGCGAGGACGAACAATTTGGAGAGGATATCGGTGTCTCGGACCAAACTGGGTCTTCGTCCAAGGATCTATCTGTGATATAAGAAATTGGTGTTATGGTTTTTATGTTAATCGGATTGACTATCCATGTCATAAGAGTTGTTAGCTGGATTTTAGGAGTTGGTTTTATTAGACTTTAGCTTTATATTAAGAGATTGTAGGCATCTTGAAAAAGTCAAGTTACATTTCTTCTTCTCTAAATTCTCTGTTTTGATCATATCTCATCTATGTCTAAGAATCTTTTCTTCTTTTGGATTATTTGCAAGTGAGGACAAAATCCGTGTTCTAGGAACATTGAGTCTTTTATCGATTTGAACTATCGTTTTTCTTTATCAAAGGTATCAGAGCTTTGTCCTTCCTCGGTAGCAATGGATGAAACTCGGATCCAAGCAACTATACGAAATCAAATTGAGAATAGCAAGACGAAGCTCACCGATCTGCTAGAGTCGCTCCGATTCTGATCTTCAACACGGACCACTGCATCTATAGGTATGCCAGTTGATGTTGTTTCGGTTGATAGGCCTTTGAAACTCAAAATCCCTAGGTTTCATGGCGATAGGTCCAAGATTGGCTGTTTCTGGTGGAACAATATTTCAAAATTTCTAATACTCCAGATAAATACAAGGTCTGGCTAGTGTCGATTCATTTAAGTGATTTGGCAGCAAAGTGTCTCAGTTCATTGGTCTACTTTGATTTCGGTAAATATGGTGGGATCGAGTGGGCTTCTTATAAGCTCTTGTTGCAAGAACAATTTGATGTTTCCATAGCCGAGTTACATCAGTTGAAAGAAACGACATGGGTCATGGATTATCATGAAAGGTTTCATTTTATTAGCGCAAGATTGAACCTAACCGTGAATGATTTGGTGCAAGCGTTTCTAGCTGGTCTAAACCCGGATACTCAACTGAATGTTGCAATGTTCCAGCTACAAACCGTACGCCAATGACTGTCGATTAGGGGGTTATATGAGAGTGCTCATCCGAAGCAACATGGGGATATTGAGAAGCATAAAGAAACACCTCGAAATTCTTTGTTTTAATAGGAGAAGAGTTGGAGTTGCACTGCAAGAACGAAGAACAATTCCAAGGGAATAGTAAAACTGAAAAGGGTAGGGATGATAGATTCGATGCCGCACATCCAAAAGAGAAAAATACGACATATTGGCCAAGCTCTAAGAGCAGTAATGGAGTCAAGAATCTAGAAATGGAGATGAGCGAAGAGGAACAAGTAGCTTTTTTAGAGGATTACAAGGGCTGATGTTTTGGAAAATACATATAAGCTGAAGCATAAATGGAAGTATACGGAAGAAGTAGATACACAAAGGAAAGCTTGGATGGTCATTTCAGCGGAAAGCCATATTTCAGAGGAGATAAGTGAGACTGCGAATGACAAGGAGTTCATCACATTTGATGAGGAAATGCGAGGAATGAAGGAAGGAAATGCGTGCAAATCGCAGGAAGTAAAGGTGCAAAAAACCAGGAAACCAATGTGGGATCTGTTGTTCTCGGATCAGATACCTTAGGCGCAAAGACACAAAAGTCTACCCGTCCTCAAAGCGATAGTTGGCCATTGGTTGTTTTTCTGTTGAACTTGTTTCGCAGCAACAATTGAGTTTCAACTTTGGGAAAGAAAACATTGTGCAAAATTGGTGGTTTAAGCACAAGGTGGAAGATTTTTTCTTGCTACGAAGTCACTCAAAATGGAGATCTCTTCTCAACTTTAATTGTGCATCGGTGGTCGTGGGGAGCTTTTTGTCTGTGTGGCCTTGTTGGAGAAAGAAAATTCTGCAAATGGTATGTTCTTTGGCAGAATCTGATCTCAATGGTTCTTGGTGTGAAGTTCGCTTGACAAAAATGATGTGAGCACTGTGACATCCTGAGGAGAGCAGCCGAAATGGGATTTTTCATACAACTAGTACAGGGGCAATTCAGATTCATGTCTGTAGTTTTCTCAGTAGGGGACAAAGGGGACAAAAGCACAGTCACATATATCCTAGAACTACTCTAGTATGGGATTTTGGAGGATTTTTTTTGTGTGAACCTTGTAGTCAAAGTTTTTTAAAGAAGGGAGATTTGATATAGGAAATTGGTGTTATGGTTTTTATGTTAATCGGATTGACTATCCACGTCATAGGAATTGTTAGCTGTATTTTAGGAGTTGGTTTTATTAGACTTTAGCTGTATTAAGAGATTGTAGACATCTTACGAATCATAATGAAGAAGTCAAGTTACATTTCTTTTTCTCTAAATTCTCTGTATTGATAATAGTTCATCTATGTCTAAGAATCTTTTCTTTTTTTGGATTCTTTTCAAATGAGGATAAAATCCATGTTTTATGAACATTGATTCTTTTATCTATTTGAACTATTTTTCTTTATCAATCTGTTGGTGATTATTATTAATCATTCAAACTCGACATGGAATGTGGTGCTGGACTCTGCAACAAAAGTTTGAATTCTTATTCACCCATGAGAATTTTGATCTGGCCGATTTTAAAATGTTTATCGAAAATTCAGTACGAGAGAATCCGTATTCTCTTCAGCCACTTTCCGAGTCCACATATACTTTTCTTTAACTTTTCTCCCCAATGATGCTGAGCAAATACGCTTTTCCATGGGATTAGAAGTGTTCTGTTAATTAGCAATATTACTTTTCAGAACGTGATTATACTTTAGTTCTAGACTTCTGCTGAGTATGTATTGCTTTTGCCTAATTTGTTAGGATGCAGACTGCATCTTTCAATCAATTTTTTATGCGGATTTGGCAACAATATAGAGACTTCTCTAAAGTGCACATCGAAGAAGGGATCAACAATGACGAATATGGAAATGTGAGAACACTTTGATTATTTATTTTATAACTATTTTATGTAGTTTGATGCCAAGTCTTTGTCCATCTTGATTTACTAATGGTTCTTTCATTGGCTGTGTGATGGATATTATGTTGGAGAGACTATTGGAAGAATGGCTCTTTCAACTTTCTATCAAAAACGTAAATCTCAAGGTAATGAATATTAAGTTGAGTTAACTTCCTCATCAATCTATTTATATATCATTCGTAGGTGGACAGTAAACAACCGGTTAGGGATGCGGCGAGGCGTTTGTTAACTGTCTTTGACTACTCGATACTCTTGTTTTTTTGGGAACTGTCTAAACAAGGGGACTTTAATTTCACAGTAAATGTAACAACTTTAGGTGTTGAGGACTCTGGTTTCGCTTTAGGGAGTTTTAGGCTTTGGAAAGTTTAGGGAACTGTGGAAAGAACCCTAGATTACTGATTCTGGCAATTTTGTTGCTGGATTTCTCTGTGAATTTGTGTTGCTGAGCTACAGAGGTAAATAAAAGGAATCAATTTCTTTTCTTTTTTAGGAGTCTGGCTTTCGGAGGTTCATCTCGCTATTAGTTGAAACTAGATGATTACCCGCGCTATGCCGCGGTTTTTTCTATAAAATTTTATTGATTACTATGATTTATTTTAAATTTTATTTTTGTTTTTATCTAAAATAATATTCACATCAAAATTATTATTGTTGGAACTAATTAAAATGCTCTGTTTAATTAAAAAATAGTTGTGACATGAACTTATAAAAAATAAAATACAATAATTTAAATAAATCTCAAAATTGAGTAAAACTCAACATCATCTATTTTTCTTATTGAGGAAGAAATGTAATAACCCAGGTTATTTCAGATTCTAGTTTCGATGGTTACTTTCGGAGGATCTCAAAGCTGTGGGACATTGTTACATATGGTAGTTTGAACCCTACATCTAGTTATTTAACATACATGTATCTCTGTTATTCTTTTAAACTCCAATTATAAATTATATTGAAAATTGTCTAGTGCTCTACTAAACCACTTCATTTCTTCTCACTTTTGTTAAACATTTTTTCGAAATCATTTACATTTATATTCTTGGTCCATAGAATTGATTCAAATGTAATACGATCGACAATTGCTAGAGAACAAAAATAGAATTTGATGGACCAAAATAGACTTTTATTGGACACACATGATATAATCATAAATTGCTTTACTTAGTTGATTTGTAATAAACATGGTTCATGTTCAAGTGACTTGATATACTACATAATATAAATGAGTGTTACATGTATTAGTTAGATGAAAATGCATTGTTGTAGTGCTAAAAACATTTTGGACAAGTTTTTCTACCCAAAAGATGTATTGCTTCCTGAAAATGTTCTCGTATCGCATAGCTAAATATCTCATAAACCATGAAAATAATAGTGATAAAAATTCCATAAAATAACAAATGACCAATTTGTTAATTGAGAAGATATGTTATTTTGGTGAGATATAAACAAAAGCTCATAATTTACTATAAGAGATCATATGCCTATTTCGGAAAAAGAAAGAAAGATTATATGTCCATAACAAATTCGCATTCCCCCACCAAAATTACCCAACTAACAGCGTATATTCTTCTACTAAAAATCTCTTGGACAAAATAATATATGTATTGTATAAATATATCTTATAAATCGTATCATTTATTAAATAGTTTTCTCACCATAATTATTTTTTACAAAAAGACAATTTAGAATTATCTTTTCCAAAATGATAATCTAGAAGGTTAAAAGGTAGAACGATCAAAGCACAAATACCAATTCCCTTGATCAAATGAATAACCATGCTTCTGATGATATATTAACATATTCTCGTGTAAGAGAGAAACGTAGATGTTTTCTCCCAAGATAACCTATAAGTTATAGAATATAGATTTGTTGAGATAAATAACATCTACAGTCAAGTGATCTATAGTATAATGAAATTGTAAATCATGGATTAACATGTATTATCTAACCCCTCGTCAACTTATCTTTTTAGAATATAAATATTGATATTTGCAAGTTTTCTCATTGTTTCTTAAGTTTAACAACTATCTTGTAACAGATGGCTTACAACACATAAGAGAACATAAGATGAAGAGACCAACCGTACTTATTAGGTATTCATTTATTTTTGACCTAAATATAATTAAAGTAGTGAGAGTACACAATAAGGTTGAAGGAGGACTTATAAGCTTATGTGTAAAAATAAAATATTTTGTTTGGGTTTACAATTTTTTTTCATTAATTGACATGTCATTTACACATAAGACTAAAAATCTGATGTGGCCAAATGTTATATTTTAATTGGTTTCATAGTTTTTTCATTAATTAAGTTGTCAACCTCTTATGCTTTTAAAAGGCTAATGTGTCAACACAAGGAGAATCACAAGCTCTATTAGTGTGTTGATTATTTTGGATGAATCATATATATGCCAAAATAAACTAATATAAATCAGCACCCACTTTCGAAAATGGAAAAGGACTCTAAAACAAGCTTTGTTAATTCATTGTTGAGTCAAATGTTCATCATATAGTGTTAAATACCCTGTTAGTTTTCACTTGTATGACTCTTCGATATGACATATATGAAATTGTTTTTGATTTATCTCCCTATGCATTATCAGGTTATTTATACCGCCGTGAAAATTCAGTTCATGATGGGATTCCCTTTAGCTGATACGTTGATACTGTGTGATAGGGTTAGAGTTTTATCCTATTCTACTACAAGTGTACAGTTATGCAATGCAGTATTTAGGGTATCGAATCCACAAGGATTCACAGTCACACTATAGATTGTATGTTGTCAAGCTAAGCTAAATCAAATCCAGATAAAGCAGTAAACAAAAGCAATAAACTAGAAGGAGTTTTCAATAGGAAGAAAGGCGTCAGACTTAGGAAGTTCTCGGGAATTATGCTATGCTAGAAACTTAACTAACCGGATTCAAATTAAAACATGTTCAAGAACTAGAAATACAATGCTAAATAATCCAACTCTTGTTGAGATTATTTCTATATGTAGCAACCTAGCGATCCAAATCTCTTTGTGATCCTAGAGTTCTAAATAAGCATTAAGAACAGGTTCTATCGCTTCACAATTTCCCTAAACCAAATCTCTTTGTATCTAGTCAAATTGCTCACTCTAAGTTTTTTCAGATTATAACTCACACTATCGTGCTGTTGTTAATTGTCTAAGATCTAAACCCTAGGTGATCAGTCTAGAATACAGTATTAAGCACAATTTAGGTGATGAACAATAGATGGTCAATCCTAATCAATCAGTTATCAAGCAAGCATAAAACCTTTGTGAGAATTCCTAAATCTAACTAGGTTACTACTCAGACATATCAGTAATCAAACAACACATCATGAATAGAAAACCAAAAGACTTAATAGATAAAGGAAAAGGGTTCGAAATTCTTCTCTCAATGTTACAAGTAGCAAGAATCAGCCCTTCCAGATCTCTCAAGCAAGAACAAAGTTAAGAACAAGACAAAAGGTAGAATGAGTCTGAAAACCTAATTAAACTCTCTAAACACGTTTTGGGTCAGTTTAGAATTAAAGAAAACTTTTGGGCAATTCTTAAAATCTTCAAAACTTGTCTTCAACTCTCGGATATTGTTCTGTCGCGCTCAGTGTCGACCGACATCCAAGTCAGTGTCGGTTGACACTCAATCGTGGTCGAGACACCAACTTCAGCTCGTTTCACAAATCACCAGAAACGTCCTATAATCCCATCCTTTGCTCCAAACGCAAGTCTACCTGTAAAAGACTCAATAGACTCTAAAAACCAGGTTAAAGACTCAATATATACAACTATATCATGGTTGAAAACCTAGAAAAACCATGATATATCAACTCCCCCACACTTAGCTCTTGCTTGCCCTCAAGCAAGTAAAGAACCAAAGTATAAGAGAAGAGGTTTGAAAACACAGAAAATCATTTCGTCTTAGGAACTTTCGCATTCACATTCACTTAGTAAACCACTGAAAACTTTCCTACATAACTCAAGACCACAATATACTTCCCACACACTTAGCAAATGTCCCAAGTAAACTCCACAATCAAGTTAGGATATTCAAGTTCACCACACTAGCCTCTGTATACAATTAGGTGCAGTCTCACAGAGGGAGTATCGAATCAAAGGACACATGGACTCAACCTATTCAGTGTCTGACCACCAAACTGTCGGTTTCTGGTTTCTCTCTTTTCCCTTTCTCCCTTAGCACTGATTTTTCCCCACTGGGTATCATTTTATTTTTCCTGTCAGTGCTCTTCCTTTTTTATTGGGGTTTAAAATTTGGACCTTTCCAGGGATACACATGAGGTAATAGGGGTCTCTACCACTCCCGTGACCACTTCGAAGCTACTAGCTTATCCTCGGTTTTTATCTCTTTTTTTCTTTCAAGGGAGGGGAAAATCAGAAATCATACTTTAGAACAGGATTATAGGCTGTGCCAAACACATCAAATGAATCCGACCAAAGATTACCAAGCCCCTAGGTGAGAAATTAAAGTCAAGATTAAGTGTCAGACTAGTGATGGATCCTCTGAATACCTGGTTAGATATGGGTGTCCTTGATAAGTTGATCCGTTTGGGGTTTTCTAATAGTCATAGAGGTCCGGCAAGTCTGTCCAATGGTCACTTAGTTCCAGTTCAAGCGAAAAATTTCCTCAAAAAATCATAGTCTCATACAAGTTTTGAATCAATAAAACAATTTTGAAAACTAGTGAAAACATAGGACTGACTCTAAGAAAACAAAACACAATGTCATTAGCCACCTCCCCCACACTTAAATTGCACTGTCCCCAGTGCAATTGTAGCATGAGCTCGGTATAAATCAAATTGGAACCAAAGCGATTTTGAGTTAAAAATCTGAACTTGTACACGGTCGATGTCAACCGACACTAAGCTTAGTGTCGTCCGACACTGATGTCTGCAGTCATGTGTTCCTCTCAGGTGTGACATATAAAAGCAAGAAAATTCAAAATACACAAGAAATAAAACCAAAAAGAAAAGAAAACTAACCTACAGTGGGTTGCCTCCCACTCAGCGCTCTTTTAAAGTCAATAGCTTGGTTGTAGTGCAATTAGGCAGTGGGTGGATTATCCGGATAGATAATGTTGCCATCTGGGATTTCAGATTTCGCCCAGTAATGCTTCACTCTTTGTCCATTGATTGTGAACTCTTCTCCCTTGGAACTCATCAGGACTACAACTCCGTGGGATCTAGCTTCTTTGACAGTGAATGGACCTGACCAACGAGAACGCAGCTTTCCAGGAAACAATGTTAGTCGAGAATTGTAGAGAAGTACCTGATCATTCGGTTCGAATTTGCGCGAGATGATCTTCTTGTCATGATAGGCCTTTGTGCGCTCTTTGTACAACCTTGAGTTCTCATAGGCATGGTGGCGAATTTTATCCAACTCATTCAGCCGTATCAAGCGCCTCTCAACTGCTGGTTTGAGATCATAGTTCATCTGTTTGACAGCCCATCTAGCCTTGTGCTCTATCTCAACTGGAAGGTGACAAGCTTTCCCATATAGTAGATGGAATGGTGTAGTCCCCAGTGGCGTCTTGAAAGCAGTTTTGTAAGCCCACAACGTATCATCCAACTTTGCAGACCAATCCTTCCTAGTATTCCCAACTGTGTTCTCCAGAATCTCTTTGATCTGTCTGTTAGAGACTTCCACTTGTCCACTAGTCTGAGGGTGATATGGAGTAGCCACACGATGATTAACACCATGCTTTTTAAGCAGCTTCTCGAAGACTTTGTTGATAAAGTGAGTTCCACCATCACTTATCACAATTCTAGGAACTCCAAATCTGGGGAAGATGATAGTTTTAAATAGCTTAAGAACTACCGAAGAGTCATTGGTTGGACTTGCAATCGCTTCAACCCACTTGGATACATAGTCCACAACAACCAATATATACATGTTCCCATAGGAGGATGGAAACAGACCCATGAAATCGATTCCCCAGCAATCAAAGACTTCAACCTCAAGGATGAAGTTTTGTGGCATCTCATGTTTCTTGCTTATCTTCCCTCTCCTCTGACACACATCGCACCGAAAGACAAATAACTGGGCATCCTTGAACATTGTAGGCCACCAGAAACCTGTTTGAAGAACTTTAGACACTGTCTTGAATGTAGCAAAGTGTCCAGCATACTCAGAACCATGGTAGTGGTACAACACATTATCTACTTCATATTCCACAATGCATCGTCTGTAGATACCATCAGAGAAGTGCTTGTACAAGTAGGGCTCATCCCAGTAATAGCGCATGACTTCTCTGAGGAACTTCTTCTTAGCATAGCCTTTAAACACTTCAGGTTCATCTTATGCAGCAAGGTAGTTGGCTATATCGGCATACCAAGGTCTAGTAGGGAGGGGGTCGTGGCTCATTGAAGCTATGAATAGTTCAGCCTCATCATCCGGGGTTGTTGCCTCTGTCTGCACTGGTTGTCGACTGACATTAGTGTTGATGTCGACCGACATCGTCCCTAATCGGCCAAGCAATGTCGAGTTTGATCGGCTATCGTCCGCTTTTTTGAGTCGGGAGTCAACGGACATGATATGAGTGTCGATCGACACTGACTCTGTAATCCGTGTAGAAATCATATGTCGTTGATGTCGACCGACATCGTCCCTAATCGGCCAAGCAATGTCGAGCTTGATCGGCTATCGTCAGCTTTTTCGAGTCGGGCGCCGACCGACATGATATGAGTGTCGATCGACACTGACTCTATAATCCGTGTAGAAATCAGTGAACTCGCAGAAACATCTTGAAAACCTGTCTCAATCTTGTAGATGTTCTCTTCTGGTAGAGAATCATCTATTGGAACATCCTCATCGATCCTAATCCGAGACAAGTGATCAGCAACACCGTTTTCTGCTCCTTTTTTGTCTCTCACCTCTATGTCAAACTCTTGGAGCAATAGAATCCATCTCAACAGCCTTTACTTAGCATATTTCTTCTGTATCAGATACTTAAGCGTAGAATGATCAGTATGTACAACCACCTTCGATCCAATCAGGTAGGAACGAAACTTCTCAAATGCAAACACAACTGCCAATAGTTCCTTCTCAGTGGTTGCATAGTTCCTTTGAGCATCATCAAGTGTCCTACTGGCATAATAGATAGCATTGAGCTTCTTGTCCTTCTTCTGCCCAAGAACAGCTCCTACTGCATAATCACTAGCATCGCACATTACCTCAAAAGGAAGACTCCAATCTGGAGGTTGCACAATTGGAGCAGAGATTAAAGCTTGCTTCAGCTCCTTAAATGCAGCATGACACTCATCTTTGAACTCAAATTTCACATCTTTGCAGAGTAGTGCAGTGAGTAGCCTAGCTATCTTGCAGAAGTCTTTAATGAATCTCCTGTAAAAACCAGCATGCCCAAGGAAACTTCTTATTCCTTTAACTGAATTAGGCGCCTGTAGCCCTGTCATTACCTCAATCTTAGCTCTGTCCACCTCAATTCCTGCCTCAGAGACTCTATGTCCTAGCACAATGCCATTCTAGACCATAAAATGACATTTTTCCCAGTTCAAAACCAGGTGCTTTTCCTCACAGCGAGCCAGCACCTTGCATAGATTATCCAAACAGGCATGGTAAGATGATCCGTAGACAAAGAAATCATCCATGAAGACCTCCATGAAATCCTCTATCATGTCTGTGAAGATGGAAATCATGCACCTCTGAAACGTTGCAGGAGCATTACACAGTCCAAATGGCATTCTACGGTATGCAAAGGTACCATAAGGACATGTGAATGTGGTCTTATCCTGGTCCTCTGGGTGGATAGGGATCTGAAAGAAACCAGAATAGCCATCCAAAAAGCAGTAGTATGGATGACTTGCCAACCTTTCCAACATCTGATCAATGAAAGGGAGTGGAAAGTGGTCTTTCCTGGTGGCTGCATTTAGCTTCTTGTAGTCTATGCACATCCTATGACCAGTGATTGTCCTTGTAAGGATCAACTCATTCTTCTCATTTTTAACAACAGTGACTCCTCCCTTCTTAGGAACCACATGAACTGGGCTGACCCAATTACTGTCGGAGATAGGAAAGATGACTCCAGCCTTCAGCAGCTTCATGATCTCCTTCTTTACAACCTCTTGCAGGTTGAGATTTAAACGCCTCTGACTCTCAATTGACGACATGCTCTCATCCTCAAGGTGTATCCTATGCATGCACAAGTCTGGAGAGATACCTGAAATATCATTGAGAGAATAGCCAAGAGCTTTGCGATGCTTGCGCATCTTGCTTAACAGTAAAGTGAGTTCTGCGTTATTCAAATCAGCATTGACAATAACAGGATAAGTGGAGTTATTACTTAGGAATGCATATTTGAGGCCATCAGGCAGTTGCTTCATCTCGACCTTTGGAGCTCTCTCCTGGCTCCAATCTGTCGCGACGGGTGTCGACCGATTATCCTGTGGTGTCGGTCAACACTGTATGTCATCGGCTGCTTCCAAGTTCATCACTTGCTGGGTAGCGTCCATCAGCCTCAAATATCCAGCAACAGCATCATCTTCCAGCTCCAAACCACTCTCAGAAATCATGAGGGACCTCTCCAATGGATCAACACGATGCATTTGATTGAAGAATTCTGTAGCCAGATTCTCAATCGTATCAACATAGAAGGTCTGCCCATCAATAGTAGGGTGTCTCATCAGCTTATCCATATCAAAATTCATCACCAAATCACCCCCATTTAGACCAATCTTCCCTCTCTTCACATCAATGATGGCACCAACTGTAGCCAAGAATGGCCTGCCTAGGATAAGAGGATCCTTAGGCTCATCATTGTACTGCAAGACTACGAAGTCGGTTGGGATAACACATTCACCAATCCTTACCGGTACATCCTCCAAGAGGCCCTCAGGAATCCTTATGGAGCGATCTGCTAAGATCAAGGATATCCTAGTAGGTATGAAATTTGTCATCCCATTTGCTTAGCAACTGAATATGGCATCAGATTGACGATTGATCCCAAATCACACAATGACCTTTCCAATCTGTTTCTGAAGATGGTACAGTCCAAGACAAAGCTCCCTGGATCCTTCTGCATTTCTGGAACCCTGTTTAGGATGACAGCACTACAGACCTCAGTGATCATCATCACGCACTCGTCATCTCCCATATCAGAAGTCAACATCTGCTTCAAACATCTCTTTAACAATGGATTATTGCTGACAGCCTCCATCAATGGCATTGGAAGAGTTAGCTTACTCAGCATAGCCATGTATTTATACTTGAACCGTTCAAACTTAGACCACTTTGGGTTCCTAGGGAAAGGTACCTTGGGTTTGTACACTTTCCCTGCAGCTACAGGAGTTTTCGTCTGAGTTTCTAACTATGTACGCGTTTGATGTCGACCGACATCATCTTGGTGTCGATCGACATTGGTCGATTTTGTTCTGGCGTCGACCTCACAATCGACCTCGGTCGATTTCCGTCCGTCATGAGAACTCAAAGAAATTGTGTCGCTCGATTACCAGTGGTAGTGTCGGTCGACGTCCGTCTCGCAACTTCATATTCTTCTTCAAATTCCTCTATTTCTTCGATCTCTTTATCAGTGATCTGCCTATTGGGGATGGTGTGCAGCTCCTCCCCACTCCGCAGTAATATAACATTGCAGTGGTTCTTTGGATTAGTATCTGTACTTCCAGGAAGGAATCCGGCTTGCCTCTTAACACTTCCAGCAGTTTGAGCAACTTTAGAATCCAACTGCATCATATGTGTACTCAGAGACTCAAACTTACCATTCAGATCTTCATACACAGCATCCCACTTCTTGTTGAAGTCCACATTGACCTTCATCTGACCCTCCAGAAACCGCTCTAATATAGCGTCCATCTTGCTCTCCTGGGCATTAGCAGCAGGAGGTGTCTGATAGGAAGATGATCCATAAGTCCTCTGATAAGAATTACCTTGATGAAAATGTTTCTGGTAACCAGCATTCTGACCATATTGTGATAACCCGTATCCAAAATACGGTCAACGGGCAGCAGAAAGTCAACCAGGGGCAAAATTGTCATTTTTGCCAAGTGAGGGGCATAATGGTAATTTTGCTAAAGTTCGAGACGGAAGCTATGACGGGCCAAATGTTCATGTTTAACAACATAAAGACATTTAAAAGACCAGGATTGGAAAAACGGAGCGGAAACACATTTTATGGCTTGTCGGGAATGGAAACCGACAAACCCGAAGAAACTTCAAAAATTCATAACCGGAGCTACATAAGTCCGAACGGAGTGATTCAAATTGCTAAATTCATCTAATGGCATGAAAAAACTGATTTTGGGGATTTGATAACCTAATTAGTTATTTGGTAATTAAATGGTCGTTTAATGATAAACCGGTTAGGATCAAATAAGCATGTTAGGGTTTGAGAATTAAAAGGTTAATCGATTGTGTGCCGTTAGGTTGCTAGTAATAATTGTTTGATGCATTCATATAGATACCGTTTGATTAGGACCGTATATGCATCTATATATGTATAAGAACGAGAATGAATGAATCTATATACTGGAATTAAGACGACATTAAAATACGAGTTAAACCTAAAACGAACGTATAGAATATTATAACGGGATCGGGGTTTAGGTTTAATAGCGGGGTTGGGTAATGAATTAAGTTAATTAATAATGAGATGTCGGGGAGTTAGTAAGTTTACTAACTCTAAACCGACAGATCGAAGAGTTAATAAAAGATACCTAGAATGAGTTAAATAAGGGAAGTGGTGAGTTTGTAAGCCGTCTATGGGTTAGCAATCCGCTAACCCAAGGTAGCGGATAAGAATAGACTAAAAGACTTAGAAACCCTAATAGGCCTGCGTGTGTTGTGATTGTTATGATTGTTGTGATGATTCTGATTGCGTGATTATTATGTTGTTGCTGTGAGTTTGGTGTGCAGGTTTGTTAGACTGCTCGGTGTAGGGCCGAGCAGTATTTGTGGACACTTACTCTGGTCATGGGACCGGATAAGTTAGTTGGTGCTGACTAGGTAGCTTACCTAGTCAGAGCGGTGGTATTGGTAGTGTAGTGTGATAGGTCGAGTTTTATCCCTATTCTAACTGCAAGTGCACAGTGATGTAGTTGTAGTACTTAGGGTATCGAATCCACAGGGACTCCGGTCAATGATAGATTAAGAACAGAAAAGATTAAACTAGGAGAAAGCAAATTGATTAGAAACTAAAAGGCGAAGCAGAAAAGTAAATCAGTAGCAGGCAAGTTTGTAAGCAAGGAAGCGAAGCGTTAGGTTTCAGGAGTTCTCAGGAAATCAGGAACACAAGCAATCAATAAATCTGGATCTAATCAGAAACTGTTCTAGAACTCAAACACAGATATAGAACTAACCAAATTCCTTTGCGATAATTCTCTAAGTCTAAGTGCAGCAAACCAAACTTTCGTTTGCGAGAACTAACAGATTAAACCAGCATTAATTCCAAGTTTGATATGTTCACAATTATCCTAAACCAAACTTTCGTTTGCG
Source organism: Orychophragmus violaceus (assembly GCA_030180135.1). Lineage (NCBI taxonomy): Eukaryota > Viridiplantae > Streptophyta > Magnoliopsida > Brassicales > Brassicaceae > Orychophragmus > Orychophragmus violaceus. The sequence goes on along the minus strand of CM058239.1, from coordinate 53,280,200 downwards.
AGAAGTTTAATTGCTCATCTAGGTTCTTTCTAGCTAAATTAACCAACTTCCGCTGCATTAATCAGCCCAACATCATAATTCTGATTAGCTACTTCAGATTAAGCATTAAGAACAACCTAAACAAAGAAATAGCAGATATGAATCCCTACAGATTGATTTAACTATAGTTCCATGAAATCCCTAATTAGAATCCTTCAACCTAACAGGTAAACTACTCAGACATGTTCATCGAGACAGAAAATATCATAAGTAGAAAACCAAATATCATAAAACAAAGTAAAGATCTGGGGTTCAAAATCCTCTCTCTCTCGAGAGCAGGATCAGCCCCTAACTCTCTCTGAAATAAAATAAGACTTAAGAAAAGCGTTGCCTAAACAATGGCTTAAAAACTCTTATATAATGGTCTAAAGTCGGCTGGGGCTTCTTTGTAATTATGGAAACTTCTGGGCAAAGTTGCAATATCCAATTCTTCTCATTAAACGCTCGCGAGAATGTCTGCGTCGACCTTGCATCGATCGTTGCCACAAGTGTATCGATCGATGCAGGTCTGTGAATTCGACAGAGAAGTCCATCTCTCGGGTTAAATCTCCAAAATGCTCCAGAATGCTCCAACAACTCCAATTCCGCTCCAAACGTGTCTAGACCTGTAAACATAACTAAAAGACTCCAAAACATAGTAAAAGACTCGATAAATAACACATATACCATGGTTAAAATCCCTAAAATCCATGGTATATCAACTCCCCCACACTTAGCTCTTGTTTGTCCTCAAGCAAGTAAAGAACCAAAGCATAAGAAAAGAAGTTTGAAAACACAGAAACTCATTTCGTCCTAGGAACTTTTGCATTCACATTCACTTAGTAAACCACTGAAAACTTCCCTACAGAACTCAAGACCACAATATACTTCCCCCACACTTAGCAACTGTCCCAAGTAAACTCCACAATCATGATATACCATGGATTTTACCGGTTTTAACCATGGTATATGCCTTATTTATCGAGTCTTATGTTATGTTTTGGAGTCTTTTTAGTATGTTTACAGGTTTAGACACATTTGGAGCAGAAGTGGAGATTTTGGAGCTGTTTGGTGTATTTTGGAGATTTGGTCCGAGAGACAGAGTTCACTGTCCAGTTTTGAAGACTGCGTCGATCGTTGCACACCTACATCGATCGTTGCATATGCGAATGGGCCAGACTCGCCGATTTAATGAAGAATGCTGATTTTGCAGAAAAGCCCAGATATTTACACAGAAGCCCAAAACGTGTTTTAGCTATTATATAAGGGTTTTAAGCCATTGTTTAGGCTACGCTTTCATTAAGTCTTATTTTATTTCAGAGAGAGTTAGGGGCTGATCCGGCTCTCGAAAGAGAGAGGATTTTGAACCCCAGATCTTTACTTTGTTTTATGATATTTGGTTTTCTATTCAAGATGTTTTCTGTTTCTATGAACATGTCTGAGTAGTTTACCTGTTAAGTTTAGGGATTCTCATTAGGGATTTCATGGAGTTATAGTTTAATTGATCAGTAGGGATTCATATCTGCTAGTTCTTTGTTTAGGTTGTTCTTAATGCTTAATCTGAACTGGCCACTTAGATTATGATGTTAGGCTGATTAATGCAGCGGAAGTTGGTTAATTTAGCTAGAAAGAACCTAGATAAGCAATTTAACTTCTCGCAAACGAAAGTTTGGTTTAATTAGATTGTGAACATATCAAACTTGGAATTAAAGCTGGTTTAATCTGTTAGTTCTCGCAAACGAAAGTTTGGTTTGCTGCACTTAGACTTAGAGAATTCTCGCAAAGGAATTTGGTTAATTCTATATCTGTGTTTGAGTTCTAGAACAGTTTCTGATTGGATTTCGACTGATTGATTGCTTGTGTTCCTGATTTCCTGAGAACTCCCTAGACTTAACGCTTCGCTTCCTTGCTCACAAAACTCGCCTGCTACTGATTTACTTTTCTGCTCTGCTTTTAGTTTAATCATCTTTGCTTTCTCCTAGTTTAATCACTTCTGTTTTTATCTATCGTTGACCAGAGTCCCTGTGGATTTCGATACCCTAAGTACTACAACTACATCACTGTGCACTTGCAGTTTCGTATAGGGATTAAAACTTTGAGCCTATCAAGTTTTTGGCGCCGTTGCCGGGGACTCTTTTGAATCCTCGATAGATTTGAACTTAGGGTTTAGACTAGGATTTTCGTTTTTAATTTTTGCTACTAATTTTTTTCTTTTTCTGTTCTTGCGTTTCAGGTACGCCTGTAATCGCTTTGCATCGATCGACACTGTCCTGTGTGTCGATCGTTGCATTCTCGAGCTGGCATCGATCGACGCTACTCTGCATCGATCGGCACAGTGCGAAAGAATAATGGGAATGATGGAACAGATGTTGGAAAATCAGCAGAATAACTCGTTCTGCGGAGGCTATGGTTCCTATTCATTCACCAGAGATTATGAATCTCCATCATATCAGCCTGTTCCTCCTCAAAATAAATAATATGGTAAGCTGATAAGTATGATGGAGCAGTTACTGGAAAGATATGAAGAGGAGAGGAACTACATAAATGGTCCTGGGTTTCAAGGAAACAGAGCTTATGAGAGCAAGATAGAATCCATGATGGAGCAGTTGCTAGAGGATCAGGCTAAGATTGCTGCAAACTTCGACAGGAAGCTGGAAGCTATACATGGAAATCTGAATGGGAAGTTTGAATACTTGAGCACACATTTGAAGAAGCTAGATGTCCAAGTTCAACAAACAGCTGGAGCAATAGAAAGGCGTAATGAAGCTAGGAAAGCTGAACAGTGTAGATCCATCAAAGCTGTGACCTTAAGGGATGAGATTGAGTTGCTAGGTGAAGAAGAGAGCATAATCTCAGATTTTCTAGATGAATATTGTCTGCCTGATACATGCATCGATCGACACCCCCTTAGTGACGATCGACACGCCATTCTGACGGCAATTTCGAGTTCTTTCGAGAAACAGAATCGCCTTGCATCGATCGACACACATTATGCAACGATCGACACAGAATGCACACATGTCCAGAAACCTGCAACAGTACCAGAACGAGCTTACAAGCCCCCGGTGCCATATCCTAAGGTTCCTAAACCTTCCGGACAAGAGCTAGAAGTGGCTAACTGCATGAAAGTGATGGATAAGAAGGTGAATGAAATACCACCAGTTGAAGCTTCGCGAGTTCATGCAAAGAAGATGATCTCCACTGAAGGTGATCTGGAAGAAGAAGTTCAGATTGGTGGAACTACAGTATCTGATAGTGGAAAGAAGAAGATGGCGGTTCCTCTTGAACCTGCTCTAACATCTTCAGAGCCTGCAACTGCTCATAAGCAGAAAGCTCCAGATATCAGACCTGCACCAAAGGTAAAGTATAAATCACCTAAGCTTAAATCTCCTGACCGCATTGCTTTGAATGCAGGAAAACGCAGTAGACCGCCCAAGCTTCGCTCCCGCCCTGATTCTGATTTCTCTTTCCTTGGAAAGCCTCATGATCATAATGCCTATACACCTCCTTGGATGAAGAGATATTCACAGAGACACTCAAAGTCTCTGTTGAAACCACCATGAATCCAATCTCTTTCCAATAGTCAAGCTAATGACTAAAAACAAGCGCTGAGTGGGAGGCAACCCACTGTTAGGTTCGTTTTTGTTTTTGTTTCCATTCGTTTTGATTTGGTATTTTTAATTTTTCTGTTTAAGTGTGTGCAGAGCTGAGGGAAACAGGAATAATCGCATTGCATCGATCGACACACATTGCACATTGGTCGATGCAGTCGCGATTTACGGTTTAACGAATTGATTGCGGTTCAGACATCGGTTATCTACATAACCGCGAGCGATAATCACCTTGCATCGATCGACACCCTTGTGGCATCGATCGACGCAGGGCGACGACAGGTAAGTATTCTGCAACTTTTCGGTTTGTTCTTCAATTTGATTATTCTTTCACCGAGCTCATGCTTCAATTACACTGGGGACAGTGTAGTTTAAGTGTGGGGGAGGAAGCTACTGACGCACGCTTTTGTTTTCTTAGTTTTTCAAAATTTGTTTTATTGAGTCAAAATTTGTATGAAACTATGATTTTTCGAGGAAACTTTTCGCTTGAACAGGAACTAAGTGACCATTGGACAGACTTGCAGAGCCTCTATGACTGTTAGAAAACCCAGACACAGATCAGCCTACTGAGGACACCCACATCACTTCAGGTATCAGAGGATCCTTTTACTGACTTCAATTTAATACTGACTTAGATTTCTCACCTAAGGGCTTGGTATACTTTGTGTCGGATTCCCTTGTTAGTTCTGACACAGCCTGTCAACCTATCCTATTTAGTTCCCTTCTCCCCTTCTATAAAGTAAAAAAAAAAAATAATAATACTAATAAACTGAGGATGAGTTAGTAACTCCGAAGTGGTCATGGGAAGGGTAGCAAACACTATTTTCTCTCATGTGATCCATGGAATGTGTCCAAAGTACACCCCATAACGGGAAGAACACTGATAAAAAAAATAAAATGATACTCAGTGGGGAAAAATCAGTTGTTAAAGAAGGGAAAGAGAAGAAAGGGACTAGAGAAAGTTAGTATGGTGGTCTAGAGCTGATAAGGTAAGAATCCATGTGCCCTTTGATCGATACTCCTTAGGTGAGACCGCACTTAAATACTTGCAGAAGTCAGTAGGGTGAATTTGAATGCTTGAATGTGATTGTGGAGTTTACTTAGGACAGTTGCTAAGTGTGGGGGAAGTATATTGTGGTCTTGTGTTCTGTAGGGAAGTTTTCAGTGGCTTACTAAGTGAATGTGATTGTGAAAGTTCCTAGGACGAAATGAGTTTCTGTGTTTTCAAACCTCTTCGCTTATACTTTGGTTCTTTACTTGCTTGAGGACAAGAAAGAGCTAAGTGTGGGGGAGTTGATATACCATGGATTTTACCGGTTTTAACCATGGTATATGCCTTATTTATCGAGTCTTATGTTATGTTTTGGAGTCTTTTTAGTATGTTTACAGGTTTAGACACATTTGGAGCAGAAGTGGAGATTTTGGAGCTGTTTGGTGTATTTTGGAGATTTGGTCCGAGAGACAGAGTTCACTGTCCAGTTTTGAAGAATGCGTCGATCGTTGCACACCTGCATCGATCGTTGCATATGCGAGTGGGCCAGACTCGCCGATTTAATGAAGAATGCTGATTTTGCAGAAAAGCCCAGATATTTACACAGAAGCCCAAAACGTGTTTTAGTTATTATATAAGGGTTTTAAGCCATTGTTTAGGCTACGCTTTCATTAAGTCTTATTTTATTTCAGAGAGAGTTAGGGGCTGATCCGGCTCTCGAAAGAGAGAGGATTTTGAACCCCAGATCTTTACTTTGTTTTATGATATTTGGTTTTCTATTCAAGATGTTTTCTGTTTCGATGAACATGTCTGAGTAGTTTACCTGTTAAGTTTAGGGATTCTCATTAGGGATTTCATGGAGTTATAGTTTAATTGATCAGTAGGGATTCATATCTGCTAGTTCTTTGTTTAGGTTGTTCTTAATGCTTAATCTGAACTGGCCACTTAGATTATGATGTTAGGTTGATTAATGCAGCGGAAGTTGGTTAATTTAGCTAGAAAGAACCTAGATAAGCAATTTAACTTCTCGCAAACGAAAGTTTGGTTTAATTAGATTGTGAACATATCAAACTTGGAATTAAAGCTGGTTTAATCTGTTAGTTCTCGCAAACGAAAGTTTGGTTTGCTGCACTTAGACTTAGAGAATTCTCGCAAAGGAATTTGGTTAATTCTATATCTGTGTTTGAGTTCTAGAACAGTTTCTGATTGGATTTCGACTGATTGATTGCTTGTGTTCCTGATTTCCTGAGAACTCCCTAGACTTAACGCTTCGCTTCCTTGCTCACAAAACTCGTCTGCTACTGATTTACTTTTCTGCTCTGCTTTTAGTTTAATCATCTTTGCTTTCTCCTAGTTTAATCACTTCTGTTTTTATCTATCGTTGACCAGATTCCCTGTGGATTTCGATACCCTAAGTACTACAACTACATCACTGTGCACTTGCAGTTTAGTATAGGGATTAAAACTTTGAGCCTATCAAATCACATTCAAGCATTCAAATTCTCCCTACTGACTTCTGCAAGTATTTAAGTGCGGTCTCACCTAAGGAGTATCGATCAAAGGGCACATGGATTCTTACCTTATCAGCTCTAGACCACCATACTATCTTTCTCTAGTCCCTTTCTTCTCTTTCCCTTCCTTAACAACTGATTTTTCCCCACTGGGTATCATTTTTTTTTTATTAGTGTTCTTCCCGTTAAGGGGTGTACTTTGGACACATTCCATGGATCACATAAGAGATAATAGTGTTTGCTACTATTCCCATGACCACTTCGGAGTTACTAACTCATCCTCAGTTTATTATATTTTTTTTTTTATGGAAGGGGAGAAGGGAACTAAATAGGATAGGTTGACAGGCTGTGTCAGAACTAACAGGGAATCCGACACAAAGTATACCAAGCCCTTAGGTGAGAAATCTAAGTCAGTGTTAAGGTTGAAGTCAGTAAAAGGATCCTCTGATACCTGAAGTGATGTGGGTGTTCCCAGTAGGTTGATCTGTGATGTGGTTTTCTAATAGTCAGAGAGGCTCTGCAAGTCTGTCCAATGGTCACTTAGTTCCTGTTCAAGCGAAAAGTTTCCTCGAAAAATCATAGTTTCATACAAATTTTGACTCAATAAAACAAATTTTGAAAAACTAAGAAAACAAAAGCGTGCGTCAGTAGCTCCTCCCCCACACTTAAACTACACTGTCCCCAGTGTAATCAAGGCATGAGCTCGGTGAGAATAATAATCAAATTTGAAACAATCCGAAAAGATGCAGAACACTTACCTGTCGTCGCCCTGCGTCGATCGATGCCCAAGGGTGTCGATCGATGCAAGGCGATTATCACTCGCGGTTATGTAGATAACCGATGTCTGAACCGCAATCAATTCGTTAAACCGTAAATCGTGACTGCATCGACCGATGCACAATGTGTGTCGATCGATGCAATGCGATTATTCCTGTTTCCCTCAGCTCTGAACACACTTAAACAGAAAAATTAAAAATACCAAATCAAAACGAAAAAAAAAACAAAAACAAAAACAAAAACAAAAACGAACCTAACAGTGGGTTGCCTCCCACTCAGCGCTTGTTTTTAGTCATTAGCTTGACTATTGGAAGAGATTTGACTCAAGGCGGTTTCAACAGAGACTTTGAATGTCTCTGTGAGTATCTCTTCATCCAAGGAGGTGTATAGGCATTATGATCATGAGGCTTACCAAGGAAAGAGAAATCAGAATCAGGGCGGGAGCGAAACTTGGGCGGTCTACTGCGTTTTCCTGCATTCAAAACAATGTGATCAGAAGGTTTAAGCTTAGTTGATTTGTACCTTACCTTTGATGTATATCTGATGTCTGGAGCTTTCTGCTTATGAGAAGTTGCAGGTACTGAAGATGTTAGAGCAGGTTCAAGAGGAAATGCCATCTTCTTCTTTCCACTATCAGATACTGTAGTTCCACCAATCTGAACTTCTTCTTTCAGATGACCATCAGTGGAGATCATCTTCTTTGCATGAACTCGCGAAGTTTCAACTGGTGGTGTTTTATTCACCTTCTTATCCATCACTTTCATGCAGTTAGCCACTTCTAGCTCTTGTTTGGAAGGTTTAGGAACCTTAGGATATGGCACAGGGGGCTTATACACTCGTTCTGGTACTGTTGCAGGTTTCTGGTCATGTCTGCGTTCTGTGTCGATCGTTGCATGATATGTGTTGATCGATGCAAGGCGATTCTGTTCGTCGCAAGATCTTGAAATTGCCGTCAGAACGGCGTGTCGATCGACACTAAGGGGGTGTCGATCGATGCATGTATCAGACAGACAATATTCATCCAGAAAATCCGAGATTATGCTCTCTTCTTCACCTAGCAACTCAATCTCATCCCCTAAGGTCACAGCTTTGATGTGCAGCTTCCGTTCAGCTCTCTTAGCTTCATTATGCCTTTGCATTGTTTCAGCTGTTTGAACTCGGACATCTAGCTTCTTCATATGTGTGCTCAAGTATTCAAACTTCTCATTCAGATCTTCATGCAATGCATCCATCCTTGAGTTGAAGGACACAGTGATCTGTTGTTCTCTCTCAAGAAACTGTTCCATCATAGCTTCTAATCTGCTCTTATGTGTAGGTGCAGGCGGTACTTGCTAAGAAGAAATACCATAGTTCCTCGAGAAGGAATTACCCTGTTGCTGGAAAGGTCCCTGAAAAGCTGATTCCTGACTGTAGAATTCATTCCCTCCAACGCAGGTGATAGCTTCTTGCGCATACTTTCCAAGTAGAAGGCTATGCAGATAGTCAACTTTACTCTTCAACCCAGCTATCTGTGAATTATCAATCCCTGGACTAAAGAAATCATACATCTTCCTACGATATGTGTCGATCGGTGCAGTGGAAGCGTCGATCGATGCAAGCGCGATGATGTGACGATCGACACGCAGGACCGTGTCGATCGATGCAGTGCAATTACAGGCGTACCTGAAACGCAAGAACAGAAAAAAAAGAAAAAAAAAATTAGTAGCAAAAAAAAATAAAAACGAAAAACCTAGTCTAAACCCTAAGTTCAAATCTATCGAGGACTCAAAAGAGTCCCCGGCAACGGCGCCAAAAACTTGATAGGTCGAGTTTTATCCCTATTCTAACTGCAAGTGCACAGTGATGTAGTTGTAGTACTTAGGGTATCGAATCCACAGGGACTCCGGTCAATGATAGATTAAGAACAGAAAAGATTAAACTAGGAGAAAGCAAATTGATTAGAAACTAAAAGGCGAAGCAGAAAAATAAATCAGTAGCAGGCAAGTTTGTAAGCAAGGAAGCGAAGCGTTAGGTTTCAGGAGTTCTCAGGAAATCAGGAACACAAGCAATCAATAAATCTGGATCTAATCAGAAACTGTTCTAGAACTCAAACACAGATATAGAACTAACCAAATTCCTTTGCGATAATTCTCTAAGTCTAAGTGCAGCAAACCAAACTTTCGTTTGCGAGAACTAACAGATTAAACCAGCATTAATTCCAAGTTTGATATGTTCACAATTATCCTAAACCAAACTTTCGTTTGCGAGAATTTTAATTGCTCATCTAGGTTCTTTCTAGCTAAATTAACCAACTTCCGCTGCATTAATCAGCCCAACATCATAATTCTGATTAGCTACTTCAGATTAAGCATTAAGAACAACCTAAACAAAGAACTAGCAGATATGAATCCCTACAGATTTATTTAACTATAGTTCCATGAAATCCCTAATGAGAATCCATCAACCTAACAGGTAAACTACTCAGACATGTTCATCGAGACAGAAAATATCATAAGTAGAAAACCAAATATCATAAAACAAAGTAAAGATCTGGGGTTCAAAATTCTCTCTCTCTCGAGAGCAGGATCAGCCCCTAACTCTCTCTGAAATAAAATAAGACTTAAGAAAAGCGTTGCCTAAAAAATGGCTTAAAAACTCTTATATAATGGTCTAAAGTCGGCTGGGGCTTCTTTGTAATTATGGAAACTTCTGGGCAAAGTTGCAATATCCAATTCTTCTCATTAAACGCTCGCGAGAATGTCTGCGTCGACCTTGCATCGATCGTTGCCACAAGTGTATCGATCGATGCAGGTCTGTGAATTCGACAGTGAAGTCCATCTCTCGGGTTAAATCTCCAAAATGCTCCAGAATGCTCCAACAACTCCAATTCCGCTCCAAACGTGTCTAGACCTGTAAACATAACTAAAAGACTCCAAAACATAGTAAAAGACTCGATAAATAACACATATACCATGGTTAAAATCCCTAAAATCCATGGTATATCATAGTGGCTTGCGGAATGGTTGGGGATTTATTATTATTGTTGTTGATTGCGTGATATGTGCTAGAGTCCCAGCGAGTCTGCGTGTTTATATTTCTGCACTAGGACTCTAGGGTGCGTTAGATTCCGCAAGCCTAGGTTTTGTTTATGTTCCGGTACTTCCGACCCGATTGGATCCTCGGGTTTTACCTAATCGGATCATGGTGATTCCGTTTATGGTGTTAACCTACAGTGTGACGCCGGTAGGTGTGTGATTCGGAGAATACGGGGTCATGTCCTAGGGCCGAATCACATGGAAACTCTGGCTATCTAGGGGTAGTCCGAGTCACCGCGTATCGATGGACAGAGAACGGTGTCCTATTCGTGGGACCTTGCGTACACATTTAGGAGTCGTGGGTTAGTTACCATATAGGTGACAACGTTAAACCCGTGGAAGTTACCGAGATCGTAGGGCCTAGTGTTGTTTTGTTATCTCTTTTATTGCGCGTTAGATAGATCGAGTCCAATCGAGGACATGTGCCGCAGTGCCTTCGATTCCCTAATTCTCCTTATCTTTGGCATTGATTGTGTGTGTGGGTTTATCACGACGTGGTATTGCGTGATCGACCATTTCTTTCATTGATTGTTATTTTGGGGTTTTGGGGCGAGACTTTGTAGACACTAGATAGTCTAGAAGCCGTTAGTGGGGAGCCGATTCACTGGGTGATCTTAGATCGCTCATTAGAATCTTTTTGTGTTTTTCAGGTTTAGCAGCGACGGACGCGGGAGGTCCTCGGTGTAGTTTCGGGATTGCTTGTGACAGGATTTGATTCGGGATATTTTGTGTGTTTTCTCGGTACGGCATTATTGCTATTTTGTGCGTTTGATTTCTTTGTATATTTGACTTGACGATTGTTTGTGATATCTTATTAAACGTTGTGCTCGACGTTGATTACTTAAAAATGAAATTGTTTCCCTGATATGAGGTTTTAGTCCAAACCGACACAACTCATTGAAGTAGTGCAAGTAGTAGTGCTTGTACTATGGAAATGAGGATAGCGAGGTCAAAGACGGATTGGTGCGAGCCTTTGTCTCAAACCGATCTATCTCTGGCTTCGTCCTGTAGCGAACTTTTCCTGTTCGACTTGCTCGGGTTCGATCGGTCAAGTTCTTGTTTGACTGTTGACCGGTCAGCTCGACGGTCAGCGCAGAACGGGAAAGGGGCGTTACAAGAAAGGTGGTATCAGAGCATGGTTCTGCATGGGTTTCGAAACATTTCATTTTGAGTGTTTTCCGTGTTTTATCGAGTCAAATGTGTCACACAAGCATCCTTTAGGAAACCGAGCCGCGTCCGTTAAACCTGTGGTTGGGATGGGAAAGTAGGATTTTCGAATTTTTTTGTACTAACTTGTCTTTGTGTTTTTGATTGCAGTCCTACAGCAGTGTGTCCCGGGTGGAGTGGAGGGGTGTGTGTGTGCGTGCAGAGTAGTTCCAGTTGAGCGAAATGAGTCAGCAGGGGTCAGTTTGTTCGCAGCAGGGCCAGTTGGAGCAGTTTTAGGGATACCCAGTGTCGCGAGGCCATATGCGAGGATCTCGTACGACGGATCATCCGCCAGTTCCATTGCGACACTTACAGGGTGCTAGAGCAGCAGAGGTAGATTGGTCATCTCTTCCGGACCCTTTACCTGCCTATATGGAGGACGATGCGAGGAGCCAAGATCCTTACGCAGATATTATGGGATTTTTGGGAGGAGCGGATGTGGAGTTACAATTACCGCCACAGTGGCCAGAGCCGGATGTGCCACATATACTTGCTGCGGCAGACGTACCACTGATGTATCAGGCACCGATTCCTGAGGCGCTCGAGTTTCCCCCGCCGCTTCTTGTAGAAGATTATCTGATGAGTCCGCTACCGTTCGGCTTCGACCTGTACATGGAGCCTATAGACCCGGAGCAGCGTCAGCACTGGGAGCAGCAGGTAGATGAGCAGGTAGCGATGCTTGAGGATGTGTTGGAGCAGCAGGTTAGACCTCATCATCAGTTAGATCTGCGACCCGGATCACCCCGTACACTGTTCGACATGGTTATGTCACCAGCATCTTCTGAGTCACAGTTCGAGTCAGTCTCGCCACCAGCCGAGATGGTAGAGGCACCGCCAGTAGTACCAGAGAGCAGAGCATGCAGTGGGTGTGGAGTGCAGGGATTCCATTTGTATTGGTGTCTCCGAGCAGTAGACCCGCGCCTTCGAGAGCCGTATCATCCAGTGCCGGGACCCGACCACTGTCCGTTATGTGGTCACGAGGGCCACGGAGCAGAGACTTGTCCTACCATCGGATCAGGAGCATGTATGCCCGATGGAGAGCCATACAGAGCGCCAGTACCAGAGGGTTATCGAGCTAGACCTAGTCGCAGAGATCCCGAGCCCAGTGAGCAACTCGTTATTCAGTTGTCGGTCGTTCAGCCGCCCAGACCCGAGCCAGTGAGGATTTTCCAGTTGTGCCGAGGTCAGGGTCATCTCGCACCCGATTATTTTATGGATCCTCCGTCAGAGCCGACTTCTCCTTGTCAGTTGTGCGGTGGTTATGATCATGAGGCATCCGCATGTTACTGTGGACCACGCTCAGTGTCCACTCCATTATGTAAGGTATGTGGCCACGCCGGTCACGATTCTTATCTTTGCCCGATAGCCGAGCCACAACATGTTGGAGCACCATCTCGAGAGGCACACCCGCCACACCCTCCCGGCGCACCTGCCAGCGGATACTTCAGCGAGCCTTTTTCCAGTGGTGTTGGGCATTTCGGTCTTGCTGGAGGCGTTAGGTTAGGATAGGAGTAGTTAGGCCAGGTAAGTGGGGGCACTAACTTTCTTTTTGTCTTGTAGATAGATCGGCGGATAGGCGACTTTGCGTGTCGTCTTTGACTTTTCTGATGTATAGCGGCGTCGTATGGGTTTTTGGATATGATGGCGGCCTTATGTACAGACTCTGATCGGAACTATGTACTAAAACCTTATTATGTATGATATATCGTTTTATGTATGTGGTGGATGCAGAGTGTTCAGCTGATCGTTTTGAGTAGCATAGTAACTATTTGTCTGATTGAGATGGTTATGAAAGCAAATAGATTACTGTGTGAAACCAAATGATGAGCGGAGCTGACGACCGTTCATCATGACCTGAACCTGGACTGACGACGCATCCGACCGATCATTAGATTGCGTGATTGTGTGTGTGGTAATTGCTTGCTTTCATTTCTTGCTTTTTGATTGATTGATTGATTTGGTTGTGCGGTAGATTGCGTAGTTTTATCATGCGTGGTTTTTGGTAGATTGATCGTTTTGGGTCTTAGAGACCCTTGGATTGTTGTTAGTTCGGAAATTTGATTAGTGATTGGTAGCTTTCCTCGGCTTCGTTAGAAAGGTAAAGTGTTAGTGATATATCATGGTTTTTACCGGTTTTAGACCATGATGTAAGTATGTTTTAGAGTCTTTCGGTGTTTCTTTAGAGTCTTTTACAGGTGTTATTAGGTATATGCACGTTTGGAGCGGATTTGGTGATTATGGCGCTTTCTGGAGCATTTTGGAGATTTAACCCGAGAGATAGCGTTCACTGTCCAAGAGGATTGCATCGATCGACACACCTGTGGCAACGATCGTTACACACGCGAGTCAGACTTATTCTCGGTGGTTTAATGAAGAGTTTGGAATTTGCAACAAAGCCCAGAAGTTTCCCATAATTACAAAGAAGCCCCAGTCGTGATTAGATTATTATAATTAGGTTTTTAAGCCATTGTTTAGGCTACGCTTTCATACTTTGAGCAGAGAGATTTAGAGGGTTTTGGGGGCTGGTCAGATACTCGACAGAGAGAAGATTTCGAACCCCTGTTCTTATTCCTTTGATTATTCTATGATATCTATTTTGACTATGTTTTCTGTCATGATTGCTATGTCTGAGTAGATTTCTTGTTAGGTTTGGGATTCTCATTAGGGATTTGAAGTAATGTTAGAATAACTAATTGATTAAGATTCATCATCTAGTTCTTCATCTAAATCGTTCTTAACGCTTAATCTGAACTGGCCACTTAGATTATTGATATTAGGTTGATTTACACAACGACAGTTGGTTAATTAACTAGAAAGGATTTAGGTGAGCAACTTATCTATTCGCAAAGAAATTTGGTTTAGAGAAGTTGTGAACAAACGAACTTGGAATTAATGCATGTCTAGAACTCTAGGATTCGCAGCGAAAGTTGGTTAGTTATACTTTTGTGATTCTAGTTCAAGAACGCTATAGATTGAATCTTGATTGTTGTTAATCTGATTTCCTGATATCCTGAGAAATCCCTTGACCTGACGCCTTAGTTTGATTGCTTACATCCACCTCGCTTGATCTGTTTACTTGCTATTTTGTTTACTGCTTTACAATCTGCTTCGCTTAGCTTAATTCGATTACTCATAATCTATCGTGTGACCGTGAGTCCCTGTGGATTCGATACCCTAAATACTACAATAGCATAACTGTGCACTTGCAGTAGAATAGGATTAAAACTTAGATCCTATCAAGTTTTTGGCGCCGTTGCCAGGGACTCCTTGAGTTCACCGATAGATTCAGTATTAGGATTTAGACTAAGCAATTTTTTTTTCTAGTTTACCCACGTTCTTGTTTCTTTGGTGTTGCAGGAATCGCATTGCATCGATCGACGCACATTGGGCATCGATCGACATAAAGCGAAACACGAGACACCGAGCACTTGAACATTCAACATGTTTCTCTCTATGGAACCTATAATTCTGATTCCGGGCAAGGACGGCATTTTACGAGACCAGGAGGGTCATATACGCAACGCGAAGGGTCAGAAACTGGATGGGGAAGGAAATACCATCATACCAGATGTTGCCGTGGGCGCGGAACATCCACAAGAGGTTGGTCAGAAGAAGACACTAGCTGATTATAACAGACTAGATATATTCTATGCTAATCGGTCTGCGATTCGACCACCTCCGTTCACCAGAGCTGAGTTTAAGCTGAAACCAGAGTACTACACATTGGTTGGACAACATCAGTTCCATGTGGTCTTTCTAGTGAGCATCCTATGGATCATATAGACACATTTGAGGAATTGGCTAGCAGTATCAAGGCTGAGGGAGTATCTACTGATTATCTTTTATGTAAGCTCTTCCCATTCTCTCTCAATGGAGAAGCAGCTTACTGGTTGAAACAGCTACCGCCAGGATCTTTGACCACTTGAGATGCAGTCAAGAAGGAGTTCCTTAGACACTTTTATGACGATGCTAGATCCGAACAGCTTAGACATGACCTCTTGACATTCAAGCAGGAACCTATAGAGTCTTTTAAGGCAGCTTGGATTATATTCAAAAGGTATCAAAGAGATTGCCAACACCATGATTTCTCTGAGGTGCAGCTTTTATGTGCCTTTTTCAGAGGCTTGGACTTTTGGTATCAGAAAGCTATGGACGCCGCAAGTGATGGGAACTTCTATACCAAGACTCCAGAGAAAGCTAAAGAGCTTATTGAGAACTTGACAACTAGAAATAGTGTCAAGAATGCTGACTAGGAGAGGCAGAGATCTAGTGGCAGAGATAATAGCTTGCAGATAGCTGATTTAAGGGACAAGGTGGATTCTGTCCACAACATGGTAGTTAGGAAGAGGCAAATCCGATCTGATGCAGTTGCTGAAGAATTTGCAGAGGTGAATTGTATAGATGGAGTTGATTATCATGAACATACATACATAAGTCAACAGAGACAAGCTCCGAGATCGAACGATCATGGCTATTTATCTCAGAAAGTTCCTCCCACTAATGAGCAAACAAAGATTGAGTCTATGCTTGAGCAGCTACTTCTTGGACAGAATAAGATGACACAGGATCTGAATGTAAAGATGGACTTCATGTATCAGGATCTGAGTGGAAAATTGGAAACTTTGACAAGCAGAGTTGATAATCTGGATGCTAGGATAACGCAAGTGGAAGCCAGTATACAGACAGAATATGTTAAGGCAGCTTTGGCAGAAGATGGAGCTGAGCAGAATCAAGATACTAAGGCTTTGGAGCTGAAAAATCCGAGACATTCTCGAGATGAAGATCTTGCATCGATCGACACAGATCTGCAACGATCGACACAACACGAAAATCCGATTGTAGCTGAAGAAAAAGTCTACAAACAGAAGATCCATATCCCTAGGAAGTCCAAGCAAGATATTCAGCTAGAAAAGTGCATGAAGATGATGAGAGAAAAGCTAACTGAAGCCTAATTGATTGATGCTGTTAAGAACACTC
Source organism: Orychophragmus violaceus (assembly GCA_030180135.1). Lineage (NCBI taxonomy): Eukaryota > Viridiplantae > Streptophyta > Magnoliopsida > Brassicales > Brassicaceae > Orychophragmus > Orychophragmus violaceus. The sequence continues at coordinate 53,264,035 of CM058239.1, read as the reverse complement.
CTATGGTGAGGAGATGTCTTACAGACCTAATTTCTAGTAACATGACTGAAGAAGAAAGCGTCTTGATGGTCTCTGAAGTATGCGATGCTGTTATTCATGGTAGGATTCCTGAGAAGCTAAAGGATCCAGGGGGTTTTATGTTAGACTGTTCTATCTACAAAGACAGATTCAAGAGGTCTTTGTGTGATCTTGGCTCAAGTATAAACCTCATGCTATACTCTGTAGCTGTGAGATTGGGACTGATAGATTTCCAGCCCACTAGGATCGCTCTTGTCCTAGCCGATCGATCAAAAAGATATCCAAAAGGAGTTCTTGAGAACATCCCTCTCAGAGTTGGAAATTACTTTATTCCAACAGACTTTATGGTGCTGAAGTATGAAATTGAGCCAGATGATCCTATTCTGCTTGGGAGATCATTTTTAGCTACTGTTGGAGCTGTAATTGATGTGAGACAGAGTTCGATTGCTCTCCACCTGGGAGATGAGCCTTTGGAGTTCAAGATGGATAAGCTGCAGAAATCCACCATTGATGGACAGAGCTTCAGTGTTGAGGTGGAACCAAAGATTCCTTTTTGAGAAGAGAAGATGGCAGTTCTTTCTGAACTTGCTCTAACATCTTCAGATCCTGCAATTGCTCTTAAGCAGAAAGCTCCAAATATTTTCCATCCACCAAAGCAAAGGTATGGATCTTCTAAACTCAAATCTCCTAATCCCTCAGCTGCGAGTGCAGGAAAACGCAGTGTCCCACCCACGCTTCGCTCCCGCCCTGGTGCTGTTCGATCTTTCCTTGGGAGATCTCATGATGCGAATGCTTATACGCCACCTTGGATGAAGAGACATTCACAGAGACACTCCAAGTCTCTGTTGAATCCCCCATAAGTCTGATCTCCTTTCCATATTCAAGCTACTGGCTTTAAACAAGCGCTGAGTGGGAGGCAACCCACTGTTAGGTTCGTTTTTCGTTTCTTTTTTCATTTTGATTTGGTGTTTTTGATTTTTTTGTTTTGGTGTGTTGAAAGGCATGAGAAACAGGCAGAATCGCATTGCATCGGTCGATGCATTTGCGATTTATGGTTAGCTGATTCGATTATGGTTCAGACATCGGTTATCTCAATAACCGCAAGCATATTCGTCTTGCATCGATCGACACCCTTGTGGCATCGATCGACGCAGGCCGACAACAGGTAAGTGTTCTGCAACTTTTCGGATTGTTCTTTAATTTGATTATTCTTACCAATCCTTAGCTTGACACTACTGGGGACAGTGTGTTTCAAGTGTGGGGGAGGTAGCTACGAACGCACGCTTTTGTTTTCTTAGAGCCAGTCATGTTTTCAAAACTTGTTTTATTGAGTCAAAACAGTCTAAGTAGGAAACAATGAATTTTTGAGAAGTTAACAGCACTTGCAGGAACTTAAGTGACCATTGGGATGAAGTTGCAGGATCAATCTATGACTGTTAGAAAACCCAATGCGGATCAGCCTACTGATATATCATGGTTTTTACTAGTTTTATGCCATGATATAGTTGTGTTTTAGTGTCTTTTGTGTTCTTTTAGAGTCTTTTACGGGTATAATCAGGTTTGGAGCTAAATTGGAGATAATGAAGCATTTTGGAGATTTTTGGAGTGTTTGGCCGAGAGATTGAGTTCACTGTCCGAAACAGAGAAAGGTGTCGATCGTTGCACTCTAGCATCGATCGATGCACCAGCGAGATGGGCCAAAAACTCGGCGGTTTAGAAGAATCAAGATATTGCACTTTGATCCAGAAGTTCCTGATATTTACAAAGAAGCCCCTGGCCGAGATTAGACCTATATAATAGAGTTTTTAGTGTTTTAATTAGATACGCTATATACACTTTCATAATTAAGAGCAGAGGATTTTTAGAGCTTTTGGGGCTGATCTGAACCTGTTACATCATCTGTATTTGGATAAGATTTCGAACCCCTTCTACTCTTATTCTTTTATGCAATTTATTCATCATATGATCATGTTTTCATTATCTATGTCTGAGTAGATTCCTTGTTAGGTTTAGGGTTTCTCACATAGGATTTCATGACTTGCTAGACTTGTTCAAATTCAGTTAAGGATTCATAACTATATCTGTTCTTCAATTTAATTGTGCTTAAAGCTAGTTCTAACCTGATCAATTAGAATCTAGATCTTAGGTTGCTAAATACGTCACGGAAGTGGGGTTTAGGAATCTGAACTAATTAAATTGGGCAATTAAACTTTGCGCAAACGGAAGTTTGGTTTAGGATAATTGTGAACATATCAAACTTGGGATTAATGCTAGTTTAATCTGTTAGTTCTCGCAAACGAAAGTTTGGTTTGCTGCACTTAGACTTAGAGAATTATCGCAAAGGAATTTGGTTCATTCTATATCTGTGTTTTGAGTTATAGAACGGTGCTTAATTAGATCCTTGCTGAATGAACTGTCTGCTTGTCTGATTTCCTGAGAATACCCTAGGCTTGACGCTTTTAGTTTATTGCTTCCACAACCGTTAATCTCTGCTACTGATTTACTTTCTCGCACCGCTTTTAATTCAATTATATTGCTTTCTTTCTAGTATTAGTCTCTACTGTTCTGATGTATTGAGACCAAGTGTCCCTGTGGATTCGATAACCCTATATACTACTTTGACATTGATGTTCACTTGCAGTTTAGAATAGGGTAAAACTCACAACCTATCAAGTTTTTGGCGCCGTTGCCGGGGACTCTTTGAGTCTTCGATAGCTTAGAACTTAGGGTTTTACTAGGATTTTTCCTTTTCTTTTCGTTTTTGTTTTTATTTTTTTTATTTTTGCTGATTTATTTTTCTGTTTTCTCTGATTTCGCATTGCATCGATCGACGCCCATCTTGCATCGATCGACACACTTCGCTGAATCACCAAGAATACTAAGAGATCGCCAGGACGATGTGTCGGAATGATATCTTCAGCTCAGGGATTGACAGTTCACGGATAGCTGGGTTGAAGAACCAAGTTGACTCTTTGCATAGTCTTCTACTTGGAAAGTATGCACAAGAAGCTAACCATTGCGTTGAAGGAACTGGATTCTATAGTCACGGATCTGCTTTTCAGAAATCCTTTACAAGGAGTTGTAGTGTTTCTTCTTACCAAGTACCACCTTCACCTACAGCTCATGAGAGCATAATGGAAATCATGATGGAGCAGTACCTTGAGAGACAACGACAGATTGATAGGTCCTTCAACTCAAAGATGGATGCTTTGTATGAAGACTTGAATGAGAAGTTCGAATCTTTGAACACACATATGGAGGAGCTGGATATCAAAATTGAACGAACAGATGTAGAAATAGAGAGGCAGAATGAAGTTAAGAGAGCTGAACGGAAGCTGCACATCAAAGCTGTGACCTTAAGGGATGATATTGAGTTGCTAGGTGAAGAAGAGAGCATAATCTCGGATTTTCTGGATAAATATTGTCTGCCTGATACAAGCACCGATCGACACCCCCTCAGTGTCGATCGACACGCCATTCTGACGCCAATTTCGAGTTCTTTCGAGAAACAAAATCGCCTTGCATCGATCGACACACATCATGCAACGATCGACACAGAACGCAGACATGTCCAGAAACCTGCAACAGTGCCAGAATGAGCCTACAAGCCCCCAGTGCCATATCCTAAGGTTCCCAAACCTTCCAAACAAGAGCTAGAAGTGGCTAACTGCATAAAAGTGATGGATAAGAAGGTGAATAAAACACCATCAGTTGAAACTTCGCGAGTTCATGAAAAGAAGATGATCTCCACCGATGGTCATCTGAAAGAACAAGTTCAGATTGGTGGAACTACAGTATCTGATAGTGAAAAGAAGAAGATGGCGGTTCCTCTTGAACCTGCTCTAACATCTTCAGTACCTGCAACTGCGCATAAGCAGAAAGCTCCAAACATCAGATATACGTCAAAGTTAAGGTACAAATCACCTAAGCTTAAACCTTCTGATCACATTGTTTTGAATGCAGGAAAACAAAGAATCCCGCCGAAGCTACACTCCCACCCCGACCCTTCTCGTTCGTTCCTTGGAAGATCTCATGATCTGAATGCTTATACGCCACCTTGGATGAGGAGACATTCACAGAGACACTCAAAGTCTCTGTTGAAACCGCCATGAGTCCGATCTCTTTCCGTCCGGTCAAGCTATTGACCTTAAACAAGCGCTGAGTGGGAGGCAACCCACCATTAGGTACTGGTGTTTTTCTACTTAATTTTTGGTGTTTTTGTTAGGATTTTACGTTTGTTTTTTGTTTTTGGTGCAGTTATGTTTGCAGGTCTCGGACAAAATCGCAGTGCAACGATCGACTCACTTCTGTGTCGATCGTCACAACACGAAAGGAATCGCATTGCAGCGATCGTTGCGGTCATGAGCAACGATCGATCATACACGAAAATCGCCAAGTAACGATCGATGCCTGAGCGACAGAGGTGACCCGACAGACATAATTTCATCTTTTCAATTTTTTATTTTCTTTTTACCAATCCTTCGCTGGACACTACTGGGGACAGTGTGTCTTAAGTGTGGGGGAGGTGCTACTAATGATTATCTTTCTGTTTTCTTATGAGTCAGTTTGTTTTTCATAAAAAAAAAAAACAATTTGTTTTATTGAGTCAAAATTGTTAAAGTAAAAAACTATGATTTTCTGAGAAGATTTACAAGACTTGCAGGAACTTAAGTAACCATTGGGATGAAGTTGCAGGATCTATCTCTGACTATTAGAAAACCCCATCACAGATCAACCTACTGGGAACACCCACATCACTTCAGGTATCAGAGGATCCTTTTACTGACTTCAATTTAATACTGACTTAGATTTCTCACCTAAGGGCTTGGTATACTTTGTGTCGGATTCCCTTGTTAGTTCTGACACAGCCTGTCAACCTATCCTATTTAGTTCCCTTCTCCCCTTCTATAAAGTAAAAAAAATAATAATAAACTGAGGATGAGTTAGTAACTCCGAAGTGGTCATGAGAATGGTAGCAAACACTATTTTCTCTCATGTGATCCATGGAATGTGTCCAAAGTACACCCCATAACGGGAAGAACACTGATAAAAAAAATAAAATGATACCCAGTGGGGAAAAATCAGTTGTTAAAGAAGGGAAAGAGAAGAAAGGGACTAGAGAAAGATAGTATGGTGGTCTAGAGCTGATAAGGTAAGAATCCATGTGCCCTTTGATCGATACTCCTTAGGTGAGACCGCACTTAAATACTTGCAGAAGTCAGTAGGGAGAATTTGAATGCTTGAATGTGATTGTGGAGTTTACCTAGGACAGTTGCTAAGTGTGGGGGAAGTACATGTTGGTCTTGATATCCTGTGATTGATTCTTTCAGTGGTTTACTAAGGGGAATCTGAGTATTGTAGCTTCTAGGATGAAATGAGTTTCTGAAGAGTTTTCAAACCTCTTCACCATGTTTTAGTTCTATGTTTTGCTTGAGGGCAAGCAAAGGCTAAGTGTGGGGGAGTTGATATATCATGGTTTTTACTAGTTTTATGCCATGATATAGTTGTGTTTTAGTGTCTTTTGTGTTCTTTTAGAGTCTTTTACAGGTATAATCAGGTTTGGAGCTAAATTGGAGATAATGGAGCATTTTGGAGATTTTTGGAGTGTTTGGCCGAGAGATTGAGTTCACTGTCCGAAACAGAGAAAGGTGTCGATCGTTGCACTCTAGCATCGATCGATGCACCAGCGAGATGGACCAAAAACTCGGCGGTTTAGAAGAATCAAGATATTGCACTTTGATCCAGAAGTTCTTGATATTTACAAAGAAGCCCCTGGCCGAGATTAGACCTATATAATAGAGTTTTTAGTGTTTTAATTAGATACGCTATATACACTTTCATAATTAAGAGCAGAGGATTTTTAGAGCTTTTGGGGCTGATCTGAACCTGTTACATCATCTTGGAGAAGATTTCGAACCCCTTCTACTCTTATTCTTTTATGCAATTTATTCATCATATGATCATGTTTTCATTATCTATGTCTGAGTAGATTCCTTGTTAGGTTTAGGGTTTCTCACATAGGATTTCATAACTTGCTTGTTCAAATTCAGTTAAGGATTCATAACTATATCTGTTCTTCAATTTAATTGTTCTTAAAGCTAGTTCTAACCTGATCAATTAGAATCTAGATCTTAGGTTGCTAAATACATCACAGAAGTGGGGTTTAGGAATCTGAACTAATTAAATTGGGCAATTAAACTTTGCGCAAACGGAAGTTTGGTTTAGGATAATTGTGAACATATCAAACTTGGGATTAATGCTAGTTTAATCTGTTAGTTCTCGCAAACGAAAGTTTGGTTTGCTGCACTTAGACTTAGAGAATTATCGCAAAGGAATTTGGTTAATTCTATATCTGTGTTTTGAGTTCTAGAACTGTGCTTAATTAGATCCTTGCTGAATGAACTGTCTGCTTGTCTGATTTCCTGAGAATACCCTAGGCTTGACGCTTTTAGTTTATTGCTTCCACAACCGTTAATCTATGCTACTGATTTACTTTCTCGCACCGCTTTTAATTCAATTATATTGCTTTCTTTCTAGTATTAGTCTCTACTGTTCTGATCTATTGAGACCAAGTGTCCCTGTGGATTCGATAACCCTATATACTACTTTGACATTGTTGTTCACTTGCAGTTTAGAATAGGGTAAAACTCACAACCTATCACCTACTGAGGACACCCATATCAATTCAGGTATTCAGAGGATCCTCTACTGACTTCACCCTTGTAAATTTGACTTAATTTTCTCACCTAAGGGCTTGGTATACATTGAGTCGGATTCCTCTGTTAGTTCTGACACAGCTTGTAAACCTGTCCAAGTAAGGTTCCCTTCTCCCCTTCTTTAAAGTAAAAAAAAAAGAATAATAAACTGAGGATGAGCTAGTAGCTCCGAAGTGGTCACGGGAGTGGTAGCAACCACTATTACCTCTTGTGCATTCATGGAATGTGTCCAAAGTACACCCCATAACGGGAAGAGCACTGATAAAAAAAATAAAATGATACCCAATGGAAAAAAAAAATCAGATTGCTAAGGAAGGGAAAAGAGAAGAAAGGAACCAGAAAAAGATAGTATGGTGGTCTAGAGCTGACAGAGTAAGAATCCATGTGCTCTTTGATCGATAATCTTTAGGTGAGACCGCAATTAATTGCTTATAGAAGTCAGTAGGGTGAATTTGAATTGCTTTGGATTGATTGTGGAGTTTACTCAGGACAGTTGCTAAGTGTGGGGGAAGTATATGTTGGTCTTGGTGTCTTGCAGGTGATTCTTTCAGTGGCTTACTAAGGGGAATCTGAGTGTTGTTGCTTCTAGGATGAAAAGAGTTTTTGAAAGTTTTCAAACCTCTTCACCATGTTTTAGTTCTCTATTTTGCTTGAGGGCAAGCAAAGGCTAAGTGTGGGGGAGTTGATATATCATGGTTTTTACCGGTTTTAGACCATGATATAAGTATGTTTGAGAGTCTTTTGGTGTTTCGTTAGAGTCTTTTACATGTGTTATTAGGTATATGCACGTTTGGAGCGGATTAGGTGATTATGGCGCTTTCTGAAGCATTTTGGAGATTTAACCCGAGAGATAGAGTTCACTGTCCAAAACAGAGGATTGCATCGATCGACACACCTATGGCAACGATCGATGCACACGCGAGCCATACTTATTCTCGGCGGTTTAATGAAGAGTTTGGAATTTGCAAAAAATCCCAGAAGTTTCCCATAATTACAAAGAAGCCCCAGCCGTGATTAGATTATTATAATTAGGTTTTTAAGCCATTGTTTAGGCTACGCTTTCATACTTTGAGAAGAGAGATTTAGAGATTTTTGGGGGCTGATCAGATACTCTACAGAGAGAAGATTTCGAACCCCTGTTCTTATTCCTTTGATTATTCTATGATATCTATTTTGACTATGTTTTCTGTCATGATTGCTATGTCTGAGTAGATTTACATGTTAGGTTTAGGGATTCTCATTAGGGATTTCATGGAATTATAGGTTGATCAATCTGTAGGGATTCATATCTGTTAGTTCTTCATCTAGGGTTGTTCTTAATGCTTAATCTGAATTAGCTACCCAGATTTATGATGTTAGGTTGATTTCTGCAACGAAAGTTGATTAATTAACTAGAAAGAACCTAGATGAGCAATTTGAATATTCACAAAGAAATTTGGCTTAGGAGAATTGTGAACGAAAGAACCTGAGATTAATGTTTGTTTAGAACTCTAGGATTCTCAACGAAAGTTGGCTTGCTAGGTTGTTAGACATAGATAATATTCGCAATGAAAGTTGGTCTGTTACAATTATGTGATTCTAGTTCTAGAACAGTTCCTAATTAGATTCCGATTGATTGATTAGCCTATGTTTCTGATTTCCTGAGAACTCCCTTGACCTGACACCTTCGCTTCTTGCTTACAAACCGATCTATTTACTTTTCTGATGTTTAATTTACTGCTTTCTCTATTGCTACCTAGCTTAACCTGACATTCTATAATCTATCGCAAGAGTCTAGAGTCTCTATGGATTCGATACCCTATATACTACTGGTTCACGTCTGTGCACTTGTAGTGTGGATCTAGGGATTAAAACTATGATTGTATCAAGTTTTTGGCGCCGTTGCTGGGGACAGTGTAGTTCAAGTGTGGGGGAGGTAGCTACTGACGCACGCTTCTCTTTTCTTAGTGTCAGTCCCATGTTTTTCAAAACTATTTTATTGAGTCAAAATATGTATGAAACTATGATTTTTCGAGGAAATTTTTCGCTGGAACAGGAACTAAGTGACCATTGGACAGACTTGCAGGACCTCTATGACTATTAGAAAACCCCAAACAGATCAGCTTACCAAGGACACCCATATCTAACCAGGTATTCAGAGGATCCATCAATAGTCTCACACTAATCTTGCCTTTAATTTCTCACCTAGGGGCTTGGTAATCTTTGGATCGGATTCCTTTGATGTGTTTGGCACAGCCTGTGATCATGTTCTTAAGTATGGTTTCTGATTTAAAACAGTTTTGGTGTGTCAAGATTAGTGTGGGGGACAGTGTAGTTCAAGTGTGGGGGAGGTAGCTACTGACGCACGCTTCTCTTTTCTTAGTGTCAGTCCCATGTTTTTCAAAACTGTTTTATTGAGTGTAGTTTAATTTTTAAGTTTTATCCTGAGTTTTGAGCTGATTAAGAACGGTTGTGTTCAACCGTCAATTCACGAGGGAACGGACTTATAGTGTATTGTTATTTAATCACGAGTAACCGTCGGGTATGTGATTACGTAACCATATTTCTATGGGAAAGTGATATCGGGATAGATCGGGATGAAACTAATTGTTCCAGTGAGTTGTTGAATTGAATGTAGGAGGGAATGGCGATGCGATGTGAATATGAGACCGAACCTGAAACCGAAAGTGAGATGAAGTGTCAAGACGTCGCGAAACCAGTAGACCGGACCGTGAAGCAGTGGTGGATATCGTCAGAGGAAAATGTATCAGCTTACCAAGCAACCGACAGAAAGAAGCCGAGAAGTATGATGAGTTAGCAAAAATATTGGGAAAGGAAGGTCGGGGTTATTGTGGAATCAGTCAGAAGGGAGCAAGTGATCAGATTATTAAAGAGTGTCCTAGAAAGAAAGAAAGAAGTCACAATCCGAAGGATGTGAGGTCGAAGCAAAGTGGGGAAGCCTGAAGTGAGAGTCAGGGCAGAGAAACTATCAGGGAATGAGTGTAAGGATCGAGACCGATGGAGACAGTTAAGGGTTAAGTGAAAAAAGGAAGACAAGACTGAGAACCAGAGCGGAATTGTTGTGAATATCAGTTGGGTAGAAAAAAATGAGACAGGAGGATCGCAGTAATGTTGAGTGTCAGCAGAATGCAGTGGTGTTCAAGCACGGAGCACAGAAGTGGTAATTTAAGCAACTTGCAGGGTTTGGTGCCGATTCGAAGTCTGCTAGTGACGGAGAATTCGAAGACCGAATTCCTGTAAGTGGGGAAGAATGTGATAACCCGTATCCAAAATACGGTCAACGGGCAGCAGAAAGTCAACCAAGAGCAAAATTGTCATTTTTGCCAAGTGAGGGGCAAAATGGTAATTTTGCCAAAGTTCGAGACGGAAGCTATGACGGGACAAATGTTCATGTTTAACAACATAAAGAACATTTAGAAGACCAAGATTGGAAGAAACGGAGCAGAAACATGTTTTATGGCTTGTAGGGAATGGAAACCAACAAACCCGAAGAAACTTCAAAAATTCATAACCGGAGCTACGTAAGTCTGAACAGAGTGATTCGAGTTGCTAAATTCATCTAATGGCATGAAGAATCTGATTTTGGGGATTTGAAGATTTATGGGAACATCCGGAGGATTTCTAAAATATTAAACGCGGAAACGAGAGAAACCGAACAACGGAAGAAACGGGGATTAGATGTTTGGTTTAAGGAGTGATTTGGCAACAAAAATACTCAGATGGACAGGTGTCCTCACCCTAGGTCGCCACTTCTCATGGGTGGAGTGTTATGCATGGGAAAAATTCATTGAATCCTTCTTGCATGCAAAACACACATTCAATCACATTCATTGAACTCACCAAACACTCTCTAATCTCTCTAGCTCTCTGGCGACTCTCTCTGTCACTCAAACACATGCATGAATCTTCAGAAACTCATCCACTTCTCTTTGAAGGCTTGAAGAACACCAAGAACATTCATATGTTCTTCATTCCTTCTTGAACAAGAAATCCCATATCTTTTGATCTATAAACCCAAATCAACTTCTGCAAAGTGCTATAGTTTCCTCTCACTCTCCTCTACAACCGCCACCTCTCTCTTGATGTCGCCATCGCCGGAGCTCGCCGGAATCTGGCCGGAAAGCTAATGTGGTTGGTGTATTGTTGGATCTCTCTCTCTCCTCGCCGGTTCTTGGACATTTGAAGCCATGAGAGGGTAGATCTCTTGTCCCTGATCAGTTTGGTGTGAAGCTTGCCACCAGAACCGCTGGAAAAAGCCACCTCCGCCGCCGGTCAACCCTCCTCCACTGCGGTCAACGCCGGACTTCTCACCGGATAAAGCTCCACCGCCGTTATCTTCAAGCCGGTTCTTCAAGGAGTTGGATGGATCGGTTTGATTCAAGATTTGGGTTGGTTTAAGGCCGGTTCAGCCTTGGTCAATGGTTAGATTAAACCGGTCAACCTTTGACCAAACTGGTTTAACCTAACCGGTTCTAATTCGACTGGTTTATTTGGATTGCATCAATTCAGTTGGTTTAGTTGGTTCAAGGAAGGTCAACCGGTTCAAGTCAGAGTCAACGGTCAACCTTTGGTCAACGGTCAACGCCGCCGGTCAACGCGGTCAGCCGGTCAACGCCGGAGATCAAGCCGGTCAACGCTTGGTCCACGGCCGTTCTGAGATTTCTGGAGTGTTTGGGGTTGGTTTCTGTGCAGTCGTGAGTTTGGGGTTCGAGTCGGGTGTCTTGGGATTTGCATCTGCATCGAGTCACCATTTCCGCGCCTATCTCACTGTGAGTCAGCTCACAAACCTTTAGATTCATATATACCGGGAACCGAGAAACCGTAGAATTAGGATTGCATACCCGTTGATAACCTGATTAGTTATTTGGTAATTAAATGGTCGTTTAATGATAAACCGGTTAGGATCAAATAAGCATGTTAGGGTTTGAGAATTAAAAGGTTAATCGATTGTTCGCCGTTAGGTTGCTAGTAATAATTGTTTGATGCATTCATATAGATACCGTTTGATTAGGACCGTATATGCATCTATATATGTATAAAAACGAGAATGAATGAATCTATATACTGGAATTAAGACGACATTAAAATACGAGTTAAACCTAAAACGAACGTATAGAATATTATACCGGGATCGGGGTTTAGGTTTAATAGCGGGGATGGGTAATGAATTAAGTTAATTAATAATGAGACGTCGGGAGTTAGTAATTTTACTAACTCTAAACCGACGGCTCGAAGAGTTAATAAAAGATACCTAGAATGAGTTAAATAAGGGAAGTGGTGAGTTTGTAAGCCGTCTACGGGTTAGCAATCCGCTAACCCAAGGTAACGGGTAAGAATAGATTAAAAGACTTAGAAACCCTAATAGGTCTGCTTGTGTTGTGATTGTTGTGATTGTTGTGATGATTGTGATTGCGTGATTATTATGTTGTTGCTGTGAGTTTGGTGTGCAGGTTTGTTAGACTGCTCGGTGTTGGGCCGAGCAGTATTTGTGGACACTTACTCCGGTCACGGGACCGGTTAAGTTAGTTGGTGCTGACTAGGTAGCTTACCTAGTCAGAGCGGTGGTATTGGTAGTGTAGTGGCTTGCAGAATGGTTGGGGATTTATTATTATTGTTTTTGATTGCGTGATATGTGCTAGAGTCCCAGCGAGTCTGCGTGTTTATATTTCTGCACTAGGACTCTAGGGTGCGTTAGATTCCGCAAGCCTAGGTTTTGTTTATGTTCCGGTACTTCCGACCCGATTGGATCCTCGGGTTTTACCTAATCGGATCATGGTGATTCCGGTTATGGTGTTAACCTACTGGGTGACGCTGGTAGGTGTGTGATTCGGAGAATACGGGGTCATATCCTAGGGCCGAATCACATGGAAACTCTGGCTATCTAGGGGTAGTCCGAGTCACCGCGTATCGATGGACGGAGAACGGTGTCCTATTCGTGGGACCTTGCGTACACATTTAGGAGTCGTGGGTTAGTTACCATATAGGTGACGACGTTAAACCCGTGGAAGTTACCGAGATCATAGGGCCTAGTGTTGTTTTGTTATCTCTTTTATTGCGCGTTAGATAGATCGAGTCCAATTGAGGACATGTGCCGCAGTGCCTTCGATTCCCTAATTCTCCTTATCTTTGGCATTGATTGTGTGTGTGGTTTTATCACGACGTGGTATTGCGTGATCGACCATTTCTTTCATTGATTGTTATTTTGGGGTTTTGGGGCGGGACTTCGTAGACACTAGATAGTCTAGAAGACGTTAGTGGGGAGCCGATTCACTGGGTGATCTTAGATCGCTCATTTAGCAGCGACGGACGCGGGAGGTCCTTGGTGTAGTTTCAGGATGGCTTGTGACGGGATTTGATTCGGGATATTTTGTGTGTTTTCTCGGTTCGGCATTATTGCTATTTTGTGCGTTTGATTTCTTTGTATATTTGACTTGACGATTGTTTGTGATATCTTATTAAATGTTGTGCTCGACGTTGATTACTTAAAAATGAAATTGTTTCTTTGATATGAGGTTTTATTCCAAACCGACACAACTCATTGAAGTAGTGCAAGTAGTACTGCTTGTACTATGGAAATGAGGATAGCGAGGTCAAAGACGGATTGGTGCGAGCCTTTGTCTCAAACCAATCTATCTTTGGCTTTGTCCTGTAGCGAACTTTTCCTGTTCGACTTGCTCGGGTTCGATCGGTCATGTTCTTGTTTGATTGTTGACCGGTCAGCTCGACGGTCAGCGGAGAACGGGAAAGGGGCGTTTCAATATCCAGAAGAATTTTAGTTGCTTGTGAAAGCACTCTTCTGTCCACCATTAAAGAACTTGTTACCTTGCTGATTCCCAAACCTGTTTCCTTGGAATCCAGAGCCACTGATGTAGTTCACATCCTCTTCTTGGCAATCTTCTTCAGCTTCAAACACTTCAACTTCTTGAGTAAAGTTGACAGTCTTCTTACTGGTCAACAAGCTATGAACAATGTTCAGCTTGGTCCTGACATCAGTCATCTTCAGATTATCAATCTTTCCACCATACTCTTTCCTTCTCCTATCAGCAGTCTTGGTGTTGTTACTACTCACCAAGTTATCAATCAGCAATCTCGCCTGCTCAGGAGTCTTGGTATTGAAATTGCCATTGCTGGCAGCATCCAATGCGGACTGGTAGTAGAGATCAATCCCTTTGAAGAATTTTCCCAGCAACGTCACTTCATAGAATCCATGATGAGGACAGTCGCGTTGGTACATCTTAAACCTCATCCAAGCAGACTTAAGAGGCTCTGTAGGACCTTGAACAAATGTCAGAATGTCTTGTCTGTGCTGATCTGAGCGAGCATCATCATAAAAGTGTTGCAAGAACTCTCTCTTCACAGCATCCCAAGTAGTTAACTTCCCACGTGGAAGTTGTTTCAGCCAAGCAGCAGCCTCTCCAGCAAGAGAGTATGGGAAAAGCTTCAGATACAAGAAGTCATATTCCACCCCATTGTACTTCATTCCAGTGATGAAGGCTTCAAAATCTTCAATGTGGTCCATGGGTTGCTCATGTGGGAGACCATGGAAGGGGTGCTGTCTCAGCATAGAGTAGTACACAGTCTTGATCTCAAAGCCATTCCTCTCAAAAGAAGGAGGAACAATTGCTGACCGGTTAGCGAAAAACTCATCGGAACGGTTGTAGTCAGCAAGAGTACTCTCAGCAATAACCATCTGCCCCTGACCTTGAGGCTGTTCAGGCGCAGTTTCAGGGATTACATTCTCTTGGGCATAAATCCTATGCCCGTCATCATTGTAGGCATTGTTCTGTTGGTCTCTTAAATACCCCCAGGATCAGGTCTCAAAATCAAACGATTGTTCATCATTCTTGTTCTTTGACCCTTTCTGTTCGTTCTCTCTAGTCTAGCAAGCTCCTCAGGTCTGAGGTTCGGAAGTTCTTCGCTCTGGTTGCTTAGAGTATGTCGACTTGGCATACACTGATCTCAAAACACTGTTCTGAGGTCGATGTCGAGCGACACTGGAGAAGGAATCGATCGACAATGAATGCATCTGCGAAATCATGCGCAACCAAAAACAAGCCAAACAAGAGAAAAATCAGTAACAAACTAAATAAAAACAACCTAGACTCAACTCTAAAACAAAATCTATCGGCGAACTCAGTTGAGTCCCCAGCAACGGCGCCAAAAACTTGATAGGGTCAGTGTTTTATCCTATTCTACTGAAAGTGCACAGTTATGCAATGTAGTACTTAGGGTATCGAATCCACAAGGACTCACGGTCACACGATAGATTGTATGTTGTCAAGCTAAGCTAAATCAAATCCAGAGAAAGCAGTAAACAAAAGCAATAAACTAGAAGGAGTTGTCAATAGGAAGAAAGGCGTCAGACTTAGGAAGTTCTCGGGAATTATGCTATGCTAGAAACTTAACGAACCGGATTCAGATGAAAACATGTTCAAGAACTAGAAACACAATGCTAAGTAATCCAACTCTCGCTGAGATTATTTCTATATCTAGCAAACTAGCGATCCAAATCTCTTTGTGATCCTAGAGTTCTAAATAAGCATTAAGAATATGTTCTATCGGTTCACAATTTTCCTAAACCAAATCTCTTTGTATCTAGTCAAATTGCTCACTCTAAGTTTCTTCAGATTATAACTCACACTCTCGTGGTGTTGTTAATTTTCTAAGATCTAAACCCTAGGTGATCAGTCTAGAATTCAGTATTAAGCATAACTTAGGTGATGAACAATAGATGGTGAATCCTAATCAATCAATTATCAAGCAAGCATAAAACCTTTGTGAGAATTCCTAAATCTAACTAGGTTACTACTCAGACATATCAGTAATCAAAGAACACATCATGAATAGAAAACCAAAAGACTTAATAGATAAAAGAAAAGGGTTCGAAATTCTTCTCTCAATGTGACAAGTAGCAAGAATCAGCCCTTCCAAATCTCTCAAGCAAGAACAAAGTTAAGAACAAGATAAAAGGTAGAATGAGTCTAAAAACCTAATTAAACTCTCTAAACACGTTTTGGGGTCAGTTTAGAATTAAAGAAAACTTCTAGGCAATTCTGCAAATCTTCAAAACTTGTCTTCAACTCTCGGATATTGTTCTGTCGCGCTCAGTGTCGACCGACATCCAGGTCAGTGTCGGTCGACGCTCAATCGTGGTCGAGACACCAACTTCAGCTCGTTGCACAAATCACCAGAAACGTCCTATAATCCCATCCTTTGCTCCAAACGCAAGTCTACCTGTAAAAGACTCAATAGACTCTAAAAACCAGGTTAAAGACTCAATACATACAACTATATCATGGTTGAAAACCTAGAAAAACCATGATATATCAGTGTGTTAGTCCTTGGGGAAATGATATTAGTGCATGTAGTTATTAATGTTGGTGGTTTGAAGCATTTACGGTTTAGAAGAAAAAACAGAGTATGTATGAAATAAACTTGATTGTATTTCACTCTTAAAACTTGTTGTTACAATAGTTAGACTCGATCTATACTTATACAAGATGACACAATATGACTGTGTAATCTAAAAGACACAACTATACGAATAACAATTCGTGACTCTTCATTTGTAACTAACTTATACAAATGTGACTATGTATTATACGAATATGACTATGCATTATACGAGATTTGATTATACTTCAAAACTCCCCCTTAATCATATCTCGTTTTGACTCCAAGCTTTCTTCTGAGATCTTCAAATCTTGAGACACTTAATGCTTTTGTAAGAATATTTGCGAGTTGATCTTCGCCTTTGTAGTATTCCAATTAAATGAGTCTTTTGTGCTCTGCTTCACGTACAAAGTGATACTTGATCTCTATGTGTTTTGTAATTCTATGTTGTATTGGATTCCTTCCAGTTGCTATTGCTGATTTTTTGTCACATAAGATAGGAATACCTTCTTCAATATTCAGACCAAAATCCTTCAAGAGCTTTTGTAACCATACGACTTGATTTGTTGTTGCACATACGGCGATGTATTCTGCCTCTGCTGTTGATTGAGCCACTGTTTGCTGCTTACTTGACTGCTAATAAAACATAGCCGATCCAAGACTAAAAGCATAACCTGATGTGCTTTTCTTATCTTCAGTAGAACCACCCCAATCGCTGTCTGAGTAGCCTATTAGTCTTGGTATAACCTGATGTATTACCTGACTTAACCTGTTGTAAGTCGGGTAATACATTTTAGTTTGAGTCTCAACTAATATAACATATGTGACGTATATATAGATGCATGATGAGTTTTAATTATTATATGGCAATACATGTTTTTTATAGAAGTGCATGCCAAGTATTTGTGCTTCTTCTAGATGATTAATCTAACTTATTCCATCATGAACAAGATTATTCATAGTAGCAAAATTTGTAGCACTATATCTCTCACATATATGTTTTTTTACAGGCTGCCTTGCCTTGCTTTTGACAAATTATGATCTATTATATATCTCAAACACAAGTATTATATTTTACATAGATTGTATATATCATGTATCTATAACTTCATCAGAATTCAGAATATATATCGACAGTTTGTGTGTGAGTTGTGTAATGTGTTTCTTAAAGAAAGAATGCTCAAAGAAATAAAAATTGGGATCAGAATTGTATATGTGGTAGAATAAACTTGTAACTATGAAAACAAACAGCTTTTCATATAAAATAAACCATGTTTCTCTACGTACTCAAGTAATATGTGAGATGCCAACTATAAAAGAACCATGTTCACTGTTTAGTTTTTGGATGCCAATTATAAAAGAATCATATTCACCGTTTACTTTTTGTCTAAAATATACTACATTTTAACGAACTTGCTAGTTATGATGAGACCGTAATGTTACTCATATTGAAAGTTAATGAATAATAACAAATTGTTCATAAATGTTAATAAAAAACAATTTATCAACTCAAAGATTACAAAACAAAAAAAAAAGTCAAAAGTCAATTACAGTGTTTGGTAATTTTTGAAGTGTTTATCCTAAACCATTCAAATTTTGAATAACAATATATACATATGTGGAAATTATTATCTAAAATTGGGAAAAGAAAGATTTTATCTTTTTGTCAATTGTTTTTTGAATCAAAATTGGTAAAAACACTAATGACAGATGCTAGATACAATGAATAAAAATAAAAATAAAAAGAAATCTAACAATGAATAGAAAGAAATTAAATCTTAGGATTTTTTTTGGGTCAACATCTTAGGATTTCTATCCTTTAAAAATTAGATGGTTGAGATTAATCAAACTTGATCCAAAGGTTTGTATTCCTCTAGTAAACAACCACACATCATCATCAAATCCCTTTAAATAGAGGTTTTCTCCTTGCTTGTTCTTCATTACCAACTATCAAAACATCATTGCATTCTTAACTATCATGCCATTTTCTTTACTAAAAAAATTTCTTTTGCATTCGTGTTTCTCCTTTTTCTCTCGTTTTCGATCTTCTTTTTGAAGGCCTATATAGTTATTAGTTCTTATCTTTCAAAGGTACGTTAATTCGTTTCATATTTTCTTTTGGTTATTTTGTGTGTTTTGTTAATGTTAATTAAATTGAGATTAGAAAAGTATTTGTAAATATTTGTGCAGAGTATTTTCACATTCTACCTCTGTTATTTTAAATAATTCAGTAATATTTGGTTAAAATTTTGTCTTGTTTATTTAGAGATGTTTTAAAAATTTATATATTTCATATCAAATTTTTAAAAATGAAAAATATTGCACTATTTCAAAGTATAGAGGCGTTCAGTACAGTTAAGATATGAATACACTATTGCTTATGCAGTTTACTAATCCGCAATTTATATATTAACAAAAAATAGATGAAACACTTTTTTGTAAACTCGGCTTGTCATTTCTAGTCATCTTATATTCGTCAAGTTAATCAAGGTTGTATTTAGATATGGTAATCTTTTTTTCTGACCAGTTATCAATGTAGTAAGAAAATATATAATTTATTTATGTAACACTGTTTTTAAACAATTTTTAAAGTAAGAAAAAACTAGGGGTTTAGTTGAAAAAGAAGTATCGTTTTTTATCAAGTAGTTTTTCCTAGGGCTTCTCACTTTACGGGGTTTTTGAATCACATGTTCTCTTGAAAAATAAATTAATGATATTTTAGATATAGTTCATTATTGACTTCAAGACTTTGTTTTAAAATGTTGATTTTGTTCCTTGACGATTTGGTGCATTTGCGACATTAAAGAAACATTCATTATTCGACAATTCTAGAGTTTAAAAATGTTTTTTATAGTGTAGAAACTGAGTTTTTTTTATAAATTGATATTTATATTCTACATCTCTGCATATAGGTCTTCACGAAATTTTATACAGCCTTCATTTATTGTTTTTCTTTTACTTTTAACAACGACAAAAATTTGAGGGCATGAGGTGATGATGTTTCATGAAATGTTTTTTTATCATTTATATCTTGACAGATAAGCTTGAGAAATGTTGTTTGTTGTGTTCTGATCCTAATATGACTAAATGTGTGTATATATATTTGATTATGAAAAATATATGTATCTTAATTTTCTGTTTTTCTAAACATGTATTTTTTTTCTTGATTGTGATTTTTATTCGATGTCCAAGATTACGGCCATATAATTGTTGATTGTAAGCATTTTTATTATATATTTTTATGTTGTTTTAATGGTTATTAACTATACTTTATTGTTTTATCAACAATGATAAGATTTTTTTTTCAATGGATAAGTCTATTTCACCAAAGAATAAATGACTCATACGAAGTTGGAGTGCTGACGATGATAATAACCAGACCGAGAACATATCATCATCAATTCCTATACCAGTCGACTCACCATTTCAAACCTTGGATATTGATACTTTCACCACAATACCACATTCTTTTCAAACCATTATTGATGAAACCTACAATACCATAACATCTTTTCCTTTAGTTGTTTCTCCTTTTCAAACAATTGAGAAATGAAACCCAAAGTACAAAAATACCTTCTCCTACTATAGAAGTTTCACCCTTAGAAATTTTTGATGGTGAAATCCACAACACTCCAACATCTCTTCCTACTATAGATGTCTCCCCAGTTCAAACCATTTATGATTTAACATTTAACCTAACAACACATCCAACCTCCCTTAGAGGACACCCTACCTAAAAACGAAACCAACAACACATAAGCATCTCCTCCTATAATAGTTTCATCACTTCAAGCCATTATACCCTTCGATGATGCCAACAAAGGCTCTATTTATGATGATTCTGGTCCTAATACTGCCACAATCAAAAGAAAACGTAGGCGATGAAACCATCAACTGAACCTTTCGGTCTCCCGCGTTTTCTTTTGATCGTGCTAGTACTAGGACCAGAATCAGCATAAATAGAGTCTTTGTCGGCATCATCGAAAGGTATAATGGTTTGAAGTGATGAAACCATTAGAGGAAGAGGCGTGTATGTGTCATTTGTTTCGTTTTGAGGTGGGGTGTCGTCTAAAGGAGGTTGATGTGTTTTTGAGTTAAAGATTAAATCATAAATGGTTTGAAATGAAGAGATATCTAGAGTAGGAAGAGATGTTGGAGTGTTTTGGATTTCACCATCAACAGTTTCAAAGGGTGCAACCTCTAGAATAGGAGAAGGTATTTTTGTGTTTTGGGTTTCATCATCAACTATTTGAAAAGGAGATACCACTAAAGGAAAATATGGTCTGGTATTGTAGGTTTCATCAATAATGGTTTGAAAAGGAGAGAACAATAAAGGGGAAGGTGGTATTGTATTGATAGTATTAATATCAAAGGTTTGAAATGGTGAGTCGACCGTTCGAGGAATTGATGATGATGAAGATGATATGTTCTCGGTCTGGTTGTTGTCATCATAAACACTCCAACTTCTGATGAGTTGATTAGTCTTCGGTGTACTAGACTTGTCCATTGAAAAGAAACAAATCCGATCATTGTGGTTAACAATGAAATATAGTTAATAACCATTAAACAAAGATAAAATATATATAAAGGAAAAAATGCTTACAATCAACAAAGTATATAATGTAATCTTGGGAATCAAATAGAATTCATAATTAAGAAGAAAATACATATTTAAGAAAAGCAAAGAAATAAGATATATATATTATTCATAATCGAATATATATATATATATATGTAATGATATTAGGATAAGAATACAACACACACAAAAACAACATTTAATCAAATATTACTGAAATATTTAAAATAATAGAGGTAAAATATGAAAAATACTCTATACAAATATTTACAAATATTTTATAATATCAATTTTAATTAACATCAACATAACACGTAAAATAACCAAAAGAAAGAAAAAGAAAAAATAGCGTACAGTTGAAAGGCAAGAATTGATAACTATATAGGCTTCAAAAGAAGATCAAAAACAAGAGAGAAAGGGAGAAACAAGAACATGTAAGAGAAAATTTTAGTAGTGAAAATGGGTGATAGTGAAGAATGTAATGATGTTTTGATACTTGGTAATGAAGAACATGCAATCAGAAAGTATCTATTTAAAGGAATTTCAGGATGATGTGTGGTTGTTTACTAGTGGAATACAGACTTTTAGATCAAGTTTGATTCATCTCCACTGTCTGAATTTAGGAGATAAAATTGCTAGATTTATTTCTTTTTATTCATTGTTAGATTTCTTTTTCTCTTGATTCATTGTATCTGTTTCTTTTTATTCATTTTTAGATTTTTTCTTTTTATTCATTTTATATAATAGTTGTCATTAATACTTTTATCAGTTTTGCCTCAGAAGAAGTTGACAAAGAGATAAAAAGAATATTTCTTTCCCAATTTTAAATAATAATTTCTACACATGTAAAGATTGTTATTCAAAATTTGAATAGTTTAGAATAAATACTCCAAAAACTACCAAAAACTATATTTGACTTTTTGTTTTGTAATTTCTGAATTTGATAAATTGTATTTTATTAACATTATGAGCAATGTTATTATTCATTCTTTTTCAATATGAGTAACCTAGAAACATTACGGTCTCATCATAACAACAAGTGTAGTAAATTTTAGACGAAAACTAAATCATTAACATAGTTGTTTTATAATTGGCATCCCACATATTATTTGAGTACGTAAAGAGATATGTTTTATTTTATATGAAAAGATGTTCGTTTTCATAGTTACGAGTTTGTCCTAACATATACAGTTCTGATTTCCCAACTCTTCTTTCTTTAAGCATTCTTTCTTTAAGGAACATATTACATAAAACACACATAAAGTGTCGAGAGATATACTGAAATTCGATGAAGTTATAGATACAACATATATAAAATCTATGTATAGAATTCCAGAAAAACAAAAGCCTTTGAGCGGCACTCTTTCTCCTTTCCTTTTTCTCTCTAATTTTCCAAATCGTCTTCTCCTCCTTGCCTCTCCAGTAGATCTCTTCGCCGGAGAGGTCTTCCGGTTCTCTACTCAACCCGGAGCTCCATCCTTGGATATGTCTCTCTACTCAGTTGGGTCGGTGGTGGTGCTCTCCTCTTTTCTTCACAGCAGCAGCTCTTCGTTTGTCTTCTCGGAGGCGACGCCGGATCTATGGGGACCAGATCCGGTGACAGCGTTCCTCCTCGGTCGCCTTCCGGTGGTCCTGCGATTGTAGCTTCACTGGATTCGTGGTGTTCAGGTCTCTTCCGAAGGCGGTGCTCG
Organism: Orychophragmus violaceus; assembly: GCA_030180135.1. Lineage (NCBI taxonomy): Eukaryota > Viridiplantae > Streptophyta > Magnoliopsida > Brassicales > Brassicaceae > Orychophragmus > Orychophragmus violaceus. The sequence continues at coordinate 53,241,638 of CM058239.1, read as the reverse complement.
ATCTCGCTGGGTGAGTTTTTAGGGTGGTGGTTTGAGGTGGCGCCGGTTGCATGTTTCAATGGGCTCTTCCTCCTCATTCCTCCGCTTGCTAGAGGACAGCGGCATGGATATTACTATTTTTGCTTCTGTTTATATTAATAAATTAGTATAATCAATATTAAACAATTTTTGAGTAAATTCGAGTAATAAAGATTACATATTTAAAGCATTAAGTGAAAATAAAAATAATGTGTCCTAAATTTGGATGAAGATAAATTATGTTGGTTGAATTTTGGTTTTATGATATATAATAAGAAAATGACTTTTCTTATTTTTTAATAATATATAGATTTAAAATAAATAAATAAAATATTGTGTAATAAGTTAAGATGATGAGATATTTGGAAATATTTAATTGAGTTTTTAGTTGAAAATACTAATTTGAATATTTTGATTTATTCTTATAAGAGAACTTATAAGAGACTATAGGTTATCTTACGATAAATATAAATTTTCAAGAAAGAATAATTAGTTATATTTTTTCTCACAATGCATTCTATTTTGATTCTAAAATCGACTGTAATATATGTCTTTATAAATACGGTCGATTGATATATAAAGATTATTTTTTATTTTAGATGTTTTTTGTTTATCAATTTGTATCCCCATTTTTTCTTATTATTTTTCTCCTAAAATTGCTGATTTAAAAATAATTTAATTATTGGATTATTACTATGCTCGATAATTTATATTAATAAATTAGTATAATTAACATTAAATAATTTTTGAGTATATTCTAGTAAAAATTTACCTATTTAAAGCATTAAGTAAAAATAAAAATAATGTTTCATAAATTTGGATGAGAATAAATTATATTGATTAAATATTAGTTTTGTGATATATAATATGGAAATGACCTTTCATATTTCTTTTAATAATATATAGATTTAAATTAAATGAAATAAAAATAATGTGTAATAAATTGAGATGATGATGTGGCTTAATGTGTAATAATATATATAAACACATATGTCTTCTTATAGCTAATTTTGGATGCATAACTCATGATCATGAAATATGAAGCTAATTCCATGATTAGCATCAGTCGTATTTGATCTGTAAATAATCCTATGCACGTACACAAGTAATATATATACTTAACATATGCAAGCCATTTATAAGCAATTGATTTGATGTTGAAAATCATGGCAATGAAGTAAAGTACAAGGTCAAGGGATATATAAGCATATGTGGTATATATTTGGAGAAATATGGGGTCAAGAAACGTGTCAATCTTCGATAACGTAACCTTATTATTTTGTCAATACATAGGGAGAGTATTACTTAGAATAATTTAATACGGGGATTAGATGTTTGGTTTAAGGAGTGATTTGGCAACAAAAATACTCAGATGGACAGGTGTCCTCACCCTAGGTCGCCACTTCTCATGGGTGGAGTGTTATGCATGGGAAAAATTCATTGAATCCTTCTTGCATGCAAAACACACATTCAATCACATTCATTGAACTCACCAAACACTCTCTAATCTCTCTAGCTCTCTGGCGACTCTCTCTGTCACTCAAACACATGCATGAATCTTCAGAAACTCATCCACTTCTCTTTGAAGGCTTGAAGAACACCAAGAACATTCATATGTTCTTCATTCCTTCTTGAACAAGAAATCCCATATCTTTTGATCTATAAACCCAAATCAACTTCTGCAAAGTGCTATAGTTTCCTCTCACTCTCCTCTACAACCGCCACCTCTCTCTTGCTGTCGCCATCGCCGGAGCTCGCCGGAATCTGGCCGGAAAGCTAATGTGGTTGGTGTATTGTTGGATCTCTCTCTCTCCTCGCCGGTTCTTGGACATTTGAAGCCATGAGAGGGTAGATCTCTTGTCCCTGATCAGTTTGGTGTGAAGCTTGCCACCAGAACCGCTGGAAAAAGCCACCTCCGCCGCCGGTCAACCCTCCTCCACTGCGGTCAACGCCGGACTTCTCACCGGATAAAGCTCCACCGCCGTTATCTTCAAGCCGGTTCTTCAAGGAGTTGGATGGATCGGTTTGATTCAAGATTTGGGTTGGTTTAAGGCCGGTTCAGCCTTGGTCAATGGTTAGATTAAACCGGTCAACCTTTGACCAAACTGGTTTAACCTAACCGGTTCTAATTCGACTGGTTTATTTGGATTGCATCAATTCAGTTGGTTTAGTTGGTTCAAGGAAGGTCAACCGGTTCAAGTCAGAGTCAACGGTCAACCTTTGGTCAACGGTCAACGCCGCCGGTCAACGCGGTCAGCCGGTCAACGCCGGAGATCAAGCCGGTCAACGCTTGGTCCACGGCCGTTCTGAGATTTCTGGAGTGTTTGGGGTTGGTTTCTGTGCAGTCGGGAGTTTGGGGTTCGAGTCGGGTGTCTTGGGATTTGCATCTGCATCGAGTCACCATTTCCGCGCCTATCTCACTGTGAGTCAGCTCACAAACCTTTAGATTCATATATACCGGGAACCGAGAAACCGTAGAATTAGGATTGCATACCCGTTGATAACCTGATTAGTTATTTGGTAATTAAATGGTCGTTTAATGATAAACCGGTTAGGATCAAATAAGCATGTTAGGGTTTGAGAATTAAAAGGTTAATCGATTGTTCGCCGTTAGGTTGCTAGTAATAATTGTTTGATGCATTCATCTAGATACCGTTTGATTAGGACCGTATATGCATCTATATATGTATAAAAACGAGAATGAATGAATCTATATACTGGAATTAAGACGACATTAAAATACGAGTTAAACCTAAAACGAACGTATAGAATATTATACCGGGATCGGGGTTTAGGTTTAATAGCGGGGATGGGTAATGAATTAAGTTAATTAATAATGAGACGTCGGGAGTTAGTAATTTTACTAACTCTAAACCGACGGCTCGAAGAGTTAATAAAAGATACCTAGAATGAGTTAAATAAGGGAAGTGGTGAGTTTGTAAGCCATCTACGGGTTAGCAATCCGCTAACCCAAGGTAACGGGTAAGAATAGATTAAAAGACTTAGAAACCCTAATAGGTCTGCTTGTGTTGTGATTGTTGTGATTGTTGTGATGATTGTGATTGCGTGATTATTATGTTGTTGCTGTGAGTTTGGTGTGCAGGTTTGTTAGACTGCTCGGTGTTGGGCCGAGCAGTATTTGTGGACACTTACTCCGGTCACGGGACCGGTTAAGTTAGTTGGTGCTGACTAGGTAGCTTACCTAGTCAGAGCGGTGGTATTGGTAGTGTAGTGGCTTGCAGAATGGTTGGGGATTTATTATTATTGTTTTTGATTGCGTGATATGTGCTAGAGTCCCAGCGAGTCTGCGTGTTTATATTTCTGCACTAGGACTCTAGGGTGCGTTAGATTCCGCAAGCCTAGGTTTTGTTTATGTTCCGGTACTTCCGACCCGATTGGATCCTCGGGTTTTACCTAATCGGATCATGGTGATTCCGGTTATGGTGTTAACCTACTGGGTGACGCTGGTAGGTGTGTGATTCGGAGAATACGGGGTCATATCCTAGGGCCGAATCACATGGAAACTCTGGCTATCTAGGGGTAGTCCGAGTCACCGCGTATCGATGGACGGAGAACGGTGTCCTATTCGTGGGACCTTGCGTACACATTTAGGAGTCGTGGGTTAGTTACCATATAGGTGACGACGTTAAACCCGTGGAAGTTACCGAGATCATAGGGCCTAGTGTTGTTTTGTTATCTCTTTTATTGCGCGTTAGATAGATCGAGTCCAATTGAGGACATGTGCCGCAGTGCCTTCGATTCCCTAATTCTCCTTATCTTTGGCATTGATTGTGTGTGTGGTTTTATCACGACGTGGTATTGCGTGATCGACCATTTCTTTCATTGATTGTTATTTTGGGGTTTTGGGGCGGGACTTCGTAGACACTAGATAGTCTAGAAGACGTTAGTGGGGAGCCGATTCACTGGGTGATCTTAGATCGCTCATTTAGCAGCGACGGACGCGGGAGGTCCTTGGTGTAGTTTCAGGATGGCTTGTGACGGGATTTGATTCGGGATATTTTGTGTGTTTTCTCGGTTCGGCATTATTGCTATTTTGTGCGTTTGATTTCTTTGTATATTTGACTTGACGATTGTTTGTGATATCTTATTAAATGTTGTGCTCGACGTTGATTACTTAAAAATGAAATTGTTTCTTTGATATGAGGTTTTATTCCAAACCGACACAACTCATTGAAGTAGTGCAAGTAGTACTGCTTGTACTATGGAAATGAGGATAGCGAGGTCAAAGACGGATTGGTGCGAGCCTTTGTCTCAAACCAATCTATCTTTGGCTTTGTCCTGTAGCGAACTTTTCCTGTTCGACTTGCTCGGGTTCGATCGGTCATGTTCTTGTTTGATTGTTGACCGGTCAGCTCGACGGTCAGCGGAGAACGGGAAAGGGGCGTTTCAATATCCAGAAGAATTTTAGTTGCTTGTGAAAGCACTCTTCTGTCCACCATTAAAGAACTTGTTACCTTGCTGATTCCCAAACCTGTTTCCTTGGAATCCAGAGCCACTGATGTAGTTCACATCCTCTTCTTGGCAATCTTCTTCAGCTTCAAACACTTCAACTTCTTGAGTAAAGTTGACAGTCTTCTTACTGGTCAACAAGCTATGAACAATGTTCAGCTTGGTCCTGACATCAGTCATCTTCAGATTATCAATCTTTCCACCATACTCTTTCCTTCTCCTATCAGCAGTCTTGGTGTTGTTACTACTCACCAAGTTATCAATCAGCAATCTCGCCTGCTCAGGAGTCTTGGTATTGAAATTGCCATTGCTGGCAGCATCCAATGCGGACTGGTAGTAGAGATCAATCCCTTTGAAGAATTTTCCCAGCAACGTCACTTCATAGAATCCATGATGAGGACAGTCGCGTTGGTACATCTTAAACCTCATCCAAGCAGACTTAAGAGGCTCTGTAGGACCTTGAACAAATGTCAGAATGTCTTGTCTGTGCTGATCTGATCGAGCATCATCATAAAAGTGTTGCAAGAACTCTCTCTTCACAGCATCCCAAGTAGTTAACTTCCCACGTGGAAGTTGTTTCAGCCAAGCAGCAGCCTCTCCAGCAAGAGAGTATGGGAAAAGCTTCAGATACAAGAAGTCATATTCCACCCCATTGTACTTCATTCCAGTGATGAAGGCTTCAAAATCTTCAATGTGGTCCATGGGTTGCTCATGTGGGAGACCATGGAAGGGGTGTTGTCTCAGCATAGAGTAGTACACAGTCTTGATCTCAAAGCCATTCCTCTCAAAAGAAGGAGGAACAATTGCTGACCGGTTAGCGAAAAACTCATCGGAACGGTTGTAGTCAGCAAGAGTACTCTCAGCAATAACCATCTGCCCCTGACCTTGAGGCTGTTCAGGCGCAGTTTCAGGGATTACATTCTCTTGGGCATAAATCCTATGCCCGTCATCATTGTAGGCATTGTTCTGTTGGTCTCTTAAACACCCCCAGGATCAGGTCTCAAAATCAAACGATTGTTCATCATTCTTGTTCTTTGACCCTTTCTGTTCGTTCTCTCTAGTCTAGCAAGCTCCTCAGGTCTGAGGTTCGGAAGTTCTTCGCTCTGGTTGCTTAGAGTATGTCGACTTGGCATACACTGATCTCAAAACACTGTTCTGAGGTCGATGTCGAGCGACACTGGAGAAGGAATCGATCGACAATGAATGCATCTGCGAAATCATGCGCAACCAAAAACAAGCCAAACAAGAGAAAAATCAGTAACAAACTAAATAAAAACAACCTAGACTCAACTCTAAAACAAAATCTATCGGCGAACTCAGTTGAGTCCCCAGCAACGGCGCCAAAAACTTGATAGGGTCAGTGTTTTATCCTATTCTACTGAAAGTGCACAGTTATGCAATGTAGTACTTAGGGTATCGAATCCACAAGGACTCACGGTCACACGATAGATTGTATGTTGTCAAGCTAAGCTAAATCAAATCCAGAGAAAGCAGTAAACAAAAGCAATAAACTAGAAGGAGTTGTCAATAGGAAGAAAGGCGTCAGACTTAGGAAGTTCTCGGGAATTATGCTATGCTAGAAACTTAACGAACCGGATTCAGATGAAAACATGTTCAAGAACTAGAAACACAATGCTAAGTAATCCAACTCTCGCTGAGATTATTTCTATATCTAGCAAACTAGCGATCCAAATCTCTTTGTGATCCTAGAGTTCTAAATAAGCATTAAGAATATGTTCTATCGGTTCACAATTTTCCTAAACCAAATCTCTTTGTATCTAGTCAAATTGCTCACTCTAAGTTTCTTCAGATTATAACTCACACTCTCGTGGTGTTGTTAATTGTCTAAGATCTAAACCCTAGGTGATCAGTCTAGAATTCAGTATTAAGCATAACTTAGGTGATGAACAATAGATGGTGAATCCTAATCAATCAATTATCAAGCAAGCATAAAACCTTTGTGAGAATTCCTAAATCTAACTAGGTTACTACTCAGACATATCAGTAATCAAAGAACACATCATGAATAGAAAACCAAAAGACTTAATAGATAAAAGAAAAGGGTTCGAAATTCTTCTCTCAATGTGACAAGTAGCAAGAATCAGCCCTTCCAAATCTCTCAAGCAAGAACAAAGTTAAGAACAAGATAAAAGGTAGAATGAGTCTAAGAACCTAATTAAACTCTCTAAACACGTTTTGGGGTCAGTTTAGAATTAAAGAAAACTTCTAGGCAATTCTGCAAATCTTCAAAACTTGTCTTCAACTCTCGGATATTGTTCTGTCGCGCTCAGTGTCGACCGACATCCAGGTCAGTGTCGGTCGACGCTCAATCGTGGTCGAGACACCAACTTCAGCTCGTTGCACAAATCACCAGAAACGTCCTATAATCCCATCCTTTGCTCCAAACGCAAGTCTACCTGTAAAAGACTCAATAGACTCTAAAAACCAGGTTAAAGACTCAATATATACAACTATATCATGGTTGAAAACCTAGAAAAACCATGATATATCAGTGTGTTAGTCCTTGGGGAAATGATATTAGTGCATGTAGTTATTAATGTTGGTGGTTTGAAGCATTTACGGTTTAGAAGAAAAAACAGAGTATGTATGAAATAAACTTGATTGTATTTCACTCTTAAAACTTGTTGTTACAATAGTTAGACTCGATCTATACTTATACAAGATGACACAATATGACTGTGTGATCTAAAAGACACAACTATACGAATAACAATTCGTGACTCTTCATTTGTAACTAACTTATACAAATGTGACTATGTATTATACGAATATGACTATGCATTATACGAGATTTGATTATACTTCAAAACTCCCCCTTAATCATATCTCGTTTTGACTCCAAGCTTTCTTCTGAGATCTTCAAATCTTGAGACACTTAATGCTTTTGTAAGAATATTTGCGAGTTGATCTTCGCCTTTGTAGTATTCCAATTAAATGAGTCTTTTGTGCTCTGCTTCACGTACAAACTGATACTTGATCTCTATGTGTTTTGTAATTCTATGTTGTATTGGATTCCTTCCAGTTGCTATTGCTGATTTTTTGTCACATAAGATAGGAATACCTTCTTCAATATTCAGACCAAAATCCTTCAAGAGCTTTTGTAACCATACGACTTGATTTGTTGTTGCACATACGGCGATGTATTCTGCCTCTGCTGTTGATTGAGCCACTGTTTGCTGCTTACTTGACTGCTAATAAAACATAGCCGATCCAAGACTAAAAGCATAACCTGATGTGCTTTTCTTATCTTCAGTAGAACCACCCCAATCGCTGTCTGAGTAGCCTATTACTCTTGGTATAACCTGATGTATTACCTGACTTAACCTGTTGTAAGTCGGGTAATACATTTTAGTTTGAGTCTCAACTAATATAACATATGTGACGTATATATAGATGCATGATGAGTTTTAATTATTATATGGCAATACATGTTTTTCATAGAAGTGCATGCCAAGTATTTGTGCTTCTTCTAGATGATTAATCTAACTTATTCCATCATGAACAAGATTATTCATAGTAGCAAAATTTGTAGCACTATATCTCTCACATATATGTTTTTTTACAGGCTGCCTTGCCTTGCTTTTGACAAATTATGATCTATTATATATCTCAAACACAAGTATTATATTTTACATAGATTGTATATATCATGTATCTATAACTTCATCAGAATTCAGAATATATATCGACAGTTTGTGTGTGAGTTGTGTAATGTGTTTCTTAAAGAAAGAATGCTCAAAGAAATAAAAATTGGGATCAGAATTGTATATGTGGTAGAATAAACTTGTAACTATGAAAACAAACAGCTTTTCATATAAAATAAACCATGTTTCTCTACGTACTCAAGTAATATGTGAGATGCCAACTATAAAAGAACCATGTTCACTGTTTAGTTTTTGGATGCCAATTATAAAAGAATCATATTCACCGTTTACTTTTTGTCTAAAATATACTACATTTTAACGAACTTGCTAGTTATGATGAGACCGTAATGTTACTCATATTGAAAGTTAATGAATAATAACAAATTGTTCATAAATGTTAATAAAAAACAATTTATCAACTCAAAGATTACAAAACAAAAAAAAAAGTCAAAAGTCAATTACAGTGTTTGGTAATTTTTGAAGTGTTTATCCTAAACCATTCAAATTTTGAATAACAATATATACATATGTGGAAATTATTATTTAAAATTGGGAAAAGAAAGATTTTATCTTTTTGTCAATTGTTTTTTGAATCAAAATTGGTAAAAGCACTAATGACAGATGCTAGATACAATGAATAAAAATAAAAATAAAAAGAAATCTAACAATGAATAGAAAGAAATTAAATCTTAGGATTTTTTTTTGGGTCAACATCTTAGGATTTCTATCCTTTAAAAATTAGATGGTTGAGATTAATCAAACTTGATCCAAAGGTTTGTATTCCTCTAGTAAACAACCACACATCATCATCAAATCCCTTTAAATAGAGGCTTTCTCCTTGCTTGTTCTTCATTACCAACTATCAAAACATCATTGCATTCTTAACTATCATGCCATTTTCTTTACTAAAAAAATTTCTTTTGCATTCGTGTTTCTCCTTTTTCTCTCGTTTTCAATCTTCTTTTTGAAGGCCTATATAGTTATTAGTTCTTATCTTTCAAAGGTACGTTAATTCGTTTCATATTTTCTTTTGGTTATTTTGTGTGTTTTGTTAATGTTAATTAAATTGAGATTAGAAAAGTATTTGTAAATATTTGTGCAGAGTATTTTCACATTCTACCTCTGTTATTTTAAATAATTCAGTAATATTTGGTTAAAATTTTGTCTTGTTTATTTAGAGATGTTTTAAAAATTTATATATTTCATATCAAATTTTTAAAAATGAAAAATATTGCACTATTTCAAAGTATAGAGGCGTTCAGTACAGTTAAGATATGAATACACTATTGCTTATGCAGTTTACTAATCCGCAATTTATATATTAACAAAAAATAGATGAAACACTTTTTTGTAAACTCGGCTTGTCATTTCTAGTCATCTTATATTCGTCAAGTTAATCAAGGTTGTATTTAGATATGGTAATCTTTTTTTCTGACCAGTTATCAATGTAGTAAGAAAATATATAATTTATTTATGTAACACTGTTTTTAAACAATTTTTAAAGTAAGAAAAAACTAGGGGTTTAGTTGAAAAAGAAGTATCGTTTTTTATCAAGTAGTTTTTCCTAGGGCTTCTCACTTTACGGGGTTTTTGAATCACATGTTCTCTTGAAAAATAAATTAATAATATTTTATTGACTTCAAGACTTTGTTTTAAAATGTTGATTTTGTTCCTTGACGATTTGGTGCATTTGCGACATTAAAGAAACATTCATTATTCGACAATTCTAGAGTTTAAAAATGTTTTTTATAGTGTAGAAACTGAGTTTTTTTTATAAATTGATATTTATATTCTACATCTCTGCATATAGGTCTTCACGAAATTTTATACAGCCTTCATTTATTGTTTTTCTTTTACTTTTAACAACGACAAAAATTTGAGGGCATGAGGTGATGATGTTTCATGAAATGTTTTCTTATCATTTATATCTTGACAGATAAGCTTGAGAAATGTTGTTTGTTGTGTTCTGATCCTAATATGACTAAATGTGTGTATATATATATTTGATTATGAAAAATATATGTATCTTAATTTTCTGTTTTTCTAAACATGTATTTTTTTCTTGATTGTGATTTTTATTCGATGTCCAAGATTACGGCCATATACTTGTTGATTGTAAGCATTTTTATTATATATTTTTATGTTGTTTTAATGGTTATTAACTATACTTTATTGTTTTATCAACAATGATAAGATTTTTTTTTCAATGGATAAGTCTATTTCACCAAAGAATAAATGACTCATCCGAAGTTGGAGTGCTGACGATGATAATAACCAGACCGAGAACATATCATCATCAATTCCTATAACAGTCGACTCACCATTTCAAACCTTGGATATTGATACTTTCACCACAATACCACATTCTTTTCAAACCATTATTGATGAAACCTACAATACCATAACATCTTTTCCTTTAGTTGTTTCTCCTTTTCAAACAATTGAGAAATGAAACCCAAAGTACAAAAATACCTTCTCCTACTATAGAAGTTTCACCCTTAGAAATTTTTGATGGTGAAATCCACAACACTCCAACATCTCTTCCTACTATAGATGTCTCCCCAGTTCAAACCATTTATGATTTAACATTTAACCTAACAACACATCCAACCTCCCTTAGAGGACACCCTACCTAAAAACGAAACCAACAACACATAAGCATCTCCTCCTATAATGGTTTCATCACTTCAAGCCATTATACCCTTCGATGATGCCAACAAAGGCTCTATTTATGATGATTCTGGTCCTAATACTGCCACAATCAAAAGAAAACGTAGGCGATGAAACCATCAACTGAACCTTTCGGTCTCCCGCGTTTTCTTTTGATCGTGCTAGTACTAGGACCAGAATCAGCATAAATAGAGTCTTTGTCGGCATCATCGAAAGGTATAATGGTTTGAAGTGATGAAACCATTAGAGGAAGAGGCGTGTATGTGTCATTTGTTTCGTTTTGAGGTGGGGTGTCGTCTAAAGGAGGTTGATGTGTTTTTGGGTTAAAGATTAAATCATAAATGGTTTGAAATGAAGAGATATATAGAGTAGGAAGAGATGTTGGAGTGTTGTGGATTTCACCATCAACAGTTTCAAAGGGTGCAACCTCTAGAATAGGAGAAGGTATTTTTGTGTTTTGGGTTTCATCATCAACTATTTGAAAAGGAGATACCACTAAAGGAAAATATGGTCTGGTATTGTAGGTTTCATCAATAATGGTTAGAAAAGGAGAGAACAATAAAGGGGAAGGTGGTATTGTATTGATAGTATTAATATCAAAGGTTTGAAATGGTGAGTCGACCGTTCGAGGAATTGATGATGATGAAGATGATATGTTCTCGGTCTGGTTGTTGTCATCATAAACACTCCAACTTCTGATGAGTTGATTAGTCTTCGGTGTACTAGACTTGTCCATTGAAAAGAAACAAATCCGATCATTGTGGTTAACAATGAAATATAGTTAATAACCATTAAACAAAGATAAAATATATATAAAGGAAAAAATGCTTACAATCAACAAAGTATATAATGTAATCTTGGGAATCAAATAGAATTCATAATTAAGAAGAAAATACATATTTAAGAAAAGCAAAGAAATAAGATACATATATTATTCATAATCGAATATATATATATATATATATATATATATATATATATATATATATATATATATATATATATATATATATATATGTAATGATATTAGGATAAGAATACAACACACACAAAAACAACATTTAATCAAATATTACTGAAATATTTAAAATAATAGAGGTAAAATATGAAAAATACTCTATACAAATATTTACAAATATTTTATAATATCAATTTTAATTAACATCAACATAACACGTAAAATAACCAAAAGAAAGAAAAAGAAAAAATAACGTACCGTTGAAAGGCAAGAATTGATAACTATATAGGCTTCAAAAGAAGATCAAAAACAAGAGAGAAAGGGAGAAACAAGAACATGTAAGAGAAAATTTTAGTAGTGAAAATGGGTGATAGTGAAGAATGTAATGATGTTTTGATACTTGGTAATGAAGAACATGCAATCAGAAAGTGTCTATTTAAAGGGATTTCAGGATGATGTGTGGTTGTTTACTAGTGGAATACAGACTTTTAGATCAAGTTTGATTCATCTCCACTGTCTGAATTTAGGAGATAAAATTGCTAGATTTATTTCTTTTTATTCATTGTTAGATTTCTTTTTCTCTTGATTCATTGTATCTGTTTCTTTTTATTCATTTTTAGATTTTTTCTTTTTATTCATTTTATATAATAGTTGTCATTAATACTTTTATCAGTTTTGCCTCAGAAGAAGTTGACAAAGAGATAAAAAGAATATTTCTTTCCCAATTTTAAATAATAATTTCTACATATGTAAAGATTGTTATTCAAAATTTGAATAGTTTAGAATAAATACTCCAAAAACTACCAAAAACTATATTTGACTTTTTGTTTTGTAATTTCTGAATTTGATAAATTGTATTTTATTAACATTATGAGCAATGTTATTATTCATTCTTTTTCAATATGAGTAACCTAGAAACATTACGGTCTCACCATAACAACAAGTGTAGTAAATTTTAGACGAAAACTAAATCATTAACATAGTTGTTTTATAATTGGCATCCCACATATTATTTGAGTACGTAAAGAGATATGTTTTATTTTATATGAAAAGATGTTCGTTTTCATAGTTACGAGTTTGTCCTAACATATACAGTTCTGATTTCCCAACTCTTCTTTCTTTAAGCATTCTTTCTTTAAGGAACATATTACATAAAACACACATAAAGTGTCGAGAGATATACTGAAATTCGATGAAGTTATAGATACAACATATATAAAATCTATGTATAGAATTCCAGAAAAACAAAAGCCTTTGAGCGGCACTCTTTCTCCTTTCCTTTTTCTCTCTAATTTTCCAAATCGTCTTCTCCTCCTTGCCTCTCCAGTAGATCTCTTCGCCGGAGAGGTCTTCCGGTTCTCTACTCAACCCGGAGCTCCATCCTTGGATATGTCTCTCTACTCAGTTGGGTCGGTGGTGGTGCTCTCCTCTTTTCTTCACAGCAGCAGCTCTTCGTTTGTCTTCTCGGAGGCGACGCCGGATCTATGGGGACCAGATCCGGTGAAAGCGTTCCTCCTCGGTCGCCTTCCGGTGGTCCTGCGATTGTAGCTTCACTGGATTCGTGGTGTTCAGGTCTCTTCCGAAGGCAGTGCTCGATCTCGCTGGGTGAGTTTTTAGGGTGGTGGTTTGAGGTGGCACCGGTTGCATGTTTCAATGGGCTCTTCCTCCTCATTCCTCCGCTTGCTAGAGGACAGCGGCATGGATATTACTATTTTTGCTTCTGTTTATATTAATAAATTAGTATAATCAATATTAAACAATTTTTGAGTAAATTCGAGTAATAAAGATTACATATTTAAAGCATTAAGTGAAAATAAAAATAATGTGTCCTAAATTTGGATGAAGATAAATTATGTTGATTGAATTTTGGTTTTATGATATATAATAAGAAAATGACTTTTCTTATTTTTTAATAATATATAGATTTAAAATAAATAAATAAAATATTGTGTAATAAGTTAAGATGATGAGATATTTGGAAATATTTAATTGAGTTTTTAGTTGAAAATACTAATTTGAATATTTTGATTTATTCTTATAAGAGAACTTATAAGAGACTATAGGTTATCTTACGATAAATATAAATTTTTAAGAAAGAATAATTAGTTATATTTTTTCTCACTATGCATTCTATTTTGATTCTAAAATCGACTGTAATATATGTCTTTATAAATACGGTCGATTGATATATAAAGATTATTTTTTATTTTAGATGTTTTTTGTTTATCAATTTGTATCCCCATTTTTTCTTATTATTTTTCTCCTAAAATTGCTGATTTAAAAATAATTTAATTATTGGATTATTACTGTGCTCGATAATTTATATTAATAAATTAGTATAATTAAGATTAAATAATTTTTGAGTATATTCTAGTAAAAACTTACCTATTTAAAGCATTAAGTAAAAATAAAAATAATGTTTCATAAATTTGGATGAGAATAAATTATATTGATTAAATATTAGTTTTGTGATATATAATATGGAAATGACCTTTCATATTTCTTTTAATAATATATAGATTTAAATTAAATGAAATAAAAATAATGTGTAATAAATTGAGATGATGATGTGGCTTAAGGAGAAGAGAGAAAAGCCTTCTTTATATATATAGATAATAATATATATAAACACATATGTCTTCTTATAGCTAATTTTGGATGCATAACTCATGATCATGAAATATGAAGCTAATTCCATGATTAGCATCAGTCGTATTTGATCTGTAAATAATCCTATGCACGTACACAAGTAATATATATACTTAACATATGCAAGCCATTTATAAGCAATTGATTTGATGTTGAAAATCATGGCAATGAAGTAAAGTACAAGGTCAAGGGATATATAAGCATATGTGGTATATATTTGGAGAAATATGGGGTCAAGAAACGTGTCAATCTTCGATAACGTAACCTTATTATTTTGTCAATACATAGGGAGAGTATTGTATCCAGCAGGACATATATTCAGCCTCCACAAACCGCATGATCAACACTAAAACAACTTGATGGTCACTAGATAACCTTAGAGAGCAAAACAAAAATGTGTTATATTTTATTTTTAAAAGACTAACGAGACCAAGTCACAGATACATAATAAGGAAACAAAAAAAATTTTAAAAAAGAAGGAAAAAATTGAAAAATGATGAATTGGTGTGACATTTTACAGTGTTTTCGAAGAAAACTAATAAATGATTAGTTCTAGGTGAATAAGTGACTAACCTTTCTATAGAATATATTAGTTTAATTCGAAGCACAAATATGATACTCAATCAAGCGTAACGAAAAAAAATTTGATCAAAATTAGTATAAAATTCATCATCACCTTCACAATAATTCCAGCTACCGTTATATTTCTACTTACGTCAATCCCCAACTCTATTTCATCTATACCATCTATTTGGGACATGTATGCTTTTGGTTTTACTAAAAAGTATTTGTTTTGTATCTCAAAGTATTTTTTTGAACATTTTTATATTTAAATAAAAAGGACCAAAAACTGTTAGAGCCCATAAGGAAGAAGAGTAAAGAGCCCAACCCAAAAATAAAAATCCTAACCCAAGTTTTTGAATCATATTATAGGATAATACGTGAACCAAGTAGAGAAACAGAGATCAGAAACAGAGGTAGAAGAAGACCATGAGAGAACAAGAGTTGTTCAACCCCCTTGGCGAATCAATCTTGTTCCTCAAATCCAGCACTATAAATTGAGTTAATTGTTCAACTCCCCTATGAACGAAACAATTCTCACATTTATAGACCAGATTGTTGAGGTAGAAGAATAACCAGACATCACTTTAAATCCAAACGCCTCCGGACTGAATAGTAGAAGAAATCCAGGAAAACCAGACGAGAAATCTGCAGAGAAACCAGTTGTAGGAGAAATCATAAGACCATCTGCAGAACAAGGAGATAGATCCGGTCCATACAATTAGGAAGCAGCAGTAGAGAACCATTCTTGGAGCATAGACAGGGTCGGCCATGGGCTAAAGCTCAACAAGCACCTGTTTTAGGCGCCAAGTAAATTAAAAGATTTGATGGGCATCAAATTTTAATTGTGTTCCATGGTGTAATGGTTTAACCTTAAGAAAATGACGAAAAGGTGTTGGGTTCGAACCCGTACTGCTTCAGTTCTTCTTCTTGATTTCCAATTTTTTTTAATGGACACAATTTCTTTTTTGCTTTAGGCAGCAAAACAGTCTAGACCGGGTCTGAGCATAGCCGAAGCCATAATCGGGTTAGTATCTCAAAATACTTAGATCTTGATGTATATATATATATATATATTGATATTTGGAGTATTATATACCATAATTCTTCAAGACAAATTTCTTTCAGATGTAAAATTTATAACATGCGTATTGCTAAAGATCTAGACATAACTGAGAGACAAAAAAAATTGACAGCTTCTCAACACGGTCTCCGTGAAAGAACAAAATAAATAGATCAATAAATTGCAATAAATTATGATAGCATAATTAATTTTGATGATGGAATCTGTTAGATAAATAATCTGGAAGTAGTTCAGCTAGTACTAAAATATTGCAAAATAGGAGAAATAAATCTTAAAAGTTGTCAAATACAAAGGCAAACACTTGCACTAAAATATTAATATGCACTTATATATATATATATACATATAAAATGCATTGTCATATATATTAAAATGCAAAGTTATGCATACATTATCACTAGACGAAAAACTGGAAATAGTCATAACCAAGTTACGGATTGGTCGTGTCTATTTTTTTCATCCAAGGAATAGATTTAGTCATGAAAAGATATTTCGTGGTTATCGGTGGCTATTTAGCCACGAAAAGACGTGGATGTCCATGGATAATTAGCCACAAATAGCTACGAACTAGTCGTGGAAGGGTTTAGCCAAGAATTACTACGACATAATTCGTGGTTAAGACATTTTCGTGGTTATCTATGGCTAATTTAGCCACGAATAGCCACGAAATTATCGTGGAAGGGTTTAGTCACGAACTGCTACGACGTTATTCATGGCAGTCTTAGCCACGAACTTTTTTTGTGGCTATTTATGGATATTTAGCCACGAATTGCGAAATAACCACGATTTTATATGTGGCTATTCAAAACCCTAAACCCTAAATATACCCTAAAACCCCAAACTATTATCCTTAAATCATAATCACAAACTATAAAATCAAAATACAAAACCTTAATTATATATTTTCAAATCCAATACCATAATATTCATATCCTAATTTAAATAAACTATATATATATACAAATAAAAAACCCTTAAACTATAACCAAAAATCTAATAATTAAACCTCTAAATACTATAATATTTATAAAATTAGAATTTAAAACTTATAAAAATAATTTTTATTTCCAAATCTACTATTTTCAAACTCTAAATTAGAAAACATTAAATATAATCATTTATACTAAACTTTATACCCTAAACCATAATCAAACTCTAAACTTTAAACTCTTAATCATAAACTATAAAATTAAAAACAAACCATTAATTATATGTTCATAAAACTACTATTTTCAAATCCAATACCACAATATTCATATAATAAATAAACCATATATATAGCCCTAAAATATAAACAAAAATTCAACACTTTTATAAATATAACTCCGCTATTCTTCCTGTTACGATATTTTTCTAAAACAAATTGCTACTACTAATGAGTTTTAATAACAATAATAACACACTATTATAAAGATTAACAATTGCGAAGAAATGAACGCTATCGTCGTTTAATTAACTATAGCATACGTCAAGTCCGCTATCTAAAGTGCCCAACCTACAATGACGGGTGCTGTCAGAACGTTTTAGGAAACGCTATGGAAGGTTAAACATAGCATTTATCAGCCGCTATTAATACCCATATTTCTTGTAGTGACATTTTTATATAAAAAACCGATACTGTTTTATAATTATAATCCGCAAAAAGGGGCAATGTTTGTTACAAGCCCAATATGGCTAAATCCAAAAAGAGCTAAGAGACCCGGCCAAAAATGGAGGAATTATACAAAGACTCATGAGATAACAGAAACTAAAGAGAAAACAGGCAGCTACGGTTGGAAGTGAGTGAACCATAAACTAAGGTAGGATGGCTGATTAGAAGGATTCTGCACAACACTGCTGAAAGATGACCTGGACTGTTGATCTAGACCTGCCAATTTAGCTCTTAAAAGGAGCTGCAATTCTTTAACTAAGATATGCACATGTTTAGAGGAAGATGAATGAAGGCGGTTATTCCTCTCTTTCCAAAGTAAATAAACCACAGCTTGAAAAATCAACTTAGTAATCGTTTTAGCCTCAAATAAGAAGAACAATGATCCAACCAAGGCGTAATTTGATCAAGGATAAGTGTCGGTTGGACGTTTGAGTGATGAAGAATTGAAATCCATACCTCATAAGAGAAGGTGCACTGAAGAAAAATATGTTGTTGAGAATATGTATGGGATCCGCAGAGTAAGCAGTCACTAGGTATATTAAACCCCCATCTCTTTAGACGATCTCTCGTGGGAAAGCGATTCAGAACCGTGAGCCAAAGCATAAAGGATTGCTTGGTAACTCTCTCTTTAAGATAAACTACTTTGTACCATACCACGGAACAGATTGCAATGGAGGGTGCAGAGATCTCCAAGTCCATAAGAAGATGTCTTCTTCAGCAGTCTCCGGATCAGGAACATGGTCTGGAAGAGCATTGCGTAACAGCCTCAAAACAGGATGACGACTCTGAGAAACATTCCAAGTACCGTTCGAGATAACACAGGAGACTGAAGCCATTAATAGAATTCCAGAAACCTGAGGACCAATAGTGCATATTATATCAGTCAATGGACCAATAGAGGTCCAATTATCATGCCAAAATAGAGCCTTGTGTCGTGAACCAACAGTGCAAAAAAAGTTAAGGTCTCGCTAGTTCTCTCAACTTCATCAAACGACACCATAACCAAATTCCAACTGGAGAAAAGTCTGCAGACCAGAAAAGCTTGTCTTTGACCAGAAAAGTCCACAGTAACACCATAATCAAATAATTGAGTTTATTGAATTATAATGCATGCTTATTTCTCTATGTCCCACTTGTGTAGTGTAGTTAAATCTGAAGAATAAAAGTAGTTCCTAGCTTTAAGGTAGTTGTTGTCTGTTTCAGTTGTTTGAATAAGTCATTTCCTGACTTGTAGGAATGACCAAGGCTTTAGGGAATTAGTTAGCTCACGTTCTGTTTCAAGTTTTAAAAACAGTCCTCTCCTGTATCTTTTCGATTAAGCTATTAAGAAACAAGCATTTTCAGTTCTTTGATACTTCAAGTTGTATCAGAGCCTGTTTTTTTACTAAATTCAGATCAAAGTAAGCGAGTAATCGTGTTAAGAAGATGAGTGACAAGGAAGGATCGTTGAAGATACCAACATTTGATGGAGATTACAAACATTGGGCAATGTTAATGGAAAACCTCCTGAGATCCAAGGAGTGGTGGGATCTCATTGAGGTGGGAATCGTGCAGCCAGAGAGAAATGTAATTCTGACCGGCGCACAGAAACAGAGCTTGCAGAGAGTAAGCTTAAGGATCTAAAGGCAAAGAACTATCTCTTTGCATCTATTGACAAGACGATCCTTAAAACCATCGCTAAGAAGGATATATCGAAGGACATTTGGGAGTCAATGAAGAAGAAATACCAGGGGAATAAGAGGGTTCAAAGTGCTCAGCTACAACGGTTGAGAAGAGACTTTGAAGTCTTGGAAATGAAGGATGGAAACTAGATCACCGAATAGTTCTCTCGTGTGATGGTAGTTGCTAACGACATGAGAAATCTCGGAGAAGACATGCCGGATGACAAGATTGTTGAAAAGATACTTCGAACGCTCGTGGAGAAGTTTACCTACGTTGTTTGCGCGATCGAAGAATCAAAGGACATCAGGGAATTGTCTGTAGATGAAATGCAGAGTTTGTTGCTGATCCATGAACAAAAACTCGTCAAGCATGCTGGAAAAAAAACATGTTCTCAAGGTCGAAGGAAGCAGAGGTAGAGGAGGATACTCACCAAATAAAGGAAGAGGTGGTTATCGTGGAGCAAGAGGTGGTTGTGGGAGAGGATTCAATAAAAGTCAGATTGAATTCTTCCATTGCCACAAGCTTGGACACTTTAAAAGTGAATGTCCTAGCTGGGAAGGTGCAGCTAACTTTGCAGAGTTTGACGAAGATGTGTTGCTAATGGCTCAGATTGAGAAACCGATTGACGATGAAGAGAAGGTGTGGTATCTCGACTCGGTTGCAGCAATCATATGTGTTGGAACAAAAGCTGGTTTGTTGAGATGGACAACACCTTTCAACATCAAGTAAAGCTAAGAGATGATAGAAGAATGAATGTTGAAGGGAAATGTAGCATGCGCCTTGAGATAAACATAATAAACCAATTAATTTCGTTTGCTTACTATGTGCCAACCTTGAAGAACAATCTCTTAAGCATTGGCCAATTGCAGCAGAGGGGTCTAAGGATCATCATAGAAGAAGACCTATGTGAAATCTGGCACAAACTGCAGAGAAGGATCATCATGAAGTATGTGATGTCTGCAAACAGGATGTTTGTAATCTTGGCTAGAGTCAAGGGAGTTAGTCAAGAAGAAGAAGCGAAAATTCTCAAGACTTCTGCGAAACCAGAGAAGGGGATTTGGCATGATAGATTTGGCCATCTAAGTCTTAAAAGCTTGAAGTTTTTGGCTGACAAGGAGATGGTGATTGGCCTGCCAAAAATTGACATGGAGGAAGTCGTATGTGATGTTTGCATGAGAGGGAAACACACTCGAACAAACATCCCAAAACAAAGCCTTTGGAGAGCCAGTCGTGTGCTTGAATTAGTGCACAGTGACATTTGCGGTCCGATCTCGTCAGTCTCTGAAAGTGGGAAGAGATACATCATCAATTTTATTGATGACTTCAGTCGAAAGTACTGGATGGTTCTATTTTCTGAGAAATCCGAGGCCTTTAAGGCATTCAAAGAGTTCAAAGTCGCCACAAAGAAGGAAACTGGTGTGTCTTTGATATGTTTGTGAACTGACCGTGGTGGCGAGTTTAATTCTAAGGAATTTCAAGGTTTCTGTGCTGAGAATGGGATCAAGAGGCAATTGACTGTTGCGTATACATCTCAGCCAAAACGAAAGAACAGGAGTATCATGAATATGGTAAGGTGTATGATTTTTGGGATGAGCGTGCCGCTGAGATTCTGGCTAGAAGTTGTGCAGTATGCTGTTCACATACTGAACAGATCACCAACAAAAATCCTTGGAGAAATGACGCCAGTTGAGAAATGGAGCATCAAGAAACCATCGATTGAGCATCTTCGTGTATTTGGATGCGTTGCGTATGTAATGATACCTTATGAAAGAAGGTTGAAGCTTGATGAAAAGAGTGTATGATGTGTTATGCTCGGGGTTAGTAGAGAATCCAAGGCATATAGGCTCTACGATCTTGCTTGAAAACGCCTCATAGTGTTCAAGGACGTTAAGTTCAGTGAAGGAGAAGCGTGGAACTGGGAGGACAAAAGTGAAGAGGACAAGTTTCTTGTGGATTCTGATGAGGAAGAAGAAAAAGGAAATCCTGCAGTGACTGGAGAAGCAAATGAGGACAGTCACAGTGACGGAGAGACAGAAGGAGATCACACACAAATACCTGCAGCTAACGCACCTGTACCAATCGCGACGAACTCACCTGATTCTGCAGCAGAAGGTACAAATCGGAGAGGTAAGTTTGGATGAAGGACTATGAGTGTAGTTTTGTGGAAGATGATGAGAAGGATTTCATTTCTTTGTATGCTGAAGAAGACGATCCAGCAACTTATGAAGAAGCCGTCAAAGACGAGAAATGGCGAAAAGCGATGGAGACAGAGCTGACTTCGATTGAGGAAAACTGTACCTGGAAACTTGTTGATTTACCAGTTGGTGCTAAAGTAGTGGGAGTAAAATGGGTATACAAGACTAAATTCAACGAAAGATGAGTTGTTGACAAGTATAAGGCCAGATTAGTTGCTAAGGGGTCTCATCAAACTTATGGAGTTGATTTTCATGAAGTGTTCGCACCTGTTGCTAGATGGGACATGATTCGATTGATTCTGGCTTTGGAAGCTCAACATGGATGGAGTGTTTATCAGCTGGACGTCAAGAGTGTGTTCCTCTATGGTAAGCTGGAAGAAGAAGTCTACGTCGAGCAACATAAGGGTTTCAAATGTGAGGAAGTAAAGGAGAAAGTTTATAAGCTTGAAAAAGGCGTTGTACAACATCTCATGGCAGCGAAGAGGATTCTCAGATATGTGCAGGGTACATTCGTCTTTGGAATTCAATACAAACGAGGAAATGAAGATGAACTGGTGGGATATTGTTGATAGTGATTATGCGGGTGATGAAGATGACAGATGCAGTACGTCCGGGTATGTTTTTATGCTGGGACAAGGAGCAATCAGTTGGATGCTAAAAACAGTCGATTTTTACCTTGTCCACGACGGAAGCCGAGTTCGTTGCAGCTGCAAGCGGAGCGTGTCATGCAGTAAGGCTGCGAAACATGTTGACAGAAATCGGTTTTAATCACATTCTTCGCGAGCTAGTCAATGATGGAGTAATCAAGATGGAATACTGTCGTACACAGAATCAGTTGTCAGATCTAATGACCAAAGCTGTGAAGCTGGATGTGTTCGAGGGAATCAGAAGAAATCTGTGTGTTGGTCCGAAGAAGATGATAAACTAAAAACAGGGGATTTTAGTTTAGGGGAGGAATTGAAGAATAAAAGTAGTTCCTAGATTTAAGGTAGTTGTTGTCTGTTTCATTTGTTTGAATAAGTCATTTCCTGACTTGTAGGAATGACCAAGGCTTTAGGGAATTAGTTAGCTCACGTTCTGCTTCAAGTTTTAAAAACAGTCCTCTCCTGTATCTTTTCTATTAAGCTATTAAGAACAAGCATTTTCAGTTCTTTGATACTTCAAAATCTAGGGAAAATTGATTAAAAAATAATAATAATTGTTGTGAAGTACTCCTTCCGTTTCACAAAGATACAATTTTTAGAGTTTTCACATATATTAAGAAAACAATTAATACTTAATCATAAATGCATCGATTTTTGTTACTCTACAGTTTCCAATATCTCTAAACCAATAGTAATTTAATAAATTTAATTAATCTTCTTAAAATTTTCAAAATATCATCATTAATTAATAAAATGTGCATAGAAAAGCTAAAAATATATCTTTGTGAAACAATTTTTTTTCTAAAACATGCATCTTTGTGAAACGGAGGGAGTATTAGATATTTATATATTTTAGTGTGTGTATTATATTATAGCGTTCGAATATTTTGCAAATGTTGATGTCAACGAGAGAGAGAGGGAGAGGGAGAGAGAGAGAGAGAGAGAGAGAGAGAGAGAGAGAGAGAGAGAGAGAGAGAGAGAGAGAGAGAGAGAGAGAGAGAGAGAGAGAGAGAGAGAGAGAGAGAGAGAGAGAGAGAGAGAGAGAGAGAGAGAGCGAAGTATAGAAGTACTGGTTTTATTCTTTTCGAGATATGTTTGATACAAGCAAAATCCAATGCTATTTATAACACAAACAATAATGTAAATTAATAGATAATAGATTTTGTAGTGGAGCATTATGATCTAGTGGATGAATAGATAATCATATAGTATTTAATACTTGCCTTTAATTATCTATTTTGTATTATGTATTGCTTCGTTAAAAATTTTATCATGGAAAAATCCAATAGGATAAAAACTATATCAAGAAAAAAAAAGTACAGTAACATAATCTCCCCCCTGAAAATAACGGATCTTCATAAATCACATGGATGACGCATTCCGATATTATGAATATGTTTTCTAAATGTTGAGGTAGGAAGCGCCTTTGTAAAGAGGTCTCCTGAATTGTCCTACGAACGGATATATTCGATGTCGACTTCTTGATTTTTTCACGAGTTCTTGAATTTACGAAAAATATCTTGGAGGGATATGCTTTGTTCGGTCGCTTTTGATATATCCTTCCTTTAGTTGAGTGACACAAGCAGAATTATCTTTGTACAGCTTTGTTGGCTCTTTCTTTGTAACTATTCTGCTTGCTTCTTGAATGTGGTGAGTTATAGACCTCAACCATACACATTCTCTACATGCTTCGTGGAGCGCAAAAGTTTATGCGTGATTTGATGAAGTTGCTACTAATGTCTGCTAATTGGGAACGCCAAGATATCGCAGTTCCGCCAATTGTGAAAACATATCCAGTTTGTGAACGAGCTTTGTGAAGATCTGATAAATATCCAGCATCTGCAAAACCAACTAGACCAAACTCTAAGTTTCTAGGATAAAATAAACTCAAATCAATCGTACCTTGGAGATAACGAAATCATTGTTTTTATTCCATTCCAATGTAGACGCGTGGGAGATGAGTTATATCTTGCAAGTAAGTTTGTAGCAAACGTTATATCGGTCCAAGTACAATTTGCAAGATACATAGGCCCACCGATAGCGCTCATATAAGGTACGTCCGGACCTAATATGTATCAACAGGCAGAAGAAAAGTCAACAAGGGCCAAACCTAGGGAGAAAATGGTAATTTTGTCAAAGTTTGAAACGGAAGCCGAGATGGGCCAAATGTTCTCATTTTATAACATAAAGAACATTTGCAAGACCATAATTGGAGGAAACGGAGCAGAAACGGATTTTTCGCTTGTCGGGAATGTAAACCGACTAAACCGAGAAAACTTCGGAAATTCATAACGGGAGCTACGGAATTCCAAATGAGGTGATTCAACTTTCTAAATTCATATAAAATCAGGGAGAATAAGGTTTTGGAAGTTTTGGGATTTATGGATAGTGAAGGAGTTTCAAAAACTTTAAATGCAAAACCGAGGAAACGGAAGTAATGGGTTAAGTTGGGTTTAGGGATTGTTTGGGCTGTTTTAAGGAAGTATTTTAGGTACAAAATAAGCTCTGAATGAACAGGTGTCACCCAGCCATGGCGCCACTGATATATCATGGTTTTTAGGTGTTTTGAGCCATGATATATGTACATAATCGAGTCTTCTATAGAGTCTTTCGAGTCATTTCAGGTACTTTGTAGGTTTTATCACGTTTGGAGCTCACTAGGGCATTATGGCGCATTCTGGAGCTATTTGGAGCATTTATCCGAGAAGGAAAAGTCATTGCCGATATCAGATGTTGATGTCGATCGACACCACTTAGGCGTCGGTCGACACGGTTCGCTAATTGGAAGATTTGGCCGATTAATAAAGATTTTGAAGATCTGCAAGTAAGCCCATAAGTTTTTCATAATTACAAAGTGGCCCAAATCGTGTTTTAGGTTTTACAGCCACTTGTTAGACTAAGTTTTATCTAAGCGTTTCTTAAGTTTGATTCTGATTTTTGTTCTAGAGAGATTAGGAGATTTGGGGCTGGTTTGGTGCTCGAGAGAGACATGATTTTGAACCCCTGTTCTTACTCTTTCTGATTCATTTATGATATCTATTTTGACTATGTTTTCTGTTACGATTCCTATGTCTGAGTAGATCTCTTTTTAGGTTAGGGAATTCTCATTAGGGATTTGAAGGAATGCTAGATTAACTAATTAAATTGGATTCATCATCTAGTTCTTCATCTAAATCGTTCTTAACGCTTAATCTGAACTGGCCACTTAGATTATTGATATTAGGTTGATTTACACAACGAGAGTTGGTTAATTATCTAGAAAGGATTTAGGTAAGCAACTTATCTATTCGCAAAGAGATTTGGTTTAGAGAAGTTGTGAACGAACGAACTTGGAATTAATGCATGTTTAGAACTCTAGGATTCACAAAGAGATTTGGTCTACTAGGTTGTTAGACATAGATAATTATCGCAGCGGAGCTGGATAGGTTTACTACCATGATTCTAGTTCAAGATCACAAATAGATTGAATCTGATTGCTTGTTATCTGACTTCCTGATTTCCTGAGAACTCTCTGAAACCTGACGCCTTCGTTAATTGCTTACTTTCACCTCACTTGTTGTTTTGTTTACCAACTTTACAATCTGTTTCGCTTAGCTTAATTTGATTACTCATAATTTATCGTGTGACCGTGAGTCCTTGTGGATTCGATACCCTAAATACTACAATAGCATAATTGTGCACTTGCAGTAGAATAGGATTAAAACTTTACAACCTATCAAGGAATCGCATAGTGTTGATCGACACTCATAGTGAATCGATCGACATGACCCGCGACCAGAGACAGCGAGAGCTTGAGCACTTAGCAGGTTTCTCTCTATGGAACCTGTGATTCTGATTTGCGGTGAGGACGGCATTTTACGAGACCAAGAGGGTCATATATGCAACGCGAAGGGTCAGAAACTAGATGGGGAAGGAAACCCCATCATACCAGATGTTGTCGTGGGCGTGGAACTATATAGCTGAAGCTGATTATCATGGACATGCATATGGAAATCAGCAGAGACAAGGTTCAAGTTATGCTCCGAGATCAAGAGATTATGGCTATTCACCGACCCACCTTGACATCAAGGTCGACTCGAATCTGATCAATGTCGATCGACATCACTTCAACGTCGATCGACACCATGGACGTAAACAGCCAGTTTGTCCAGAGAAACCGAATATGGTTGAGGAAAAGGTCTACAAACCAAAAATTCCTTTCCCTAGGAAGTCTAAGAAAGAGATTCAATTAGAAAAGTACATGAAGATGATGAGAGGTAAGCAAATTGAAGCCTCATTGATTGATGATGTTAAGAACATTCCTATGGTGAGGAGATGTATTAAAGACATAGTTTCTGGTAACATGACTGAAGAAGAAGATGTCTTGATGATCTCTGAAGTATGCGATGCTATTGTTCATGGTAGGATTCCTGAGAAACTAAAGGATCCAGGGAGTTTCATGATTGATTGTTCTATATAAAAAGGCATGTTTAAGAGGTCATTGTGTGATCTTGGCTCAAGTGTAAATCTCATGACATACTCTGTGGCTACGAGATTGGGACTGTTGAACTTCCAGCCCACTAGGATCTCTCTTCTCTTAGCTGATCGATCGAAGAGGTATCCAGTAGGAGTTCTTGAGCACATCCCTCTCAGAGTTGGAAATTACTTTATTCCAACGGACTTTGTAGTACTGAAGTATGAGATTGAGCCTGATGATCCTCTACTACTTGGTAGATCCTTTTTAGCCACTGCTGGAGCTGTAATTAATGTGCGACATGGTCTGATTGATCTCCACCTGGGAGACAAACCTTTGCAGTTCAAGATGGATGAGTTGCAGAGATCCACCATTGACGGACAGAGTTTCAGTGTTGAGATAGTGCCAGAGATTGCAATTGGAGAGGAGAAGATGACGGTTCATACTGAGCTTGATCTAACATCTTCAAAACCTATACCTGCTCTTAAGCAGAAAGCTCCAAACATCACATCTAAGCCACATCTGATCAAGCCAAGGTGTGCATTCTCTGACTTTAAGTATGCTAACTCTGATGCTGTTTTGCAGGGAATAGAGTCAAGAAACGAAATGTTCCACCGGACCTTGCTTCAATTCCCTCATTCCTTGGACGTTCTCATGCTTCTACCGCTTACACACCACCATGGATGATAAGATTTTCGCAGAGGCACTCAAGGCCTCTGTTGAAACCCCCATGAGTCTGATCTCCTACCCATACTCAAGCTAATGACTAAAAACAAGCAATGAGTGGGAGGCAACCCACTGTTGGGTCAGTTTTTCTTTTCTTTTTGGTTTTTGGTTTTGTTTCTTTGATTTTTCTGGTTTTTGGTGTTTCAGAACGTGATGAACAGGATTGCAAGAAGCAGTGTCGGTCGACATCAAACTCGAAAACATGGACCATAATTGAGGATGCTCGATTTGGATCAGATTAGTGTCGACCTAAGCCTTGTGTCGTTCGACAATGGCTGTGTGTCGGTCGACACCAACCATGCTAGCAGGTAAGGTTTCTGATTTTCTGACGTTTTCGATTTATACCTTATTCTCCCGAACCCAAGCTGAGATAACACTGAGGACAGTGTTATTCAAGTGTGGGGGAGGTGGTTACTGACATCATTTTCTATTTTCTTATTGTCAGTACTTTGGTTTTCAATTTTTTTTATTGAGTAAAAATCAGTATGAAACTATGATTTTTCGAGGAAATTTTTCGCTTGAACAGGAACTAAGTAACCATTGGACAGACTTGCAGAGCCTCTATGACTATTAGAAAACCCCAACCGGATCAACTTATCAAGGACACCCATATCTAATCAGGTATTCAGATGATCCATCACTAGCCTCACACTTAATCTTGACTTTAATTTCTCACCTAGGGGCTTGGTAATCTTTGGATCGGATTCCTTTGATGTGTTTGGCACAGCCTATGATCATGTTCTAAAGTATGGTTTCTGATTTTCCCCTCCTTTGAAAGTAAAAAAAAATAGAGATAAAAACCGAGGATAAGCTAGTAGCTTCGAAGTGGTCACGGGAGTGGTAGAGACCCCTATTACCTCCTGTGTATCCATGGAAAGATCCAAAGTTAAACCCCAATAAAAAGGGAAGAGCACTGATAAAAAAAATGATACCCAGTGGGGAAAAATCAGTGCTAAGGGAGAAAGGGAAAAGAAAGAAACCAGAAACCGACAGTTTGGTAGTCAGACACTAAATAGGTTGAGTCCATGTGTCCTTTGATTCGATACTCCCTCTATGAGACTGCACCTAATTGTATACAGAGGGTAGTGTGGTGAACTTGAATTCCTAACTTGATTGTGGAGTTTACTTTGGATAGTGTTATTCAAGTGTGGGGGGAGTATATTGCGGGTTTGAGTTTTGTAGGAAAGTTTTCAGTGGTTTACTAAGTGAATGTGAATGCAAAAGTTCCTAAGACGAAAGAGTTTCTGTGTTTTCAAACCTCTTTTCTTATGCTTTGGTTCTTTACTTGCTTTAGGGCAAGCAAGAGCTAAGTGTGGGGGAGTTGATATATCATTGTTTTTATGTGTTTTGAGCCATGATATATGTACATAATCGAGTCTTCTATAGAGTCTTTCGAGTCATTTCAGGTACTTTATAGGTTTTATCACGTTTGGAGCTCCACCACCACCATCTTCAAGCCAGTTCTTCAGTGGTTGGATCAGCATGGTTTGGTTCAAGAATTGGATTGTTTTAGGCCTGGTTA
This sequence comes from Orychophragmus violaceus, assembly GCA_030180135.1. Lineage (NCBI taxonomy): Eukaryota > Viridiplantae > Streptophyta > Magnoliopsida > Brassicales > Brassicaceae > Orychophragmus > Orychophragmus violaceus. The sequence goes on along the minus strand of CM058239.1, from coordinate 53,212,710 downwards.
AGCCTCGATCAACGGTTGGTTAAACCGGTCAACGATTTGACCTAAACCAGTTTGAAACCAGTTTAATCAAACTGGTTCGATTGGAAGCTTGTTCAGTGGATTGGTTCAATTGCATTTGTCTAGTTGGTTCAGAGGGGTCAACCGGTTCAAGATTGGTCAAAGTCAAAATCAATGGTCACCGGTCAAATTCAGCGGTCAATGCCGGTTAACGTCGGTCAACTCGTTGACTCCGGCCAGTTGCTACTTGCGGTTTGTATACGGGTGTTCGGGAAGCTTCAGAATTTGTGTTCGTGTGATCGGGAGGTCCGACCGAAATCAGTATGAGTCAAACACCGTAGATAGAAGCATATAGATCGGGAAATGAGAAACCGTAGAATTAGGTGTTTGCATACCCGGATGTGACTTGATTGTATTTGAGAATGGAATTGACTGATTAACGATAAACTGGTTAGGGTTTGAGACGCATGTTAGGATCGTAAGATTAAACGGATAAAACATGTTTTGTGCCGCTAGGTTCCTAGTAACGTTGATTGATGCATACATATATTCGTTGCATGATAGGGCCGTATATGCATATATATATATATATGTATTCGAAGAACGATATCGAATGAATCTAAGTACAGGAACTAAGACGGTATAAAAGACGGAATTAAACCTAACGAACGTATAGAGTATGAAATGAGATCGGGATTAGGTTTAATAAAGGTTAAAGAGAAAGAAATTAATTAAATAAATGAATGATGAGACGTCGGGAGTTTAGTAAGCTACTAGCTCTAAACCGACGGATCGGGATTTGATAAAAGATACTTAGGAAAGGTTAAGAAAAAGGGAAATGTTGTGACTGGTGTGAGCCCTAAATGGATTAGCAATCCGCTAATCCAAAGTAGCGGACGTTAATGAGATGTGATCCGTCTACGGGTTAGCAATCCGCTAATCCAGCATAGCGGACGTGAATGAGTTAAAAGACTATAGAAACCCTAATAGGCATGGTTGTGTGGTGATTGTGTTATTGTGTTGTTGTGTGGTTGTTGTTGAGCTTTCTGTGCAGGCCTATTAAATCGTATCAGTGTTGGGCCGAGCGATCCGTGTGGATGCTTAACCCGGTCATGGGGCCGGTTAAGTTCGTAGCCGCTGAGTATGATTGATAGAGTCTGAGCGAGTCTGTGTGTTTACATTTCTGCACTAGGACTCCAGGGTGCGTTAGATCCTGCAAGTCTAGGTGTTTGGATATGTTCCGGTACTTCCGACCCGATTGGATCCTCGGGTAGTTGCCTAATCGGATCGTGGGCCTTCGGGTGGTGATTCTGGTTATGGCATTAATCTACTGAGTAACGCCGGTAGGTGTGTGATTCCGAGAATACGGGGTCATGTCCTCGGGCCGAATAGCATAGAAACTCAGATTACCGTGGGGTAGCCCGAGTCACTGCGTATCGATGGGCTGAGAACAGTGTCCTAGGTCGTGAGACTTCTTGTTTACGTCTAGGAGTCGTGGGTTAGTTACCATGTTGGTGACGATGTAAACCCGTGGAAGTTACCGAGATTGTAGGGGCCCAGTGTTGTGGTTGTATTGTTTGTATTGCGCGATAGATAGATCGAGTCTCAATCGAGAGCATGTGCCGTAGTGCTTCCGATTTCCTCTAATCGCTTTCTCTTTCTTTTGGCAACTGCTTGTGTGTTGTGGTTTTGACACGACGTGGTAGTGCGTGATCGACAGTTTGTTGTGTTGTTTGTTATTTTGGGGTTTTGGGCCGTAGTGGGGAGTCGATTCGCTGAGTGATCTTAGATTTCTCATTAGACTCTTTTGTAATTTTCAGGTTTAGCTGCGACGGACGCGGGAGGTCCTCGGTGTAGTTTCGGGATCGCTTGTGGCGGGGTTTTGATTCGATGATTTTGAGTTTTCCATCGATTCGGCTTTGGCGCCAATTTTGTATTGAGATTTGTTTGTTGTTCTGGATTATTGGTGAACTGTTTTGTAAAAACGGTTAAACATTATGTAACGTTTGATTTACTCAGAAATGAATATGCTTCCCTGATATTTTGTTCAGTCCGAACCGACACAACTCACGTAAGTGGTACAAGTTGTGAACCTTTATACTACAGAAGTGAGGATGGCGAGGTCAAAGACGGGTTAGTGTGAGCCTTTGTCTCAAACCGATCTGTCTCTGGCTACGTCTTGTGGCGAACTTTTCCGGTTTGACTTGCTCGGGTTCAACTTGGTCATGTTCTTGTTTTATTGTAGACCAGTCAGCTCGACAGTCAGCGGATAATGGGAAAAGGGTGTTACATAATATTTCTTCATCATTTTCGCAAGGTCTAAATGTATCCTTATCAACGTCAAGTGATCTATTTACCATTGGAGTACTCAAAGGATTCGCTTTATCCATATAAAAACGGTTTAAGAGCTTATTGGTATAATTTGATTGATGTACAAATATTCCATCTCTGAGGTGCTTTATCTGTAGTCTAACACAAATTTTTGTCTATCCGAGATCTTTCATTTCGAACTCTTCTTTCATATGATTTCTTGCATCATTAATTTCCTGAGTTCCAATCATGTTCAAGTCATCAACATATACAGAAATGATCACCAATCCCGACGATGATTTCTTGATAAACACACAAGGGCATATCACATTATTGATGTAATCTTTATTCAAAAAATATTCACTTAAGTGAGTATACCACATGCGTCCAAATTGTTTTAATCCATAAATAGATCGTTGTAATTTGATCGAACATATTTCTTTGGATTTTGAATTCAATGGTTTGGGCATCTCCAATCCTTCTGGTATTTTTATGTATATATCATTATCAAGTGATCCATATAAATATGCTCTCACAACATCCATAAGATACATTTCAAGATTTCTAGATGCCGCTAGGCTCATTAAGCATTTGAATGTGATTGCATCCATAACTAGGGAATATGTTTCTTCATAATCAAATCTTGGTCTTTGAGAAAAACCTTGGGCAACTAGTCTGGCTTTGTATCTTGTGATTTCATTTTTCTCATTTCTCTTCCTTACAAACACCCATTTGTAACCAACCTTTTTTATACCTTCAGGTGTTGTGACAATAGGTCCAAAAATATGTAATTCAATTGGTATGGATATCTTCCATTTCTCTCAATCATGTCTTTTCTAACATTCTAATATGGATTTTGGATCCGAACCATCAATTTCATGATCAATTTCCTTAGATACAAAAAATGAGAATACTCCATCCAAGCAGAGCCGGCCTCGAGCATAAGCCAGGTAAGCAACGGATTAGGGCATCCGACTAAAAAAGGAATTTTCTATATATTTTCTTCATTAGTATATATTAAAAAAAATTAAAGGGCATTTCTAAATATACTTTTCATAATATAGAAATTTTTAAATATAATTTTTTATTAAGATATTTAAATAAAAATTTGAACAATAATTATATTAAATAATATTTTAGTTTTGAATAAGGCGTTCAAAAATATTGGACCGACACTGCATCCAAGTCATCAATATCATGTCTTGCCCATAATTTTCCATCTTGGACATAGTTAATGGAAATCTCCCATTTTTCTTGATCATGTTCGATTTCGAGTCTTTCATCTTTCTCTTGTTTTTCAGGATCCTTTTCACGAATGTCTTCTTGACATTTTTTGATGTGGTTTTTCTCCAACATTTTATTTTTTTCTTCCAACTTCTTTTTCTTTCGGAGATTTTTATCTTTTGATCTTATTAGCCTCCCCCTCTTTAATTGAACTTTAGATTCATTAGCAATGGTTCCATCAGTGTGTTCTTTTGGAATTTCAATTCGACATGGAATATTTGCAGCGGCTATGTATGACTCAGTCACTCTCTTTGTATCTGTAAATGCATCTGGTAATTGGTTTGATATATTTCGTAAGTGCACAATTTTCTGAACTTCCATCTCCCGTTGATTCGAAGGAGGATCAAGATAAGCCAAAGATTGTGTATACCATGTGATATCTTTTGGTGATTATCTTAATCCTCCCCCTAACGCGGGAAATTCATCTTCACTAAAATGGCAATCATAAAAACGTGCCGTAAACATATCACCAGTTCGCGGTTCAAGGTATTGAATTATACTTGGTGACGTATACCCAATATATATGTCCAATCTCTTTTGTGGCCCCATTTTAGTTATCTACGGTAGATCTATTGGAACATAAACCGCACATCCAAAAACACAGAGATGAGATATATTTGGCTCTCTGCTAAATGCTAATTGTAACGCGGAATATTTATGATACGCACTTGGTCTTATCTGGAGCAGTGCTGTTGCATGCAAGATAGCATGACCCCATATTGAAATTGGGAGTTTTGTTCTCATTATTAATGGTCTAGCAATGAGTTGCAACCATTTTATCAAAGGCTCAGCCATGCCATTTTGTGTATGAACATGCAGAACCAGATGTTCAACATCAATTCCTAATGACATACAATAGTCATTAAAAGTCGTTGAAGTGAATTCTCGAGCGTTATCAAGCATTACTTTCTATATTGTAAAATCTGGGAATTGTGCTCTCAACCTGACTATTTGAGAAATGAATTTTGCGAAAGCCGTGTTTCTTGTGCTCAAAAGACACACATGGGACCATCTACTGGATGCGTAAATCAATACCATAAAATATCAAAATGGTCTGCATGGTGGGTGAATCGGTCCACATATATCACTATGTTCTAAAAATATAGGCGATTATTTCCCAACTTTAGTTGGTGATGGCCGAGTTATAAGTTTTTCTTGAGAACATGCATCATATAAAAACTCACTCGATTGTATAATTTTCTCGTTTTTTTAACGGATGACCATTAGAATTTTGCAAAAAAAATTTCATCATGAATGAACCAGGATGCCCTAGCCTTTCATGCCAAACTTTGAATGTATTATTAAACTTTGGGTTTATTGTAACATATGATTCAGTCGAATTTATTTTTGTGCAATATAATCCGGAGGACAACATTTCGAATTCTTCTAATACATGTTTCCTCTCTGATGTAATACAAAGATATTCTATTATCTATACCATTTTTACTCATAGTCTCAATGTGATATACATTTCTGCGGATATCTCGAAAACTTAATAAGTTTTGTTGAGATTTTGGAGAATATAACGCATCATGTATTTCAAACTTTGTTCCCCTTGGCATTGAAAACTGACTTTTCCAGATCCCATTATAATTTTTGCATTTCAAGAAATTGTACTCACGCTTCGAGCGAGTCTTTTATTTTGAGATAAGAGAAAAAATTTCTTATCGTGAATTATCGTATGCATTGTAGCACTGTCTACCAGACATATATCTCCATCATGAATCTCAAGTTCTGGCATTTTCTGAGTTTAAACATTAAGAGTAAAAATTAATAAAACCATAAAATTTTATATAATACACAAATTCATATATTACATTCAAAATATTTTACAACTTATAAACACAAAGATACTTCAATCCTAACACACATTTTGACAAGCCATTATGATAAATTATTTCACAAGATTTTCTTTTTTTTCATCTCTTCATGCGTTGATGTTCTCATCATCAATAAGGAAGTCTGAAACATCAAGATGAGTATCATCTTTTAGACCGTGAGAGGAAGACCCAGGTTCATATTGGTGATAAAGTTGATTTCACCTCCTATCTCTTTCCCCTTCTGTGATTCCCGGTACAGATCAGCTAAATGTTTTGGCGTACGACATTACGTAGCTAATGTCCCTTCATACCGCATCTGTAGCAAACATTTTATGTTTGCTTCTTAATTTAACGACTATTATTGTTTCTTGGAGGGAACTTATTAGCTTGTCTGTTGTTGTATTCATTGGGACGGAATCCTCTTCCTCATCCTTGTCCGAGTCCACGACCACGACTTCAGTTACACATGTGTCCACGTCATTGTCCATATTCTTGCCAATTATCGTATTTGGATACTGCAGCATTCGCTTCTGAAAAAGAAGTGGATCCAGTTGGACGAGACTGGTGATTCATCATCACCAATTGAATATTTTGTTCGGCAACGAGAAGGACTTCCATCAACTCCGAGTATCGAGTGTAACTATTAGCCCGATATTGTTGTTGCAGGACTACATTTCTCTATGAGAACATAATCAGTTATGTTCTCTCCACATAACACCATCCTTGAGGTGATTCCAAACAGGGCGGAATTATACTCGCTAAAAATTTTACAATCCTGAAAATGGAGGTGTATCCACTCATGTTTGGCTTTCGGCATGATCACATATTTTTGGTTATCGAACCTTTCGTTCAAAGATTGCCATAGATCCGCAGGATCTTCTTTGTAATGTATTAAGATTTTAAGCCATCGTGGATATGGTGAAACAAAAATATCATGGGTTTTTGCCTTTTGCTCATTTGATGTTGTTTATGTCTTATCGATTGTTTTAAGAACACCATTTCCTTTTACATGCATTTTTGCATCTACTCCCATGTCAGATAATTCTTTTCAGAATGTCGAGGGCAGTAATTTCAAGCTTTACCAGATTCGACATGATAACTGTATCGATAAAATAATAACTTATTGATGTCAAATTAATTAAATTTCAACTCAAAATTTTAATTTTAATTATTCTAAAACAAACAATTTATCGATAAATTTTAATTGATGAATACAACGATTATTATTCTCAGGATTAACTAATGTCAATTCTGAATTCATAACTAAAATTATTATAAAAACAGTAATAATCGTTACACTTTTATTTGATGATAATATGTTAAGATGAACCATTAACATAAATGATGAAAGAGATTATAAGAAAAATCAAAGCATAGAAATTAATGGAACAATTGTGATGAATTCTTCTTGAGTAAATTCTCCAATAAAAATACCATAAATAGAAGCAAAAATTGTAATCGTACATAAACTTATTAAACAAGAGAATCGTTTTTTATTTTATAAAAAAAATATTTGGGATGTTTTTATGAAGATCCAATATTTGAGTGAAAAGAATGAGTGAATGATAAATGTATTTATAGATTGAAAAATATTGTCATAGCCGTTAGAAAATATTTGAATTTTAGAAAACAAAAATTTTGAAATTTTGAAATATTGTTCATTCACTCAAATATTTGATCTTCATAAAAACATCCCAAATATTTTTTCTATAAAATAAAAATGATTCTCTTTTTTTTTGCCAACATTTTCATTTAGAAAAGCCCATAGGGCAAAAGATTACAACATGGTCCATTAAGATAAAGTCCAAACAGAGAAATTAACAGGCCCAAAAGCCCATTAAGCCGAGGAAGCAGATAAGGATGACGATCCACGTGTCGGCCCTAGAGCGACGACGACATGCAATCGCCGAACGAAACACGTGGCATCCAATCGAGCACACCTGCATGCAAGCGCCGCCGACAAACCGGACGGCAAAAAGCACTGGAAATCACCTCCACGAAACCCATCTTTGCACAAATGATAAACCCTGCTGCCGATCTTGCAATCCACCAAAGGATACCGCCAGAGAAAGACCTGCAAAAGAAAGAAACGCAGCCGCAAAAGCTCACCGAAAAATTCCCTACCGAGGAAGCTCCACGCCGGCCAGTTGCAAAGCAGAACGGCCTATTGATTCCCAAGGCGGTGGGAGAAGCAATGGAGATATTACTCCAAGAGGAGGGAGAACCCGAGAGAAACCTTGAAGAAAACCAGACTTGACGGCGGTAAGAAGGGCTGGGAAAGAAGATCTGAGAAGAGCCGGCGAAAACCGGACCAAATCCGTTGTTAATCGGAAGGGACCTGAACGAGGCCAAGACAACATCCGATATGAAATCGGCGGACCAAAAAACAAAACAAAACCGATAAATTACAACTGGATCCGACGAGACAAACCTAACAAAACTTCGAGCAAAAGATCTCCACCTCTGAAAGATTTAGAGGTGAGAAGAGAGGAGATCAGAAAAAAACTCGACGGCGAAAGAAGAAGAGAAGAAATCGCTGGAGGTTCGTCCGGTTCACCGGATATCGCCTCATCTCTCTATAAAATAGGAGTGAGAAACGAGAGAGAGGTGTTTTCTTGAAAAAATGAAAAAAAAAATGATTCTCTTGTTTGATAAGTTTATATACGATTACAATTTTTGCTTCTATTTATGGTATTTTATTGGAGAAATTACTCAAAAATAATTCATCACAATTTTTGTATTAATTTCTATGCTTTGATTTTTCTTAAAATTTCTTTTATCAATTATGTTAATGGTTCATCTTAACATATTATCATCAAATAAAAGTGTAATGATTATTACTGTTTTTATAATAATTTTAGTTATGAATTCAGAATTGAAATAAGTTAATTTTGAGAATAATAATCGTTGTATTCATCAATTAAAATTTATCGATAAATTGCTTGTTTTATAATAATTAAAATTAAAATTTTGAGTTAAAATTTAATTAATTTAACATTAATAAGTTATTATTTTATCGATACAGTTATCATGTTGAATTTGGTAAAGCTTGAAATTACTGCCCTTGACATATCGGGAAAGAGTTATCTGACATGAGCAATAGGTGCAAAAATGCATCTAAAAAGAAATTGTATTCTTATAACAATCGATAAGAGAGAAACAACATCAGATGAGCAAAAGGCAAAAGAAGATCCTGCGGATCTATGGCAATCTTTGAAGGAAAGGTTCGATCACCACGATGGTTTAAATCTGAATACATTACAAAAGAAGATCCTGCGGATCTATGGCAATCTTTGAAGGAAAGGTTCGATCACCAAAAATATGTGATCCTGCCGAAAGCCAAACATGAGTGGATATACCTCCGTTTTCAGGATGATAAAAATGTTAGCGAGTATAATTTCGCTCCGTTCGAAATCACCTCAAGGATTGTGTTATGTGGAGAGAACATAATTGACTATGATCTCATAGAGAAAACTCTTTCCACATTTCATCCCAGAAATGTAGTCATGTAACAACAATATCGGGCTAATAGTTACACTCGATACTCGAGATTTATGGAAGTCCTTCTCGTTGCCGAACAAAATAATCAATTGGTGATGATGAATCAGCAGTCTCGTCCAACTGGATCTGCTTCTTTTCCAGAAGCGAATGTTGCAGTATCCAGATACGATAACTGGCAAGAATATGGACAATGACGTGGACGCATGCGTAACCGAAGTCGTGGTCGAGGACGCGGACAAAGATGAGGAAGAGGATTCCGTCCCAATGAGTACAACAACAGGCAAGCTAATAAGTTCCTTCCAAGAAACAATAATAGTCGTGAAATTAAGAAGCAAACAGAAAATTTTGCTACAGATGCGGTATGAAGGGACATTGGCTCCGTACATATCGTACGCCAAAATATTTAGCTGATCTATACCGGGAATCACAGAAGGGGAAAGAGATAAGTGGTGAAGTCTACTTTATCACCAATGAACCCAGGTCTTCCTCTCACGGTCTAAATGATGATACTCATCTTAATGTTTCAGACTTCTTTATTGATGATGAGAATATCAACGCATGAAGAGATGAAAAAAAAATCTTGTGAAATGATGTATCATAATGGCTTGTCAAAATGTGTGTTTGGATTGAATTATCTTTGTTTTTATAAGTTGTAAAATATTTTGAATGTAATATATGCATTTGTATAATATATAAAAATTTATGGTTTTATCAATTTTTATTCTTAATGTTCAAACTAAGAAAATGCCAGAACTTAAGATTCATGATGGAAATATATGTCTGACAGATCACAGTGCTAAAAAAATATATTTCTCTTATCTCAAAATAAAAAAAACTTTGTTGGAAGCGTGAGTACAATTTCTGGAAATACAAAAATTATAATGGGTTATGGAAAAGTCAATTTTCAATGACAATGGGAACAAATTTTGAAATACATAATGCGTGTTATTCCCCAAAATCTCAATGAAACTTACTAAGTTTTCAAGATATCCACAGAAATGGATATCACATTGAGATTATGAGTAAAATGGCATAGAATATCTTTGTATTACATCAGAGAGGAAACATGTATTATAAGAATTGGAAATGTTGCGCTCCGGATTATATTGCATAAAAATAAATACGACTGAATCATATATTACAATAAACCCGAAGTTTACTAATACATTCAAAGTTTGGCATGAAAGGCTAGGGCATCCTGGTTCAGTCATGATGAGAAAAATTGTGAAAAATTATAATGGTCATCCGATAAAAAACGAGAAAATTTTACAACCGAGTGAGTTTTTATGTGATACATGTTCTCAAGGAAAACTTATAAGTCGGCCAACACCAACTAAAGTTGGGAATGAATCGCCTATATTTTTAGAACGAATACATGGTGATATATGTTGACCGATTCACCCACCATGCGGACCATTTCGATATTTTATGATATTAATTGATGCATCCATTAGATGGTCACATGTGTGTCTTTTGAGCACAAGAAACACGGCTTTCGCAAAATTCATTTCTCAAATAGTCAGGTTGAGAGCATAATTCCCTGATTTTACAATAAAGAAAGTAAGGCTTGATAACGCTGGAGAATTCACTTCAACGACTTTGAATGACTATTGAATGTCATTGGATAATGATGTTGAACATCTTGTTCCGCATGTTCATACACAAAATGGCAGGGTTGAGTCTTTGATAAAACAGTTGCAACTCATTGCTAGAGCATTAATAATGAGAACAAAACTCCCAATTTCAATATGGGGTCATGCTATCATGCATGCAGCAGCATTGTTCTAGATAAGACCAAGTGCATATCATAAGTATTCCCCCATTACGATTAGCATTTGGCAGAGAGCCAAATATATCACATCTCCATGTTTTTGGATGTGCGGTTTATGTTCCAATAGCTCCACCGCAGAGAACTAAAATCGGGCCACAAAGGAGATTGGGCATATATATTGGGTATACGTCACCAAGTATAATTTGATACCTTCAACAGCGAACTGGTGATATGTTTATGTCACGTTTTGCTAATTGCCATTTTAATGAAGATAAATTTCCCGTGTTAGGGGGAGGATTAAGAGAATCACGAAAAGATATCACATGGTGTACACAATCGTAACAGTTACAAAGAAAGAACCAACAAAGTTGTATGAAGATAATTCTGCTTGTGTCACTCAACTAAAGGAAAGATATATCAAGAACGACCGAACATACTATATCCCTCCAAGATATTTTTCATACATTCAAGAACTCGTGAAAAATCAAGAAGTCGACATTGAGTATGTCCGTTCGTGTGACAATTCAGCAGACCTCTTTACAAAGGCGCTTCCTACCTCAACATTCAGAAAACATATTCATAATATCGGAATGCATCATCTACGTAATTTTTGAGATCCGTCATTTTCACGGGGTGATTATGTTACTGTACTCTTGTTTTCCTTGACATGGTTTTTATTCATTGGATTTTTCCATGATAAGGTTTTTAACGAGGCAATACATAATACAAAATAGATAATCAAGGAGGGGGGGTATTAAATACAATATGATAATCTATTCATCCACTAGATCATAATGCTCCACTACAAATTCTATTATCTATTAATTTACATTTTTTGTGCTATAAATAGCACTAGATTTTCCTTGTATCAAACAAATCTCTAAAAGAATAAAATCAGTACTTCTATACTTCGTTCTCTCTCTCTCTCTCGTTGACATCGACGTTTGCAATATATTCTAGCGATATAATATAATCGTAGAACCAACAGGTCTACCACGCTTCAAACGTGTTCTAGACTCTCATGTATCATCTTTTTTTACCATTCATGTGGTATTTCAATACGAGCAGGGGCATTTGTAGCTGGTATATACGATTTTGTTACGGTTTTGATATATGCAAATGCATCATGTAGGTGGTTTGCGATACTCTGCAAATGCATAATTCGACGGACTTCAAAGTCCGACTGTTTTGTAGGAGGATCAAGATGTAATAGAGATGGTACACACCATTTGATATCATTTTCTACTTGTTTATTTACTCCACTAGTTTGTGGTTCTAGGTATATAAACGTCACCAGTTTGTGATTCTAGGTATATAATTGACGGAGAATCACAACCAACATATATCCCTAACCTTCTTTGTGGTCTCATTTTTGTACGTTGAGGAGGTGCAATTGGCACATATACAACACAACCAAAAATTCTTAAATGTGAAATATTTGGTTCTCGTCCAAAGGCTAATTGGATTGAGGAGTATTTATGATATGCACTTGGCCTTACCCTTAGCAGTTTCTCTTAGCCGTTTTTAGAGTTCTTTTGTACTTTCTTTTCGATTCTTTTACTCTCTTTTCGATCTTTGTACACTTTCCGACTCTAATCAATAAAACGTCCACCGGGTTTGCTAGTTTAGTGGTTGTTTCCTGAAAGTTTTTGTTCCCTAAAATTTTTGCTCTACAAGTTTTGACCGTGTGAGTTTCGACTCTCACAAAGATGAACCAGGATCGTCGACTTTTTGGCATTTTTCTTTTTTCTTTGGTATCTCGCCGTAGAAACCTGTCGCAAAAGACAAAGTGAGAAACTAATTAATTATGTCACATTCACACATGTGCAAAAAAACATCATACACTTCAATAACTAAAACTAAAAATAGCAGTAACATAACAATAAAAACAAGAGACACTTACACAAGGAAACAATCTAAAAAAGTGTGCGACTTTTCCTCTCAAAAGTGAGATTTTTCCACGACAAAAGTGACTTCTTTTTCTTCAATCGACCGGCGTCTCTCACGGCGCCGATGTCCGCTTCATCCGTCATTGGCTCTACCCCCTCCGACTCTAATGGGGGGGTGGGGGGAAGAAGAAGCCAAAGAAATCCTCTCCGTCGAAGACCCAACCTTTAATTTCGCCACCCAATAAATCCTCTTATGGCTCTCCTCCGCCTGCGTCACCTGCTCCTGTTACTTCTGGCGATTGCTTGTCGGAGTCTCCCGATTATATCGAGTAGTCACCTTGGAAAAGCAAGCCCTTACTCAACCTGCAACGACAACATCTTTAATTTCTGGTGTCTTCTTATCGGAGTCTCTTAACTTTGTCGATGGCAATGCCGAGAGATCGCTTGCCGGTGAAAAATCAGCAGTGGCAGCTGAAGTAATCGTGTCTCCTTTCTATTTGGTTCCTTAGATTGACTCGCGATCTACCATAGCTGCTGCCTCTTTGGAAAATTCTTCTATCGAGAATGCAACTGACTCCAATGCTGAGGATTCTGTTATACCCTCCTCTGCATCCACCATCATCGCCTTTGTGAAAGCTGATTCTTTAGCCATTCTAAAGTCGATTGGAGAAAAATTTACTGTCGATGTATCAACTTCTATAGCGACATAACAAAATTAATCTGTGATAGCACCAACTGGAGCCGTCCCAGGTAGTCAGAAAAAATCCAAAGGAACATCTAATGATTCTTGAAGTAGTCTATTCAAAGGATCCTCCAAGAAACTCCATAAGAAGGGAGAAGCATTTACGCTCCCCTTAAGCGAATCGTGTGTAAAAATCCCTAACTCCATAATCGAAAAGAACTTGAAGGAATGGGATTGCTTCGTTCTCGGACAGTTTTACTCAAACCCTCCAAGCCAAGGAACCTTGCACAAGAAAGTGAACGGCATTTGTACTCAGTAAATGGACATTACCGTAACAAAGATGATGGGGTTTGCTTTCATCTTCAGAATACCAAACACATTAAATCGTGATAGAGTCATCAATCAAAGGCTATGGAAAATCGAGGGCCAAACAATGTTTGTAGGAAAGTGAGAATCGGGAACTGTTCCGTCAAAGCCGGAATTAAGCTCTGAATTTGGCTAGAATTCAAGGACATTCCTTTTCAGGTTTTCAACGACAAAGGACTTGAAAGGATCGCATCGCTTGTTGGGAAACCTAAGTTCCTACACCTAACAACAACTAATAAAATGAACCTCGAGGTGGCAAAGGTATTTACACTTATTGACCCATATAAACCTCTCCATGAGGCCGTGAATGTTCAATTCGAAAGTGGGGATATCAGCAGAATCAGAGTATCCAGCCCACTACAAGAAAACAGTTAGATAGAGACTGGACATGTAGTCGCATATCAGTCGCTAATTACATATCCGCGACTGATATGCGACTAATAAGTGCAAACGCTAATCTTGCGTAGCAAATTATATCAGTCGTTAATTAGTCGCAAATGTACGACTACTACATGTGCATCGTTTTTTGGTCGCATATCAGTCGCAAAGCGTTTGCGACTGATCAGCGATGCGACTGTGATATTTGTGAAGACGCAAATTATTCGTAAATATGAACGACTAATATGCGAATGGATATGAAAATTATGTGACTAACCGACTAATATTAGAAACCTACGACTAATTTTTGACGGATTAGCGACCAATAGCTGACTAATGAGCAACTAATTTGTGACTTTTATTTTCACGATTTCAGTCATTTGCCAATTTCTATATTGTTCCTCTCATTTTTTTGTATTATTAAACCTGCATACAATTTGCATACAACCAGTATTTAAAAACAACTAGGAATCATATTACATTAACATACCAATTCATATATACACCAAAATCCAAAAGTGGAGTTACCAAAACATTTCATATTATGTTATGTTACAAGTAAAAAGTCTAAAGCCTGATTTTATAGAAGATTAGGAGGCATATCTGTTAAGGCTTAGAAGCTGGCTGAGAATCCATGAAGTCGCAGAATTGTGGATCAGTTTGACGGAGATACTTCTCAAGCATAGACAAGTGTCGATCCTGGATTGTTGTTGAGTGGCAAGTGCGGCCATCTCTGCTTCACGACATATATTATAAGCTGCATGATCCGCTATTTTTTGTTGAGCTTCTTGTAGTTGTTGTTGGAGTGCCAGAAATGATGAACTACTTCCCAAGTGCTTACGCTTGCCATTGGCAAGGCTGTTTTCCATGCTACCAAGACCATAAGGACGCCCCTGTCATCCTTCATTGTGGCCTGCCCAAAAAAAAAACAGTTCATAACATTGTTAAAGTATAGAAACTAAAACCAACTAGTGAAAAACTTATACTACTTACCTGAAGAAATAGCTCGTTGTACTCCTCAGTCGTGAGCTCCCGAGGTTGTGCATTACCTTCATCACCGTCCAAATTAGCCGCCACAAGTTCAGCCTTCTTAGCTGCCAAACGCTCCTCATAACGTTCAGCATTGCTCTTCGCCTTTAAATCAACGAAACTCCCATATGGTCTCGTATAAGTCCTAATAAACACCTCGCCAATACTTACGGGTCTTCCGTACTCCTCTTGCTATAATGTGACACGATAAACGATTTAAAAATAAAAATCAGACCTATTTGACACCAAAACATATTTATGCGAGTGGCAACTTACCATTTCCTGTTTGATCTGTTCAAAAGACTTCTGGCCAGACAAATGTATTGCCATACCCAGACTTTGACGATCAGACTTATGAGCAAGAGATGTGGTAAGGCTCTTAGCTTTTGCGTCTTCTGTATCCCAGTGGGCTGTCATCTTTATCCACAATGTCAGGTTTATCCAAGGTGGATGCTTGCGAGAAGTCCTCGCAGTCGAGACCATTCCTTTCAATCGCCGTTGACATATCCTATTAAAGTGGATTTGGACAGTTCCTGAGATTAGTGGATCCCAATGGTGGGTTTTCTACATTTCAAAAACAAAACCTTAGTGAAAATCGTACAATTAATATATACAGGAAAGATAGAGAAGAGAAACCTCACCGCGAATTCAATGAAGTAACTGTTGGGAATGTCCTGAAATCTACCGTACTATCTCTAGAAAGTATGATAAGTGTCGAGATCAGACATAAGTCATAAATACTGGGTGATCATGATGGCTTGCTAGAGTCCGCTCATGATCTATAAGTTTAGGACTTATTACCAGTATTGTATGATCCCGAAGGGTCACACACCATAGCTAACGGGAAAGTTAAATGGAAATAATACGGTAAGATGCAATGGCATTTACTGTATTGGATCAGAGTTTTGGGCCAGACAAAATACAGGCTTTTTGTCTGATTTGTGTTTTGGGCCCAAAAGATTAATGAGCCATTAGTCTAATGACTTGGGCCCATTAATGAGATATAAGAGAATCAGAAAACCCTAAGGAAGCTAAGCTTCTGCGATTTTTCTCCTGGTGGCTGCGCCCCATCTCTCTCTCTAACCTCTCTCTCTGATCATCCATCTCTTTGGTCTAGCAGCCGTCCCTTGCTTGTAAGAGTGTGGATACTTGAGGAGGAGCCGATTCTCATCAGCTCTAATCTGATCTTGTCATTACCACCAATCACTCCGCTGCAAAAGGTAAAGATCAGGTTGGTTTTATGATTCGTTTTGCAAGAACCTAGATCTGTTTAAGGATTTGTGTTAGGTTGTAATTGAGAATTAAACCATGGAAAACACCCATAATCCTTCAGTGGTATCAGAGCCTAGGTCATTAGGTATCTTGTAATTTGGATCGATTGGAATAAATCCCTTGTTGAATTTGTTTTGTTTATGAATCGCTTGTAACTTTGCTTTAGAATCATTTGATAATTAATTGATTGTAAAGCGATTGTCGAATAGCTGAAACGATTTGGAATAAATCAAAATTGGTTTTGTCTTGTTGTGAATGTCATAAGCGAATATCACTTATTGATAATTGAATCGATTATTGATAATTGAATGTCATAAGTGATTGACGTTTTGTCTTTAAGTGAGAACATGATCGTAAGTGATTGTTGATCGATAATTAAGTTAATGGGCCGAGTGATCTTGTTCAACAATCGCATGTGATCATACAATGATATAATGCGTGTGATCATGGATCACTTGATTGGATCGCACAAACGATCGCTTGGCATGGTCTCGTATTGACCGCGTGATCTTGAGTGGTGATCGATCGGATGATCGTTTCATCACGTGTGATCGTGTTGCCATGATGCGTGATGATGCGTTAATGGGCCAAGTGATCGTTTGGCCCGTTAAATTTTACGTCCCGCGAATAGTCAATCGGTTAAACCGAGCTTCGCGGTTCGTTGCCCAAAACCACACCGATTAATCCGGTCCATTTAATTGGCGGTTAATTGTGTGTTTAAAGCCTTAAACCGCAAGTTAAATCAAATTGGCTAAAACACTAGGTGTTTCTTCCCGGTTTTGGATTTAACTGGACCGATCCAATTTAATTGGTGGTTCAAGCGGTTAACCCGAATCGCGGTTTGCTGGAAATTATTTAATACATGGTATTATTTATTTTCTGGTTAAACCGGATTGAAATTCAAAAAAATTGAATTTTAACCTAAACCGAAGGCTGGTCTAAGTTTGATTTGGTTGGACCAAATAATTTAGAGCTGGTCTGGTTTAGTAAATAACCGATGGTTTTGATAGTTAATTTGGTCTTGGACCAGAATTAATAAACCGGATCGGTTATGTCAAATTATTGGGCCAGCTGGAATTCTATGGTCTTGGGCCAAGAATTGGGCCTATAATTTGTGACCCAACCCAAAATATTTATAAAATATTAAATTAGAAATTTCTATTTTTAGTAGTTACTAAATTTAGAAAGTTTCTAAAATAAGAAAGTTTCCCAAAATAGTAATCTTCTATTTTTGGAAATAAAACTTAAAAATCCTCAAAAACAATATCAAGCTTGGATGTCTTTCCAATCTTGTCAGCTACTTAACGCTTATTTGATTACAGATATGGCTTACAGTGTGAGGTGTCTGTTTTCGCGTAAGTAAAGTAGTATATAGTCACTAATTTCATTGGGAGTCCCAGATTTTAGTGATTATTTGGCTGTAAGAGATTGGTTTCCTTGACTGGGCCATCGGGAGTCCCGGGCCTTGAGACATCTGGTGTTTTGGGCCTTGGGCCCAATTCACAACCGAGAGTTATTGGTTATAACTAGCTGTGTGTATGCTTACCAAGTAAAGCTAATTCTGGGTGACGGCCAGTGGCCCACTTTGGATTTAGCTAAACATGGGTCTCTGAATCATTGTATTCTTATGAGGTTAAACAAAGAAATTTTGAATACAATGCGAGTTTTCTTATAAGTTGTTAAGATTGCTCTTTTATGAACTTAATAACTAAAACTCTATTTATCTCTAAATTTCAGCTATGACAAGCACAAACAATCAAAACACTTTCTCGATCCGGTATGTCCTTGAGATGGACAAACTGAACGGATCAAATTTCTTGACTTGGTCGCGGAACCTGAGGCTAGTTCTCAGGCATGAGAGAAAGGACTATGTCCTTGAGAAAGCTCTCCCCGTGAGGATCGGGTCCAATGCCTCTCATGCAGTATATGATGCTTGGAATAAGCATTATAATGATGCGGTAGATGTGCGTGGTCTGATGTTGGCTACCATGGACTCAGATTTGCTGAAGCAATATGAGAACATGGAGTCGCCAATAGAGATGATCAGCAGCCTGAAATTGAAATTTCAGGAGCAGGTAAGAGTGGAGAGATACCAGTTGGTTAAATCTCTCACTAGCTGCAAGCTACCGATGGATCATCCAGTAAGTCCTCATATCAGTAAAATGATGGGTTACATTGATAACCTGAGGAAACTGGATTATCCAGTTAGCCAAGAATTGGCAACTGATATCATTCTGCAGTCACTGCCGTCAAGCTATGATGAGTTCGTAAGGGACTATATCAAGAAAGGCTTAACGAAGACGTTGACTGAACTACATGACATGCTCAAAACAGTTGAGCCAAACGTGAAGAGCACCCTGTACAATCTCATGAAGGAGAAGGGTAGGTTTACCAAACCTAAAGCTGACAAGGGTGAAGACAAAGTTGTCCAGATTTTGAATCATGGCAAGCGTGTGTCTTCTGAGCCCGAGTCAGATACCTCTTACGTTGGTAAGTGCTGCTACTGTAAAGAGACTGGGCATTGGAAGAGAGATTGCATTAAATTCATGGAAGATTATGAGGAGTTGAAGTTGATGTATGAAACTACTTCCTCAGGTATTCATGTTATTACTTCAAGTTATACCTTATAGGTATTGGATACTGGTTGTGGCACTGATATTTGTTATAATATGCAGAGCCTGAGCAACAGTAGAACGTTGAAGGAAGGGCAAGTGGAACTGCGTGTCTGGAAGGAGCTTGGGATGCTGCCTCAGCCATAGGGTTTTCACTTGTAGATGCCTTTGAGGCTTGGTTTTATTAAGTAATTGCTACAATGTACCTGCTTTAAGCAGAGTTGTATTTCATTTTCTTGTAAGAATTTGAATGTTTTTCATTTTGATAAAAGACTAGTTTGTTCTTTTGATCTTAATG
Organism: Orychophragmus violaceus; assembly: GCA_030180135.1. Lineage (NCBI taxonomy): Eukaryota > Viridiplantae > Streptophyta > Magnoliopsida > Brassicales > Brassicaceae > Orychophragmus > Orychophragmus violaceus. The sequence continues at coordinate 53,193,501 of CM058239.1, read as the reverse complement.
AAATATTAATTGTAGCACCCTATTCAAGGAATGGGTTTTATGTCTTAAACCAAAGAGTGCCTAAATGTAACATAAATACCGCAATTGGTTTAAATCTGATGAGTTAAACCTGATTTTTCTTGGCATAAACGTTTTGGTCACATAGAGTAAGTCAGATTCAGAAACCCCATAGTTATGGACTTTTGGGCTCATTTGAATGGATATCTTATGAGACTTGAATTCTGCTTACTAGACCAAAAGACAAAGGGCCCATCTTAGCCGAGATAGAGAAAGGCCCAAAGGCTTATTGGAGATTGAACATACTCATGTATGTATGTGGTCCGATGAGCAGTAATGCCAGAGAAAATTTCCTGTACTTCATTGTCTCTACTGATTACTTCAGTGAGTGTGACTGTGTTCATTTGATGAGACACAAATCGGAATTCTTTGACATGGTCGAAAGAGTTCCAGAATGAAGTATAGAATCTGAATGACAGAAGTATTAAGACTCTGGATTAGATCAAGAGTGAGAATACTTAAGTCATTGATAGTGTGATCATCTGAATGAGTGTGAAGTCGTTTCACAGCTCATTTCTCCTGAAAAACCTGGAGGTGTTTCTGTGAGAAAGAATCAGATCTTATTAGAAATGATTAAAGATGAGTCACACGAATCTTCCATGATATTCTTTAAGAATAACGCTCTAGTAATATCTAAGTTTACGCTGAAATAGTTCCACTAATATCAGTTGAAAGACACCACATAAATGTGGATTGGAAATGATCCAAATTCGTCTTTACTGAGTATTTGTAGTTATGCTACTTCGCTGGTTGTCCTAGGGAAACCAAAGCTTGTTACTTTTTACGTCCATTCTGCTTTCTAAGAGGGGAAGTCATTTTCCAAGAAGAACAGTGGGAGTAAAAGCGTAACTCGAAGAAATTCGAGAAATACAGGAGGCTGCTCAACCTGTTGAGGGAGAGCAGCGGATGGATTTACAGATTTCTGTAGAATCTACACCTGTAAAGCCTGAAGTTCGCAGATCTGAATGAATCAGTTACTAACCCGAGAGTGATTTCTCGTCATTAGTAGAACCTGATGATCATTGAAAGTTCGCATGATCTGATGATCATTGAAAGCGACGAACCTGCGAAATTCAAAGAAGCGATAGTAAGCCCGGACTCCGATAATTACACTATGTGTAAGTTAGCTTCATTGATCCATTCATGGATGGAAGCAAACATATCGGAGTTGGAATATTCGTTCTGTTGAAGTAGTCAAGGTTTTGACTTGAACAGGAACGAAGCGGAACTGTGCGTTTACTAATAGATTAGTGGGAGCGATATTGCATTTCTCATAATGTATGTCGATGACATACTGATTCTCGGAAATAACGTCCCAATACTGCAGTCGGTAAAGGACTGGCTTGGGAGTTGGTTTTGTGATTGACACGGGTAAAGCCACGTATGTTCTTGGATTTTGGATCTAAAGATAGAGATCCAAAAAGAGCTGGTAGGACAAAGTCAGGATTCTTAAATTGACAAAGTCCTACACCTAATCAGCAATCCAAGAAGGGTTTTATGCCAAAGTCACATGGCAATACGTTAAGCAAGAAGCAGTGTCCTACGATAACTGCTGAGCTTGAAAGCATGGATAGGATTCCATATGCGACGCCAATTGGATCTATCATGTATGCCATGACACGTACTTGCTTTGATGTTGCTTTAATGTTAAGCAAGACAAGTAAAGACCAGTCAAATCCAGCAAAGAATCACTGGATTGCCGTAAAGAATATCCTAAAGTATTTGAGGAATACTAAGGATAAGTTCTTGATTTACGGAGAAAGTGAGGTGCTACAAGTCGATAGAGTCTGAAAGGCAATTTTCCAATAGACAAAGATAATTCCTGGTCACAGTCCGGCTATATCTTGTGTCTAACTGGCGGTGCAAGGCACTGTTGCTGACTCCATGACTTAAGCTGAACATTTCGCAGCTTGAGAAGCGGCGAAAGAGGTTGTTTGGATAGAAGAGTTCATCACTGAACTTGATGTGATTCACAGCATAGATGAGGCTAGCTGCACATCAGAGGTCCAAACACCTTGAGGATAGGTATAACCTATTCCTTGAGATAAATAACAGAGGTGTTAAGTAGATAAGCAAGTTTCATCGAATGAGAACGTTGCTAATCTATTAACGAAGCCACTCCTTATGCCTAAGCACGAGTCGCGGACTGTAGCTGTAGGATGAGTGAAATTAAGATGTAGTCTTAATTTCAGTGGGAGTTTGTAAAGGGCTTTACTTAGTTGTTTTGAAAGGTTCATGTAAACATAATATTTTATGTTTATGAAATCTAATGATTTCTGGATTATTTTAACTGTGATATAAATAATCGTTCCAAAATGATTCATGTCATTATATATGGGCCATCGAAGTACATGAGTAGACTTGATCCTGAAACCCCATATTTAACGAAGTGACATAAATCACAGTGTCCATAGTCGAAGGTTGTTGAAATTGGAACACCAACAACCTGTTGAGACTAGATTGTGTTGAGACTTATGACCAAGTTTCGAGGGGTCATAGATGCGCGGCATCAAAGTCAACACATAGGTATATGTAGGGGTGCATATGACCGGACATGGCCCGCTGATGAGAACTCTGCAAGATATTAATATCTGTGTCATAAGAAGTTCTCATATACGACTATAGAGTATAGTCCTTAGACCTGAGTTCGCATGCATGTGGCTGCACATGGAGTAATGCGCTTTGATCATTGTCTAACGCTGTTTCGTAACTGGGAGCTATACGGACCTTGGTTGGGTGTATTATGAATTGTGTAGTTCATAGTGATGGAACAAGATGGGATTTGTCCCTGCCGTTTAACGGAGGTAATATCTCTAGGCCAATCGGAGATTTGATAGCTGGTAAGAGAATGGCCATTCCCAAACGGACTTGCCCAAGTCGTTTGAATTGTCAGTATCAAATCTGGTCTGATAAACATGGTCTGGCTATATAAGGATGACACGTATCTTGCCTTATGCCAGATCGAGATATTGAGACAAAAGGACTAGGGAATGTAGGATTCCAGTACAATCGGAAGATTGTTGGGAATGTCCTTTGTAGAATTCCAGTACAAGTGGGAGATTGTTGGGAATGTCCTGAAATCTACCGTACTATCTCTAGAAAGTATGATAAGTGTCGAGATCAGACATAAGTCATAAATACTGGGTGATCATGATGGCTTGCTAGAGTCCGCTCATGATCTATAAGTTTAGGACTTATTACCAGTATTGTATGATCCCGAAGGGTCACACACCATAGCTAACGGGAAAGTTAAATGGAAATAATACGGTAAGATGCAATGGCATTTACTGTATTGGATCAGAGTTTTGGGCCAGACAAAATACAGGCTTTTTGTCTGATTTGTGTTTTGGGCCCAAAAGATTAATGAGCCATTAGTCTAATGACTTGGGCCCATTAATGAGATATAAGAGAATCAGAAAACCCTAAGGAAGCTAAGCTTCTGCGATTTTTCTCCTGGTGGCTGCGCCCCATCTCTCTCTCTAACCTCTCTCTCTCTGATCATCCATCTCTTTGGTCTAGCAGCCGTCCCTTGCTTGTAAGAGTGTGGATACTTGAGGAGGAGCCGATTCTCATCAGCTCTAATCTGATCTTGTCATTACCACCAATCACTCCGCTGCAAAAGGTAAAGATCAGGTTGGTTTTATGATTCGTTTTGCAAGAACCTAGATCTGTTTAAGGATTTGTGTTAGGTTGTAATTGAGAATTAAACCATGGAAAACACCCATAATCCTTCAGTAACGTTCTTGTCTGTCCCGAGGAACTACTGTCCAGCTATAGAAAGGTCCATCGAACTTGTTGGTTAATACCTTAGTAATATGCCTCGTGAGTGCTCCTTTGTCGCGACCAAACCTGAAATTAATAAAGCAGAATGTTCACAAGTAACAGTTTAAACAGTCTCATTTGCTGTCAATATCTGAGTAAAACAAACAAAGAACAAACAAAGTAACTATCACAATATAAAAAACAAAGAACAAACAAAGAGAAATAACAGACCTGAGAGATATATCAACTCAAACTAATCTAACAAACAAACAAACAAAGAACAATAACTATCGCATGGAAAAACAAACAAACAAACAAAGAACAATCACTATCGCATGGAAATATCTGAGTAAAACAAACAAAGAACAAACAGAGAACAAACCCGAGAAAAGAGATGAATCTAACACCAATTGTAAGAGATGCAAAATAGCACCAGATTTCGAGAGAGAACCAAGTGTAGCCCTTGAAGAGATCAAAATGGTCATGAATTCTTCCAACACAAAAATAATCTCAACATGAAGTAATCAAGTATTCAGGTTACGAAGAAGAGGTGAACTAATACAAGCTAACCCAGTCATTATCTCATAGAGAGAACCAAAGGCTTTTCACCTTGACAAAAGCTCAGAATCCCCAATAACTCAGTTTCAATACAAACAAAAGAGGGAAAAAATAACAGTATCTCAACTGTAACATGCAATACAACTATACAAGTCACTGCTAAACCTGATTCCACAAGAATACACCATCCTACACTACAACCTATGTATCACCTCTTCCCAAAAACAATAGAAGAACCTGATTCCATTCTAGCAATGAGCCAACGATATTAACTGTTCAAGCAGAAAAGTTTAAATCTTTCAAAAAGCTGAATCATATTATGACAAGAAACACTTAGCATTTTTTCACAATTCCACCACCTTTGAACTTAGATTTCCCTCTTAGATATTTCACAAACACAGTCTCTAGCACAACAAACACAGTTTCTGATATAACCATATATTAAAAGCTAACACTTTTACACATTTCGATTTGGGTTTAGAGACATACCATGTTGTATCCGGCTTTGGTGTGGGAGATAGAACTTCTGTGAATTGTTCCCGATTTGGCATCCGAAGGGGAGCGTTGAGAAGATGCATGAGGTCATCCTGGAGAACCGGCTGAAGTAGTGGTCCTTCTTCCTCTTCCTCATCCTCATCTTCTTCACCATCACCATCTGGAGCTACTGAGGAATGGCTACTGTCAGGCTGTTGAGGTTCAGGAGAGTACTGCAGAGGAGGCGGAGGCGGTGGAGTTCGATGGTGTAGACTAACGGTGGTGGTTAAGACTTCACGTGATCGAGGATGCGAGTTCGGGAAAAGATCTACCGGCGGTGGATAATCACGAAAATGAGGTGCTGAACTGACAGGGTTTAACACCGGAGGTTGGGAGGAAGACAGAGCTTCGGTTGAACGAGATTTGGAGGGAAGAATCTGTGGCGACGGTGTGAAATCGTATCTCGTGGGTAAGAAAGAAGGTGGTGCTTTTGACGGCGTCTTTCCGGCTTGCCTCTGAGTTATATTCGGCGTCACCCGTCTCTCAGCACCGCCGCCTCGTCTCGGACCACCGCCTCGTCCATTCGCCATCAGAGTAATCGTATTGTCTGAAGAGGATGAGTCGATTTAGGGTTTGGGAGAGTGAACGTATTTGGGGGAAATCTGATTTTGTTATACCAAAATCGATTTCATTAAACCAATCGTATAAACCAAAAAACTATTAAAATTGGTTTAATGTTTTGGATTGGTTTAAGAGTAAATTGATTGGTTTAACCAAAAATCAGATTGGTTTTAACCAAAAATCTGATTGGTTTAACCAAAAACCAATTGGTTTTTAATAAATCAAATGTTAGTTAGCAATTGGTTAACTAAATTAAAACAAATTGATTGGTTTAAGTTATGAATGATTGGTTTTAACCAAAAACCAATTGATTTTTAATAAATTAAATTGTTAATTAGCAATTGGTTAACTAAAATAAAACAATTAGATTGGTTTAAGTTATAAATCGGTTTTATACCAAAAATCAGATTGGTTTAACCAAAAACCAATTGGTTTTTAATAAATCAAATGATTAATTAGCAATTGGTTAATTAAAATAAAACAATTATAAATTGGTTAATTAAAACAAAACAATTAGAAACTTGTAAATTTTTAATTCAAATCTATGAAAACTTAATAATATTCTTCGTCTTTTTCATCATCAGACGATGAAACATTATATTGAAATTCATCTTCTTGTTCTGCATCTCCAACATCGTAATCGAGGTGTATTGGTTTACATTTTGAACCAAATTTCTGACTTCGGCATCGTCAATTGTAGTCAGAAGTACGGCATCGTCATTTTCTTGTTGCAAAAGAGTTGGTTCCTGAATTTCGTAATCTCCTGAGATATAACTTGTCGGATTTACCTTCACAACATTGAGCCATGCATATCTTGGTTTCTTTGTGTACGGGTACGGAATATAGCAAACTTGTTCCGCTTGAGAAGCTGAAAATAACAATATATGATTGCAACATTTATATATTTATACGTACCTAGAATAAATGGTTCATATTTGTTGTATTTCCTCGATGAAAGAACGTCAACAACATCTCCATTGCTGATCCGAGTGCCTCTTCCAATAACAGGATCATACCACTTGCATTTAAAAAGTGTAATTTTCATATCAATCATTCCCTCATACTCAAGTTGTATAATATCAGTCACGATCCCGTGGAAATCAGCTTCATCTGATGCATTGGAATAATTCTCTCCTTTTACACATATCCCATAGTTACAAGTCTTTCGTCCCTTGCCGTGATTCTAGGTATGGAACAAATATTCTCTTGTTCACGGGTCCATTCAAAATCTCTTTAACCCAAGGAGGAAAAGGAGTTATGGCGTTCCAATAAGAAACTTGCATATAGCCATATACGTTATTCATGTGTTTACATATATGTAATACACACTATATGCATAGAGTTGTTTTTAAACATACATAATTTTTCACCCATGTAGAATATTTTTCAGTCCTTTTCACGCAAACTTCTTCTTCACAGAGTTTTGAATATGTTGCAGAAAGATAATCTTCGAACATACTATATATAAGAGAAAGACATATATGAGAAATCAAAACATATTCATATGAATGTTCACATTGGTAGTTTTTTTCTGAAAGCCAATTTACCTCTCAAAGGGCTGAAAATAACTACAATTTTGGAGAACATATGAATGTGCACATTCGTAGTCTTTTTCCGAAAGCCATATTTGGTGCATTTCTCCACTTGGACGTCCTACGCGACAAAATATATCAGGTACTCCATCGACATAATATATGGGGGCATCACCTTCATCGAATCTTGTTAACCTACACAGTCAAAAGTAATTATACACATATATATATATATATAACATATGTTAATACAAACGAAGTTATCGTTTACCTTGATTTTGTTTGTATATTTGCGTCAAAGTGGTGTTCTGAGAAATAAGATATTTTGTCATTGAGATAAGATTGAACAATCAATCCTGCTGCATATCTTTTGTTCTTCGCTTTTCCTTTCAACTTTTTGAAAAACCTTTCAAAAGGATACATCCACTTATATTGCACAGGGCCTCCTAATTCAGCTTCGTAGGGGAGATGTATAGGCAGGTGCTCCATAACGTCGAAAAGAAGGCGGAAAGATCTTTTCCAAATTGCATATGAGTAAGACTATGTTTTGTTTTAGAATTTGGACACGACTTTTCTGCAAAGTTCTTGCACATAAGTCACGGAAAAATCCTCCAACACCAACAAAACATTATTAACAAACAAAGTTATTATAAATAGTATAATCTTTGGTGTGTGTTGCACTTATCATATAACTACAAGTATTAGTACCTGACAACAAAAGGTGAACGTTTCGGTCCAGGAGTTCTTCGAAGATAAATGGAAGTAACCGCTCCACAAAAACATGGCAGTCATTACTTTTCATGCCCGAGAACTTTCCATTCACCATATCAACACAACTAGCTAAGTCTGATGCATAACCATCTGGAAATTTCACCGCATGTTTCACACATTCCAACAACTTTTCCTTTGCTTCTTCTGTCAGTGTGTAGGCGGGTAAAGGAGCTTTACCATCACTATCAAGCTGCAAGTGTGGCCGAGCACAAAATATTTATATATCCCTTTGTGACATGACGGTGTCTTTTGTTTTACCCTTTACATTCATAACAGTATTCATGATGTTGTCGAAACAATTCTTCTCAATATGCATCACATCAAGATTATGTCGGAGATTGAGGTCTATCCAATATGGTAGCTCCCAGAATATGCTTTCCTTGTGCCAATTGTGCAAGGTGCCATAACCAGCCTTCTTTTCATGACTGTTTCCACCGCAATTCTTTGTTTTCGGTGGTTGACACTATACAACCGCTCGAAATATAGTTGATGTCCGGTGTAAGACTGAGGTGGATACTCATTCACAGCGTGTTTTCCTTTCAAGAAGTCTTTTCTATTCTTCCTTAGTGGATGACTACGAGAAAGAAATCTTTGGTGACAATCAAACCAGCATGTCTTCCTCCCATTTGGCAGATAAAATGACTTTGTATCGTCCATGCAAATAGGACACGACAATTTACCATGTGTCGTCCACCCTGATAACATACCATACGCCGGAAAGTCGCTTATCGTCCACATCAACACTGCTTTCAAATTAAAATTTTGATGCAAGGACATGTCGTACGCATCGACTCCGGTAGACCTTTTAATTCCTCAATAAGAGGTCGGAGGAAATCATCTAGACTTGCTCGAGTATGATTTGGCCCTGAATTCAGAATTGTAAGGAACAAGTACTCTGTGTTCATGCACATCTAAGGGGTCAAGTTATATGGAGTCAAGATCACTGGCCACAACGAATGATTACAAGACATGCCAAATCGATTGAACCCATCTGTACATAATCCCAAATAAACATTACGAGGCTCTTCGGCAAAGCGAGGATGTAGGTCTAGAAAATATTTCCACTCTGAAGCATCAGAAGGATGACACATTTCTCCGTCTTTTGCTCGGTGCTCAGCATGCCATCTCATTGCCGCTACAGTCTTCTCGCTCTGATACATTCTCTTCAATCTGTCAGCGATAGGTAGATACCACATACGACTATATGCTACTTTGGTTCTACGGTTTCCTTCGTTGGGCTTCCATCTTGGCGAACCACAAAATCGACACTTATCCCACTTTTCATTTTCTCTCCAAAATATCATACAATTATGATTATAAACATCAATTGTATGATACGGGAGACCTAAGTTGCACATCAACTTTTCTGTCTCATAATGGGATCCGGTTGACTGGTTTCCTTCTGGCAAATAATCTGTCAACCCCTCGCACCATGAATCCACACACTTTTCAGTCATATTGTAGTCCGTCTTGTTTTGGAGGACCCGCACGGCTAAGGATAACTGAGAGTGACCTTCATGACAACCATCATATAACGGATTTCTCACCCCTTCCAACAAGTCGTAGAATTTTTGGGAATGGTTACATACCGGTTCTTCATCAACATTTTGATAACTATCAAAATTCACGTTATCACGAAACGCATCATTTACCATATCTACATATCTATCTTGTACGACATTATCCGAAGGCGTCGTATCAACATAACTAGGTCCTCAAGCCGCATCAATTTTCTCTCCGTGCTTATACCAAATATAATAATCTTCCATAAATCCTCTACCTAATATTTGATTCCAAACTTTTGGCCCCGAGATAACTTTTTCGTTTTTGCAGAAAGTTCAAAGGCAGAAGAACCTACCTCCATTGCTTAGCGCAAATGGTTGATTGCCTACAAATTCCATGAATTGCTCGACCCCCATTTCGAACTCCGCTGTGAAATTTTGCGTCTCTGGATCTATCCTCGTATACATCCAGTCCCGAGCATGATAGAATCGGGACATTATATAAAAGAAAAGTGCAGACGTTTTTTTTTATTCGTAGCTGAATGAGTGAGAGTGAATATGTGAGAATGAATATGTGAGAATGAGGAAAAAAGAGGTCGAATGTGGTATATATATAAAATACTGCGACTGATTTGCGACTACAGAGCTACCGTTTTACGACTACACATAATTAGTCGCAAAATGTCAGTACACCTACTCGAAACAATTAAAACGTGTCAACATGTACCACCAATTTGCGTCGGACTTGCAACCCGCCATTACTCAGTCGTAAAATAGCGACTGATTAGCGATTATATATTCGCGGTCACAGTTTTGTGACCGATAAGCGACTAATTTTTAGCGGTCGCTCTACAGTCTTACAATAGTCGCAATTTAGTCGTTAACCTTTGCGACTGCAAGTGCAGTATCACACATCAGTTGTTAAATGGCAGTTTTCTTGTAGTGGCCCATGGAAGCCACCAGTATGCGATTTTTGGAAAGAGATAGGGCACAATCTAAGCATTGCAGGCGAGCTCCAATCCTCTGCAAAGAATGCAAATCAAAACTACACTCCTCTCCAGATTTCCCAAAGAAACCAGTGGCTACTAGATCCAAACCAAACATCCGCAGAGAAAAGGCTAAGGAGAAAATTTTGGAAACAACAAGTAGTCTAGGTCAGATATCCACATCCAAGGAGGTAAAATTTTCGGAAACTTCACTTGTCTCTGGTAAGGATATTACCACAGGAGATCACATCCATAAAATCTATAGTCCCACGGATATTCCTAGGTGTAGTTTGGACGATTCCGACAATACTACTCAATCCTCGGAGGTTGAGAAGGACTCTTCCGATGTGGACTCGATAGAAGCAAGCATCTCCCCAAAAATCAGAAACCCTATGAGTGATTTCTCTCTAGTGGTCTCGAAGAAAAAAAAAAGAAAAAGAAGAAGAAGAAAAACAGGGGCTCGGACCCCGAATCATCTGAATCAATATGTGTGGTAAGGAATTTTTTTGTTGGAACGTAAGAGGCTTCAATATAGCAAGTCATCGCGGCGGTTTTAGGAAACGGTATTGATAGAGAAAATTTTAATCCCTATTCTAACTGCAAGTGCACAGATATGTAATCGTAGTATAAAGTGTATCGAATCAACAGAGACTCAAGTTCACGCGATAGATTGTATGCAGTCGAATTAAGATAAGCAAGACGGGTGAAAGCAGTAAACAAAATAAGCAAAACAACGGTGTGTGATCAATTAACGAAGGCGCTAGACTTAGGAAAGTTCTCAGGAATCAGGAACACAGATTAATCAATCAACATGATTCAGATATCGATGTTCTAGAACTAGAATAACAGTCATATAACAAACCAACTCTCACTGCGAATGCTAAATATGTCTAACAACCTAGAAGACCAAATCTCTTTGCAAATTCTAGGGTTCTAAACATGCATTTAATTCAGGTTCTTTCGTTCACAAATTCACTAAGCCAAGTCTCTTTGCGAATAGGTAATTTGCTTTGCTAGGTTCTTTTCTAATAAATTGACCAACTCTCGTTGCGCTAATCAATCTGATATCAATAATCGAAGTAGCTAATTTAGATTAAGCATTAAGAACAACCTAGATGAAGAACTAGATGCTTTGAATCCAATTAATCAATCAATCTATAATTCCATGAAATCCCTATCGAGAATTCCTAAATCTAACAAGAAAACTACTCAGACATGGCAATCATGACAATAGACATAATCAAAGTAGAAATCATATAAATCAATAGAAGAAGAAAGGTGGTTCAAAATATCTTCTCTCTCGAGTACAAGACCAACCCCAAAATCTACTAATCTCTCTTAGAACAAAGCTTAGAATACAACTTAGCCTAACAAGTGGTTGTAAAACCTAATAAATAGCTTAAACCCGTTTTGAGGTCAACTTAGAAATAATAGAAACTTATGGCCTTCTGTGCAAATCTTCAAGACTTGTCTGAAACGCTGCGCATAGTCTGCCGTCGAACACTGTGTCGACCGACACCAGTGTAGTGTCGATCGACACCAACACCAAACATCGGCTCCAAAGTCTTCTTCACGTAAGAGTGCTCCCCGAATGCTCCAAAATCTCCAATTAACTCCAAAGTATGGAAACCTATAAAGACTCGATAGACTCCAAAATACAAGGTTAAAGACTCAATATATACACTTATATCATGGTTGAAAACCTGTAAAAACCATGATATATCAACTCCCCCACACTTAGCCTTTGCTTGCCCTCAAGCAAACATAAAGCCAAAGTATGAAAAAGAGGTTTGAAAACGTAGAAACTCATTTTTTCTTACAAACACCGCATTCACATTTACTTAGTAAACTACCTGAAAACATCCCTGCAGAGATCAAGACCACAATGTACTTCCCCCACACTTAGCAATTTTCCCAAGTAAACTCCACAATCAAGACAGAGCATCCAAATTCACCACACTAACCTCTGTATATAATTAAGTGCGGTCTCACAAAGGGAGTATCGATCAGAGGACACATGGACTCAACCCAGTCAGTACCTGACCACCAAACTATCGGTTTCTGGTTCCTTTCTTTTCCCTTTCTCCCGTAGCAACTGATTTTTTCCTACTGGGTATCATTTTATTTTTTCTATCAGTGCTTTCCCCTTTTTTATTCGGGGTGTTACTTTGGACATGTTTCCATGGATGCATAGGAGGTAATAGGGGTCTCCACCACTCCCGTGACCACTTCGAAGCTACTAGCTTATCCGCAGTTTATCTCTTTTTACTTTTGAAGGAGGGGAAAAGGGAATCATACTCAGACAGATTCACAAGCTGTGCCAGGCACATCATAGGAATCCGATCCAGAGATACCAAGCCCCTAGGTGAGAAAATTAAGTCAAGATTAGAGGTGAGTTTAGTAGTGGATCCTCTGAATACCTGATAAGATATGGGTGTCCTTGGTAGGTTGATCAGTGTGTGGTTTTCTAACAGGCATAGAGCTACTGCAGGTCTGTCCAATAGTCACCTAGTTCCTGTTCCAGCGAAAAGTTCCTCGGAAAATCATAGTTTCATACTGATTTTGGCTCAATAATACAATTTTAAAAACAAAGGAATGACTCTAAGAAAAGAAAGCAAACAATGGTACGTAAACTACCTCCCCCACACTTAAAAAACATTGTCCCCAATGTTATCGCAGCTTGGGTTCAGGAGAACAAGGTATAATCCGGTGAAAATTCGGAAAATCAGAAACCTTACCTGCTAGTGTGGTCAGTGTCGACCGATACACAGCCAATGGCGAACGACACAAGGCTTTGGTCGACATAGATCTGATCCGAATCGAGCATCCTCGATTATGGTATGTGTTTTCGAGATTGGTGTCGATCGACACTAAAGGGTGTCGATCGACACTTCTGTCTGCAACCTGTTCGTCACGTTCTGAAACACCAAAAACCAGAAAATCAAAGAATCAAATCTAAAAAACAAAAAGAAAAAAAAACTGACCCAACAGTGGGTTGCCTCCCACCCAACGCTTGTTTTTAGTCATTAGTTTGACTATGGGTAGGATATCAGGCTCTTGGGGTTTCGACAGAGGCTGAGAATGCCTCTTCGAAAGCCTCATCATCCATGGAGGTTTGTAGGTGGTATCGGCATGATCTTTTCCAAGGAAAGAAGGAATAGATCCAGGGCGGGAGCGAAGATTGGGTGGGATAGAGCGTTTCCCTGAAATCATAGCAATAGAGTCAAGTACTAAATGTGTAGAAGATGCATACCTTTGCTTTGGTGGCTATTTGATGTTTGGAGCTTTCTGCTTATGAGCAGTTGCAGGCTCTGAAGATGTTAGAGAAGATTCCTGAGGAACCACCATCTTCTTCTTTCCAATATCAGACATTGTAACTTCACCAATCTGAACTTCTTTCTCTACCTCAACGCTAAAAGCTTTACCATCAATGGTGGAATTTCGCAGCTTATCCATATTGAAGTGCAGAGGGTTATCTCCCAGGTGGAGATCAATCATACCACGCCTCACGTCAATTACTGCTCCAGCTGTAGTTACGAAGGATCTGCCAAATAGCAGAGGATCATCCGGTTCCGTATCATATTTCAGCACCATGAAGTCTATTGGAATCAAGTAGTTCCCAACTCTGATAGGGATGTCCTCAAGAACCTTCTGGAATTCTATTCGATCGATCAGCTAGGATTAGAGAGATCCTAGTCTGTTGGAAGTCTGTTAATCCCAATCTCTCAGCCATAGAGTATGGCATGAGATTCATACTAGCCCTTAAGTCAGATAAGGAGTGCTTGAAGCTATCCTTGAAGATAGAGCAATCTAGCACAAAAAGACCAGGATCTGGTAGCTTCTCTAAGATCTGATTAAGCAGCACAGAACTAACTTGTTTAGAGACCACCACCACCCCTTCTTCTAACTCTCCATCTATGGAGATCATCTTCTTCATGTATTTATGCAAACAAGGGTGAATTCGCAAAGCATCAGCTGGTGGGATCTCATTCAGCTTCTTATCCATTACCTCCATGCATTTGGCTTCATCAAGCTCTTGTTTAGACTACACAGCTACCCTAGGGAATGGTACAAGAGGTTTATAAACCTTCTCAGCAACAACACGAAGTACTAGTGAATTTGTTTCTGCCCGACCGGAGTGTTGATAGATACTGAAGTGGTGTCAATCGACACTCGGCGTATAGCCTGAATCCTTCAGAGATTTTCCAGCAGTGTTGACCATTGAATTGAGCTCGGTTGATTTTCGTTCATCATGAAAACTCGAAATCGTCTTTGAAGCAGGGTGTCGACCGACATTAAGTGGGTGTCGATCGACACTGAGAGCTAAAGTCAAAATATCAATGTCGATCTCGATCGATTTTGGTGCGTCAAAACTCTCGAACTCAAATTTTGCAGTGGGTGTCGACTGACACTGATAAGTTGTGTCGATCGACGCTGAGTCTGCAGCTTCGGACTCTCGACTGTTTTTCACGATTTTCACAGCCTTGACCTCAACTTCTTCTTCCTGATCCAGCCTATATTCAACCTGAACTGAGATAGTATTTATGTGGGCATTCTGAGCATTCTTCCCCTTGATTGAGCCAGAAATCTGAGCTACTTGTGTATCCAGTTGCTTCACATGAGTGTTCAAGTACTCAAACTTCCCATTCTAATCAGTGTACAGAGCGTCAAAATTTGAGTTAAAACTAATTGTGGTCTGTTGCTGTCCTTCAAGAAGTTGTTCCATCATAGCTTCCAGTCTGCTCTCTTGTGTAGGTGCAGGAGGTGTTTGGTAAGAGGAAGCTCCATAGTTCCTTGTGAAGGAATTATTCTCCTGCTGGAAAGGCTTCTGAAATGCATACTTCTGAGTGAAAGTAGCAGGATTTTGAGCACCATACTTCTGAATCCAGTTCCTCCAATGTAATTGACAGCTTTTTGTTCACACTCTCCAGCTTTGGATGATTCATGGGGCTGCTTCTTCCCAAGCAAAATGTTGTGGACAGAATCAATCTTGTTATTCAACTCAGCTATCTGTAAATTATCAGCTTTTCCACCAGATTTCGCCTTACGAGATCAGCATTTTTGGCACTATTGCTACTTACCAAGTTTTCAATCAATGCTTTAGCTTTCTCTGTCCCTGAGCATTGTAAGAATTATTCTGCAAATCCCTCAGAACATCTTCTGCATCTCTAATCAAGACAACAACATTCGGATTCATCATCTTTACAGATTTTTTAGCTTTCATGTTTGTTCTCTCAAGTCTAGCAAGCTCCTCAAGTCTGAGATTCAAAAGCTCTTCGTTTGGGTTGCTTCGAGTGTGACGATTGGGCATACAATGAAATCAGGCTGCTTCCACAAAGGGTGTCTATGGACGCTGAAGTGATGTCGATCGACACTAAGTACTCTTGCTCGATGTTTCCTGCAGAAACAAGAAAAACACGAAAAGAGGTCAATAAACAAGAAAAGAAAATACTTAGACTAATTTCTAGTACAAAATCTATCGGCGAACTCAAAGAGTCCCCGGCAACGGCGCCAAAAACTTTATAGAGCAAATTTTAATCCCTATTCCAACTACAAGAGCACATATATGAAATCGTAGTATAAAGGGTATCGAATCCACAGAAACTCAAGTTCACGCGATAGATTGTATGCAGTCGAATTAAGCTAAGCAAGACTGGTGAAAGCAGTAAACAAAATAAGTAAACCAACGATGTGTGATCAATTAACGAAGGCGTTAGACTTAGGGAAGTTCTCAGGAAATCAGGAACACGGATCAATCAATCAACATAATTCAGATATCGATGTTCTACAACTAGAATCACTGTCATATAACAAACCAACACTCGCTGCGAATGCTAACTATGTCTAACAACCTAGAAGACCAAATCTCTTTGTGAATTCTAGGGTTATAAACATGCATTTAATTCAGGTTCTTTCGTTCACAAATTCCCTAAGCCAAATCTCTTTGCGAATAGGTAATTTGCTCAGCTAGGTTCTTTTCTAATAAATTAACCAACTCTCATTGCGCTAATCAATCTGATATCAATAATCGAAGTAGCTAATTTAGATTAAACGTTAAGAACAACCTAGATGAAGAACTAGATGCTTTGAATCCAATTAATCAATCAATTTATAATTCTATGAAATCCCTAACGAGAATACCTAAATCTAACAAGAAAACTACTCAGACATGGCAATCATGACAATAGACATAATCAAAGTATAAATCATATGAATCAATAGAAGAAGAAAGGGGTTCAAAATCTCTTCTCTCTCGAGTACAAGACCAGCCCCAAAATCTCCTAATCTCTCTTAGAACATAGCTTAGAATACAACTTAGCCTAACAAGTGGTTGTAAAACCTAATAAATAGCTTAAACCCGTTTTGAGGTCAACTTAGAAATAATAGAAACTTCTGGCCTTCTGTGCAAATCTTCAAGACTTGTCTGAAATGCTGCGCATAGTCTGCCATCGA
Source organism: Orychophragmus violaceus (assembly GCA_030180135.1). Classification (NCBI taxonomy): domain Eukaryota; kingdom Viridiplantae; phylum Streptophyta; class Magnoliopsida; order Brassicales; family Brassicaceae; genus Orychophragmus; species Orychophragmus violaceus. The sequence goes on along the minus strand of CM058239.1, from coordinate 53,176,785 downwards.
ACACTGTGTCGATCGACACCAGTGTAGTGTCGATCGACACCAACACCAAACATCGGCTCCAAAGTCTTCTTCACGTACGAGTGCTCCCAGAATGCTCCAAAATCTCCAATTAACTCCAAACGTATGGAAACCTATAAAAGACTCGATAGACTCCAAAATACAAGGTTGAAGAATCAATATATACACTTATATCATGGTTGAAAACCTGTAAAAACCATGATAGATCATGCATAGGAAAATAAAATCTATATTTGGTGGAATTATTGAAACCCACGTCAAACAACAGAAATGTGGGAAGTTCACTGGTGAGATTCTAGAAGGTTGGTCGTATGTCGACAATTATGACTACTCAAAACTTGGGAAAAGCTCGGTAATATGGAATCAAAGTGTTAAAGTGAAGATCATTGCTAAGTCTTTGCAAATGATCATTTGTGAGGTGTTGTTTCTTGAAGCTAGTGATTGATGTCTTATATATGTCGTCTACGCTTCTAATTTTGATTGAAAGCTTCTTTGGGAAGAGATGGTTGCTTTCTTTGTGTCTATCACGGGTAAAGATTAACCTTGGATGTTCCTTGGTGATTTCAACCAAACCTTGCTACCTTTAGAACATTCCAATCTGGTGTCCCTAAACTCAGACAGAAAAATGAGAGACTTCAGAGATTGTCTAATAGCCGCAGATTATTGGATCGTAATTTCAGAGGAAGCAGCTTCAACTGGTGGAATAATTCTAAAACCAGTCATGTGAAACACTCGACCTTATATTAGTTAGCTCTGCTTGGATTGACCAATTTCCGGACTCTGTAGGCCATATTGGAGAGCATGACTTCTCTTATCACGTGTTTGTAACGGTGGCGCTCTCTCATTTAGCTATTAAGCGGAAGAGGCCATTCAAATTTTTCAATTTCATGCTCCAAAACGAGGACTTCCTCCCATTGATCTGCTACGATTTGTTTTCTCTTGATGTGGTGGGTTCAGCTATGTTTAGAGTGTCAAGGAAACTGAAGCTTCTTAAGCCCGTTATAAGAAACTTAAGAAAATCTAATTTCTCAAGCATTGAACTAAGGGTGAAGGAAGCTCATGATGTTCTGCTTTGTTGTCAGAGAATTACCCTAGATGACCCTTCTCTGATGAATGCGGCGGCAGAGATTGAGGCAAACAGATTATGGTCGACGCTGGTTCTGGCCGAGGAGGCTTTTTTCTCTCAGAGATCCCATGTGATATCGCTGGGTTTAGGGGACATCAACACAAGATACTTTCATCGTATAACCAACACTTATAAGGCCATCAATCATATTCACTATCTCACCGATAACAATGGATCCCGTTTTGATACGTTAGGAAAGCATTATGAACCATTGTGTTGACTTCTTTGCGAATTTGATGGGAAACGATCAGAGCCAGCTTATGTTGCCTAAACACAGTCTACAAGTTCATTGCAAATATGCTAGCCAATTAACTCCAACTGATCCTGACTTAGGTAATCGCTCCCAATCCGCATTCATGCCATGACACTTGTTAGGGGAAAACGTTTTACTCACAGCTGAAATTGTACATGGGTACAACTGGAGAAATATAGAGCCCGTGGTATGTTAAAAGTCAAATTGAGGAAAGAATTTGATTGTGAATGCCTAACAATAATCTCTTTTACGGTTTCTGTGAATGGGGCTACGGATGGGAATTTCTCAAGCAAACAAGGTCTAAGACAAAGCGACCCTATGTCTCCGTACTTGTTTGTTCTGGTGATGGAGGTCTTCTCTATTCTCCTAAAATCGTGGTTTGAAGTAGGCTATATTCGTTACCATCCGAAAACAAGCAAAGTAACCATCTCTCGTCTGATGTTTGCAGATGAAGTTATGATCTTCTTCGATGGAGGAAGCTCTTCCTTACATGGAATCAACGAGACGCTCGACGACTTTGCAAGTTGGTCGGGTATGTACATGAATAAGTAGAAAACTCAACTATTCCATGCGGTAGTGAACCAAATTGAAACAAGTGCTATGTCTAGCTACGGTTTCATAACTGGTACTCTCCCAATTCGCTATCTAGGCCTGCCACTAATGTATCGGAATCTGGGAATCAGAGAATATGACTACCTCTTGATGAAATTTTCGAAATGCTTTAAGTCTCTTGGTCTGTGAAAATGTTATCATTTGCAAGAAGAGCACAACTGATCACTTCAGTCATTGCTGGTGCAATTTGCTTTTGGATTTTCACATTCATCTTACCTAAGGGATGCATCAGAAAGATCGAATCTCTGTGTGTAAGATTTTGTGGTCTGGTAATATTGAAACATGTCAAGGGGCAAAGTTTGCATGGTCCCAATTGTGTCAGCCGAAGGAGGAAGGGGGCATTGATCTCAGGAGAATTTCTGATTTGAATTTAACTATCTGCATTAGATACATTTGGCTCCTCCTCAGCGATAATGACTCACTTTGGGTAAAATTCGACAAATTTCATAACATTGGCAGTAACTGTTTCTGGGGAATCAAAGACTCCTTTCCTCCTTTCTTGAACTTGGAGATCCTTGCTCTCCCTGCGACATTTAGCTGAAAGGTTTGTACGGAAACAAATTGGGAATGGGAGAGATTCAAATTTCTAGCACGAAATCTGGACACCTTTTGGGAAGCTGCTGAATTTTTTAGGACAGTCGGATCCTTTGTCTCTGAGAATTCCTATAGAAGCCTCTGTCGCAGATGCTTGCACCAACTCCGGCTGGACTATTGCCAACTCGATATCGGAGCCCGATGTTGCGTTGCAAGCATACCTCACCACCATCCCTCTACCGAGTACTTCTCGGGACAGGGACGTCACTTGCTTGCAGGTTAATGGGGTTTCTTGCAACGTCTACTCTTTTAAGAAGACGTGGAAATCATTCAAACATCATGCAGCAATCATACAGTGGGCATGTGAATTCTAGTTTAAAGGCAACGTACCAAAACATGCATTCAATTTTTGGGTTACAAATCTGAACCGACTTCCTACAAGAGCAAGACTATGCTCATGGGAAATGAATCTCAATTCAGATTGCTGCTTGTGCTCTGCGGATGTTGAAACAAGAGATCACCCCATGGTCTCCTGCGTTCATAGCCTGCAGATATGGAGAATGGTACTGATGCGACTAAGATCCGGAAACCTCTGTTTTATGACGTGGGCAGAGATCTTGTCATGGACAAGCGGCAGCTCACATAATCCTCTCAAAACCTTAAGAAGAGTCACATCCCAAGCAACGGTGTTCCATATTTGAAAACAACGAATCAATGTCCTGCAAAATCTATCTTCATGAATGTTGATAGAGACATCAAGAACATCATCACACCAAAACGACATAGAAAGCATTTTTGAAACTTAGTGTTTCTCTGGATCCGATAATCGCTTTTTAAACACTTTATTTGCCTTGTGTTTCCATTTTTTCACTTTTTTGCCAAAGAATCATCTACTTTAAGTTTGCTACTTTTGTAAATTCCTAACTTTCATATTAATAATATTAATTTCCTAGCAAAACACACACACATTTACACACTAGAACTTGAAAACTACAGAAATATATAACCAAAATGACACCGTTTAAAAATTATGCGGTATCCACAAACCTGCTTTCTCAAAATGGTCAACCTGCACCCTTTCCGCTATTTTTAAACATAAACCGTGATTCTGCAAAACGTTAATTTTTTCAAATACTCAACTTACACCCGTGCTACCGCAGATCAAACGAGACGAGATCCACAATTTTTCATTCAAATTCCCAGCACTAGATGTGATTCTCTAAATGGAATCACGAGGAAACAACCCATGTGTTATTGATTAAATCATTATAAAATAAACTTTTGTGACTTGATTTAACATCTGAACGAATTTTTTTATTATAAAAGCTTTTCATTTTTTAGAAAAAGATCTGCAAATAGTTTTTCTTCCTTTCTCCGGCAAACAATTCGTGTTTTCCTAGATCATGGTATTTTTTAGCCCTGGGATATAAAACCGAACCGAAATTATCGAACCGAAACCGAATCGAAGTTTTATGAACCGAAACCGAACCGAACCGAAGAAAAAAACTGATTGGTAGTTTTTTTAAAAACAAAAAAAAACGAAAAACCGAAAAACTGAACCGAAGAACCGAAGTTCCTGGCCTATTATTCATTATTGTAGACTTGTAGTTGTCGATCGGTTTTGATTTTCATAAAAGTTTCAATCTTCCAATATATATATACTTTTGTCAGTTTGTGTTTGTGTGTTTGATGTATATATGCATATAGCTTTGAAATATAAAATCGAACCGAACTTATCGAACCGAACCGAACCGAAGTTTTATGAACCGAAACCGAACCGAACCAAAAAAAAAACCGATCGGCAAGTTTTTTAAAAATAAAAAAACAAAACCGAAAAACCGAATAACCGAACCGAAGAACCGAAGTCCCAGACCTAGTATTTTTCTTCATTTTCGTCAACCGTAATCTCTTCATTTTCTCTTAAAAGATCTACAAATACTTAGATCATGGTATTTTCTTCAATTTATATTGATAATGGTACCTATAGTCTTGCATGATTGTAATATATATTGTAGAAAGATGTGAAGAACACTTTCATTTCTATCAGAATTGTCTGGTTTATAAAAATAGCTCAGAATCATGTTTTTAAATGATATTTTTGTTCTATTGTTAGGCATACTTTTCGTAATTTTAAAATGAATTGTTTGATAATACATGTAACGATCACAATTAAGTAAAAGAAAAATAACTAACATAATCTATAACTATTTCAGAAACAATAGCATATTCAAATCTTAGATTGGTATATTTTTTTCAATCAGTGAATCAATCATATTTTTGTATAGGTAGATATTAGTATATAAATAATAGTTACACATACAGTAAAACTTATATAAATTAATAACGTTAAATCTATAATATTTTATTAGTTTAATGAAAATATAATAAATCTAAAATTAATTGAAAACAAAATTTTATCAATTTATTAAAATATTAATTTATCGCATATTATTTTATAAACGTTATACTGTATATGCATAGATATGGGTGCTATCACTAATTTCCCACGCTGTTGATAAATTTATTATCTGTCACTCTTTAACATATGCTGTTTTCCTACATATATTATATTTGTTTCATATATTTAATTATTTAATTAGTAGGATGAGAGAAACTTTTCGAGAGATATGTCCAACCGATGTTGGGCTATCTAGAAATTTGTCTCTAGCCAATTTACATTTTTTTATCAACATGGATTCATTTATAAAGTTGAAAGTACAAGTGGGTAAGGAAATGGAAAAGATGAAATGAGCTACACCAACAAGGTCCAATGCACGTTATTATACATATAAACATAAAAGAACAAAACATGTCTTCGAAGAGCCACAAAGAAAAGACAGGTTGCCACCTGTAGGCCCAAGAAAAGCTCTGGCATGCAAGCTCCAGCCGTCGGCAAGGAGATCATGACCGCCGATAAACTGCAACTCCTATCTCTTCACATTAGCACGAACCCACCTGGTGATTATCACTTCCCAGAGTGAGTTGCTTAAGATCAACGTGAATGGAGAAGAACACCTTCAAGCAAACATCATAAATCATCACGGCCGAGAGACTCCATCGCTGTCGTTACCCCCACGATTGATCAAGACTTTAGCCCACCATAAGCTCCTCTTTAAGAATGGTGGAAGCGAGGAAGAAATTAATCCTCGGGAAAGAGAGATTTGATGATATGAACTTAAAGAAATCACACAAAGACTTAGACAGGAGAAAAATAGGGGAAGAGAAATCCATAGACTCGCAAAAGCGAGAACTCTGGCAACAAAACCCGGAGACAAATCGGATATTAATCCAAATTATTCAAACGGAAACATAACAAATCCTTGAAAACGAGAACAAAAAAGGATTGTTGAAAAGTATGAGACAACAAACCACAAAATCTAGCCACACGACATTGAGATCTTATTTCTCTTCTAAAAAATTGAAGAGTGAGAAGAAGAGATACGCAGTCTCAAGTCGAGAGAATTTCCTCTTTCAAGAAGAAGAGAGAGAGAGAACGGCTTACCAATTTACATATTTAGTCGTTACAAAGGGGTCCCCTAATTATCTGACATTATATCATTTTCATGTTTTTTGCTGCAATAGTTTTGGCCAACAAATTAATTTAACTACACAAAATCATTTAAAAAAAAAAAGAGAAACCATATTTACAAGTTACATACATTCTTATTATATACACACGAAAAGTTTATAACATAACAAAAACTAAACTTAGTATATATAATCAGACTTCACCTTATCAATAATTAACAATACTAGCTAAAGTAGTATATATATATATATATATATATATTTGTTTCTTGATCCCTAAAAATCAAGAAAATGCCCTCACAACATCTATAATTGGAGCCATACATATCAGATCTTTAGTACTCTACTGAAGTTCATGACCACATTTCAGGAAAGTGCAATGATAGCTTTTAGATCCATGAAATCTATACACAATGATAAACTGAATAATACTTTGATTGATCAGAATTATGATACAAGCTTGATAGTGTAATCTGAATTACATTCTCATCTCGAAATTAATACCGATTACCGATCTCATAAAGATCGTGATCGAAGAATCATCTCGTCTAATCATCTCTTCTTATTTATACTCAAATTCTTCTCCAGTCACGCCTCAGTCAACATTATTCTTTTGCGAAAGGCAAACTCTCGTCTAATCATCTCTTCTTTTTATATTCAAATTCTTCTCCAGTCACGCCTCAGTCAATATTATTCTTTTGCAAAAGGCAAACTCTTTAAATGAGTTAGAATCTCCGAGTTGCCTTTTTATTTAAATTTAACCAAATAGCCAGCTCTCGACTCCACGTTAGCTTTATCCACCTTATTTAAATTCAAAAATTATTATATTCTTGCAGAAATAAGGGTGATGGTATCTACCAATAGTCCCCCCTCTCTCCCCTAATCAAAATCAAGATTTTCTCAAACTTGAAGTATGTATAAAGCTCGACGAAGGTTCTGGATTTAGCCCATGAATTCTCCAATGCTAGTTTCTCAATCCACTACACCAATAACTCCAACTCTCATGTTTCATTATATCGTTTTTTATGACTTCCTCTTGCTCACTGATCATTGCACTCCCCCCCCCCCCCCCATTGATATTGGTGGTAAGTGGTGACAAAGGTCGTGTTTCCCCAAGGTTTGTTTTAATTGAGAAACATTTTCATCCTGGTGTATCTTTGATTCTTGAGGAAGTTGTAGTTTATAAGCTGTTTTCCCTATCCTCTCTATTACACTATAAGGTCCATAGAATTTTGCATCCTGATTTGGACATTGTCGGCTAACCACATATTGTTAGTGATATGAACAACGATTTAAGTAAACCATATCTCCCACATTAAATTCAACATCTACGTGGTACTTGTCATCCTATCTCGTCAACTATTGAGCTCTTTCAAAACTCACATTTAATTGATTTAACATCCAATCTCTTTCTTGCAATGAATGTCCCAACTCAAAATTGGCCTTTAAACCATTCTAAAAACTGAACCAGTGTTGGTGGATCTCTCTCGTATACTACTTAGAATGGGGGCTATCTTCAATGATTTATGAAATGTAGTATTGTACAAAAATTCAGCCCACGATGTATTTGTATCATGTACACGGATGAACTGAAGCGAAACAGCGAAGATATGTTTCCAAACAACGATTCAAGACCTCCATTGGAGAGTCTGTTTGTGGGTGAAATTACGTATTTTACTTGAGCTTGGTTCCTGCAAGTTTGAATGTGTATGTCCAGAATGTGCTTAAGAAAATGTGATATTTGTCGGAAACTATGCTCTTCAGAAACCCATGTAAACGCACTATTTCCTTGACAAACTTCTTAGCCACATCCAAGTCCGTGAATGGATGTTTGAGTACAATCAAATGCACATATTTACATAAGTCGATCATTCACCACATAAATAACATTGACTCCCTCAAATATAGGTAAGCTCTGAATAAATTGTATGTTAATATATCTTCCCAAATAGTGCATGGTATTGGTAATGGCTGCAACAATCTTGCTGGTGACAATGTTGAATGTTTATGAGTCTGACACGCCAAACATTCTGTAACATAGTCATGCACACATTTGTAAATTCATCCCAACAGAATGTTCATGAAATCCTTAAGTGTCTTTAAAATCCCTGAATATCCCCCCTTCTTACTGTCATGAGACTCAAATAATATCAAGGAAATGAAAGTTGATTTTTTCACTACAAGAAAAATCTCTATTCTTAGCACACGAAAAACGCCATGGTATGTATATGATGGCGTTTTTGAAAATGCTATGTCTGCCCCAGCTATAATAGGTAGGCCAGATACGATAGCATTTTTTGTCTGTGCTATAATATCGTTAACTATAATAGCGATATTTTTTCTTGCTATTACCGGATATAGTTTATGATAGCTTTAGTTTGTGATGCTATATATACATTATTTTATAGCATTGCTAAATTGCTTTAATAAATATTATATTAACTATATTTATAAATTATAATCAATTAAATTTATATTAAATATATATATATATATGTATTGGAAATTTTAATTCAAAATATGATTTTCATTAATAATCTAAAAAATTTCTTACACAAACATCATAAAAACACATATCTAAAATTCCTACACAAACATAATAAAAACACATATCTATACACAAATGTGATTGCTAAATATACATCAGGCTCTGCTTCTTCATTCTCTGCATCCTCATCAGCTTCACCATCTTCATTTTCCTCACCATGACATGCGACCATCATCTCTTCCAATTTCCTCTGAAAAGCTCAGATACAAGATTTCAGAACAAAAGAAATAAGACGAGCTTGAAAACACATATCTATACATTCACTCCATATCACCCATTGCTTTGTTAAATGCTAATGAAAACCCATACAAAGATTTCCTATAAGCATCGTATCAATGTCAAATCTTAAGACACAATGGATTGTTTTGACATCAAATTCGTTTTCTACTATCTCAGATACGGGAATAAGCTTACCAAACAGAGCATTGCCTTTCTCAGGGTGGTCAAACTCAGACTGAGGCATCACCATAGATGATATGACTCTACCATGGCTGAGTGAGAAGAAGATGAATCAAATCTTGAATCATATCTTAGATTTATTAATAATACCCTTGAACCAGTGAACCAAATTTGTACTCACCTCGCATCCCTTAGAACCACCCTCCATGACGAATCTCAAGACACCATAGCAAGCCCTATACAGTACAAGATCATTGCAATGCTTACATGTTGGGATGAGACCTTAAATTGAAAAAAGAAACAGCTTGAAAGACTTTGACAACACCTACTCGACCTGTTGGTAAAACCAGCGAGCATGATACATGACAATTACACAAAAACATGGAGAAAATGCCAATGTATTTATGAAGAAAAGGACTTCATGCCTAAATAATTACACATTCATAATTACACGGAAATGAAAGCAATCACCTTGGATACCCATTACGCCGTTCAATGAACTCCGCAACCTCTTTCCTAAAATTGGAAGCACTAAATGGAATTAGTATATATATCAGGGAAGTTTGACAAACCTCTAAGGTAAGAACAGCATCAAACGTCCTCCCCTCAACCACTAGCTTTTCAACGCAAGAGAATATTATTTTAGCACGAACATAAAATCTGTCTATGTAGAAGATTCCATGAAACTCAAATTGTTCATCATCTAAGATAGGATAAGCTACCTGCTGTAGTACAGTGGTATTCAATTGTTAAAGTCACTGGATCCATATCCTGCAGACATTTTATTGGCATACAACAAAGAACAAAAGTCAACATAGACAAAAAGGTTTCATGATCTCCAGTCATGTATATGTAAAAACGTATACCCTACTGTTCAAGCATTCTGATAGCTGCCAAGAGGCCCAAGATGAACAGCCAACCTTGACAGTACTTTACAGCGTAGATTTCAAATATATAGACACTCGAGAAAACTACTTAACCACATCGAGGACACAATTGCACATTAACATAACAATACAGCTAGTGAATAAGTATTTTGTATAATCAATGATACAATCAGAGGCCTTACATCGTGAAGACTAGCAATTTTGACATTCTTATCAACTGTATCAATTCCTGTGACAGTTGCTCCCATCCGTGCTAGAGGCTTCAAACAAAAGCAAAAAAACAAGGCACTGGTGACCACAAATTTTTCTTAGATTTATTCTGAAAATTAGTTACTTACATTTTTTTCTTTCCTCCTTTCTTACCCATGGAAATTCTCTTGTTCTTCCTATAAATCGAGAAAAAACCTGTAGATTAGAATACTCGAATCTATCGAAAGAGAGATTCATAAACAGAATATAGAAGATATGCGAGGAAGAGAAACGAAATGAGAGAGAAGAGCGTGAGAGATTAATACACAGAATATAGAAAATATGCGAGGAAGAGAACGCAATGAGAGAGAAGAGAGTGTACCCCATGGCCATTTCTTCAGATAGTGAGTAGCGACTTTGACGAACAGAAAAGAAGAAGTAGCCGATTCAACAACTGTGAGTCAAACCCTAGACCTCTACGAATAGCGAGTAAGAAGAAGAAGAAGCCGCTTCAACAACTGACCGGAGAGAAGTGGAGGTGAAGGAGGAGGGATGGGGAGAGGCGGAGGAAGGTGGTGATGGTGATGTCTGAGAGAGAGGACGAAGCAGTGTCAAGGGAGAGAAAACTAGATCTGGAACAAAAGCTTTTTTTTGTTTAACAAATGTCAAATAAAAAAAAGAGTTGAGAGAATATTCACCAAACCTAAAAGATTTTGGGGGGGGGGGGGGGGAATAAAAGAGGGAATGGCGGTCTAAGAAAATTTAGACTAAGTATTGGCGGATTATGTTATTTCGTTTCTCGCTTGTTAATTTAATATTTTAGCGTTATATGAATGCTATTAAAAGTAACAAAAATTTGAAATTTATCTTTAATAGCAGTTTGGAAAATCGTGCTATTATATTATGCTATTAATACGCATAATTTTTGTAGTGTTTGTATAACCAAACGCTTCTTTGACAATAGTTTTCCGGCCAACAATCAAACAAGAACGAGCTAACAAGGGGCATTACACCATCACTAGACTTGTGGGATCTAACGCACCCTATAGAGTCCCATCAACAATAATGTAAACAATCAAACTCACTGGGACTCTATCACACAAGAACGACAAGGTCAAACAGAAACATTATCTCAATCCCAGTACCCGGTCTATCCCACAAGTCTTACCACCATTCATCAACACATCTCGACCTATCCAGTTCCGTATCGGAATAGGTATCTAACACCCGACTTACCCGGTCCCGCACCGAAGTAAGTATCCACAACATAGACTACTCAGCCCAACACTGGAGTAGATAACAATCACACAATCAATGGTCTACCCGGCCCAATACCGGAATAGATAAACGATTACACAATCAACTGTCTACCCGATACAACACCAAAGTATACAAAAAACCAAGCATCAATAATCTCACAACACCAATCACTTAATTACAGAGGTTTCATTAATCTTTTAAGCTTAACCCTAGTTCAATTTTAACCCTCTACATTGGAATTAGTATGCTTTCTAACCCCGTAGCCCCAATTCAACTTATCTTAAATTCTAGTTTTCATTACCCAATTATCTTAGCGCTAGATTGGAGTTAATAAACTTACTAACTCCCTAGACGGATCAAACCAAGATTATATATTTTAAATTCCTATTTCATTAGTTATATGTTTAATTACCCCAAATTTTTTAAATTGAGATTAGTTAACTTACTAATCTCTTGACGTCTCAAAATTTATAATTAATTACTTAACCCAACCCGATTATCATACTCAAAGGTTCGTTATGTGTTTTAACCATATTGTAATCAACTCATAATTTTCCATATATAGATTCATTTAGATACGTCCTAGTATGCCAATAAACGCTATCTAACATGCCATGATCATTCCCTATCCGTTTAATAATTTAACCGAGTTATTTAATTAACTTAAACTGTGATATCTGATTCCAATAACTGGTATGCATCCCTATGATTCTACGGTTTATAAATCCGAAATATATATGATTATATCCTAAATGCAACACACAACGGTTTAGCCAACTCACCGTGATTTTGTGACGACGGATTGACGAATGACGGAACCCCGAGACCCAACTCAACCCACTGCTACACCTGAAACCTTTCCTGAACCGTTGACTCTTCACTACAAGAAATTTGGGTCATAGATATGGATTATTTCGTAGCTATGGCCCTATATTCGTACCTAATTTCCGTTTAGCTACGGATAGCTACGAATGCTATCCCCGACTAAACGCTCGTAGCAAATGAGAATTTGTAGCTATCCGCAGCAAGCTCTCTACGGCGTAGCTACGAACATTTCCGTAGCTAATTGCTACGGATAGCTACGATCCGTGTTCATAACTATCTATGACTAGTGTCGTAGCTATTTTATACTATTTTATAAAAACAATTCTAAAAAACAAATATAATTTTTTATAATTATACTTATAATAAACAAAATTACATTAAATAATAAAATCTAAAATAAATTTTAAAAAAAAAACAGGAACGGGTCTGCTCCGACGAACACCTCCGATGGCTCCGGCGACCACAGCCGTCGGCTCTGGCTTCTTTCACTCCTAGTCTACATCGTCTTCGTCAGATCTCGTGGTGGTCTCGTGATGAGGCTTCGAAATCGCCGCCGTATTGAAGTTGCAACCACCGAAGCTTCTTCTGGAGTGGTGGTCTCGTGATGAGGCTGCGACGGAGTGGTGAAGCCGAGAGCGAGAAGGTTCCCGACGAAGCTCCCTCGAGCGCACGTTCTCTTAATGCTGACAATTTTCTCCGTCGTCTGCGTCTTCTTCCACGGCTCCGACAAAGAGATGAGGACAAAGATTCTTCTGGACGTGGAGGCTCCGGCTATTCTTCTGGACGAGGAGGCTCCAGCGATTCGTCTTCAACTTGATCTCTCACAACATCTTCGTCTTTATCTCACGCTATGAAATCCTTGATTTGATAACAAAAAAAAATAATGAAGAAGAAGCGTTTGGGAGGAGGCGGCGTGTGTGAGTTATGAGGAAGAAGACACAAAATTAGTTTTATGAGTTTTTTTGTCACTAAAGTTTTTTAAATCAACGGTCAAGATTAAAGAGGAATTAGATCTAACGGTTGAAAAGCAGATCTGTGTGTTTATTAAAAATTAATCTGAACCGTTGATATTTGTAATCAACGGTTGTTGATATATCATCGTTTTATAGGTTTTCAACCATGATATATATATAGAGTCTTTAACCTTGTATTTGGAGTCTTTAGAGTCTTTTGCAGGTTTAGGTACGTTTGGAGCTTATCTAGAGATTCTGGGAGCTTTTGGAGTGATTTCACAGCATACATGGATTTCACAGAGTTTACTGGGTGCATCTGCACTGAGTGTCGCCCGACGCCACTAAAGGACGAAATTCCTGCGCGTCAAAAATACAGCTTTTGGAGATTTGCAAATTTACCCAGAAGTTTTCCATATTTACAGAAAGACCCAAATCATGTTTTACACTATTAATTAGGTTTTTTAGCCATTGTTTAGGCTAAGCTTTCTTTTATCAGAGATTAGGAGATTTGGGGCTGGTCTTGTACTCGAGAGAGACTTGATTTCGAACCCCTGTTCTTATTCTTTCGGTTTTATATGATTATTACTTTGATTATGTCTATTGTCATGATTGCCATGTCTGAGTAGTTCTCCTGTTAGATTTAGGGATTCTCATTAGGGATTTCATGGAATTATAGATTGATTGATTAATTGGATTCGAAGCATCTAGTTCTTCATCTAGGTTATTCTTAATGCATAATCTGAATTAGCTACTTAGATTATTGATATCAAATCTGTTAGCGCAACGAGATTTGGTTAATTGATTAGAAAAAAACCTAGCTGAGCAAATAACCTATTCGCAAAGAGATTTGGCTTAGGGAATTGTGAACGAAAGAACTTAATCTAAATGCATGTTTATAACTCTAGAATTCGCAAAGAGATTTAGTTTTCTAGGTTGTTAGACATAGTTAGCATTCACAGCGAGAGTTAGTTTGTTATATGATTGTGATTCTAGTTCTAGAACATCGATATCTGAATCATGTTGATTGATTGATCTGTGTTCCTGATTTCCTGAGAACTTCCCTAAGTTTAGCGCCTTCATTGATTGATCACACACCGTTGTTTACTTGCTTTCTTTACTACTTTCATCTGTTTCGCTTAGCTTAATTCGACTACTCATAATCTATCGCGTGAAACTAGAGTCTCTGTGGATTCAATACCCTTTATACTACAATTGCATATATGTGCACTTTCAGTTAGAATAGGGATAATTCTTGACCTATCAAGTTTTTGGCGCCGTTGCCGAAGACTCTTTGAGTTCGCCGATAGATTTTGTACTAGACTTTAGTCTAAGCGTTTTGTTTTCTTTGTTACTGATCTCTTTTTCACGTTTTTCTTGTTTCTGCAGGAAACAGCGACCAAGAGAACTTAGTGTCGATCGACACCAACCTAGTGTCGGTCAACACCTTTCGCGGAAGCAACCAAGAAGGCTAAGAGATCTGTAAGGATGATGTATCCAAATTTTGTTTTCAGCTTCAGAGATTGACAGCTCGCAGATAGCTGGGCTGAAGAACAAAATTGACTCTCTGCATAGTCTTCTACTTGGAAGGAAGAGTGCCCAATTGGCTCAGGATTTTGAATTATTGGATGTTGGAGAGTATGCACAAGAAGCTGTCAACTACGTTGGAGGGAATGGATTTTACAATCAGAAGTCTGCTTTTCGGAAGCCCTTCCAGCAACAGAGCATTTCCTTCTCAAGGAACTATGGTGCTTCTTCTTACCAAGCACCTCCTGCATCTACACATGAGAGCAGATTGGAAGCCATGATAGAAAAGCTTCTTGAGGGACAACAACAGACCACTGTGTCATTCAACTCGAAGCTTGATGATGTGTACACTGATTTGAATAGGAAGTTTGAGTCCTTGAACACTCATGCGAAGCAACTGGATACACAAGTATCTCAGACTTCAATCTCAATCAAGGGTAAGAATGTTCAAAATACCCACGTCAATGCTATCTCAGTTCATGTTGAAGATAGGTTGGATCAGGAAGAAGAATTTGAGGCCAAGACTGTGAAAATCGTGGATAACAGTCGAGAATCCGTAGCTGCAGACTCAGCGTCTCCCGACACTCCACCTCAGTGTCGGTCGACACCCCTTGAAAGCCCATAGTTCCAGAGTTTCGACGGACCAAAGTCGACCGAGATCGACATTGATATTTTGACTATAGCTCTCGGTGTCGATCGACACACAGTTCTGACAAAATTTTCGAGTTCTCATGACGAACATAAATCGACCACGATCGACATGGAGGGGTCGACAGAAATCAGTGTCGACGGACACCACTTCTGCGTCGGTTGACGCTAAAGTCGGGCAGGCCCAATTTGTTTTTGCTAAGGAAAGGGTCTACAAACCTCCTATACCGTTTCCAAGAGTTCCTATAAGGTCTAAACATGAGAAGAATGTGGTCAATTGCATGGTGGTGATAGATAAGAAGCTGAATGAAACTCCACCAGCTGATGCCTCGCGAGTTCACCCTTATGTGCAGAGAAATGCGAAGAAGATGATCTCTACTGATGGAGATTTGAAAGAGGGGGTGATGATTGTATCTAAGCGAGTCAAGTTTGTGCTGAATTAGATTCCAGAGAAGCTTCCAGATCCAGGAGTCTTTGCACTAGATTGCTCTATCTTCGATAATAGCTTCAAGCACTCCTTATGTGATTTGGGATCTAGTGTGAATCTCATGTCATACTCTGTGGATGTGAGACTGGGGTTGCTGGACTTCAAACAAACTAGGATCTCTCTAATACTATATGATTGATCGAATAGGATTCCGGAAGGAGTTCTTGAGGACATCCATATCAGAGATGGAATCTACTTGATTCCAACAGACTTCGTGGTGCTGAAATATGATATGGAACCGGATGTTTATTTGCTACTTGGCAGACCCTTCTTTGCTACAGCTAGAGCAGTGATTGATGTGAGGTGTGGCCTGATTGATCTCCACCTGGGAGATAAGCATATGCACTTCAAAATGGATAACCTACGAAAATACACAATTGATGGTCAAGCTTTTAGTGTTCAGCTAAAACAGGAAGTTCAGATTGGTAAAGCTACAGAGTCTGATATTGGAGAGAAGAAGATGGTGGTTCCTCAGGAATCTACTCTAACAACTTCAGAGCCTGCAACTGCTCATAAGTATAAAGCTCCAAAACATCAGACACCCACCAAAGTGAAGGTATGCATCCTCTCACCTTAATCTTCCTAACTTCATTGTTGTGAATGCAAGGAAACGCTCTATCCCACCCACGCTACGCTCCCACCCTGGATTTATTCCCTCGTTCCTTGGGCGCTCTCACGCTGATACCGCTTACAAACCGCCATGGATGAGGAGACTTTCGCAGAGGCACTCACAGCCTCTTTTGAAACCCCCATGAGCCTGATCTCCTACCCATAGTCAAGCTAATGACTAAAAACAAGCGCTGAGTGGGAGGCAACCCACTGTTGGGTCAGTTTTTCTTTTCTTTTTGGTTTTAGGATTTTGTTACTTTGACTTTTCTGGTTTTTGGTGTTTCAGAACGTGATGAACAAGATTGCAGACAATAGTGTCGATCGACACCGAACTAATGTCGGTCGACACCAAACTCGAAAACACGGACCATAATCGAGGACGCTCGATTCGGATCAGATTTGTGTCGACCAAAGCCTTGTGTCGTTCGACACTGGTTGTGTGTCGGTCGACACCAACCGCGACTGCAGGTAAGGTTTCTGATTTTCCGAACTTTTCGCTGGATTATACCTTGTTCTTCTGAACCCAAGCTACGATAACACTGTGGAAAATGGTGTTTAAGTGTGGGGGAGGTAGTTACTGACCACCGTTTGCTTTCTTTTCTTAGTGCAGTCCTTTGTTTTCAAAACTGTTTTATTGAGTCAAAATTGGTATGAAACTATGATTTTTTTAGGAAATTTTCGATTAAACAGGAACTAAGTGACCATTGGACAGACCTGCAGTAGCTCTATGACTGTTAGAAAACCACACACTGATCAACCTACCAAGGACACCCATATCTTCTCAGGTGTTTAGAGGATCCACTACTAACTTCACCTCTAATCTTGACTTAATTTTCTCAGGCAAGGGCTTGATATCTCTGGATCGGATTCCTCTGATGTGCTTGACACAGCTTGTAAATTTGTCTGAATATGGTTCCATTTTCCCCTCCTTTGAAAGTAAAAAGAGATTAAAAAAATGCGGATAAGCTAGTAGCTTCGAAGTGGTCACGGTAGTGGTAGAGACCCCTATTACCTCATGTGTATCCATGGAAATATGTCCAAAGTACACCCCGAATAAAAAAAGGGAAGAGCACTGATAGAAAAAAATAAAATGATACATGTGGGGAAAATCAGTAGCTAAGGGAGAAAGGGAGAATAAAGGAACCAGAAACCGATAGTTTGATGGTCAGGTACTGATTGGGTTGAGTCCATGTGTTCTCTGATCAATCCTCCCTTAGTGAGACCGCACCTAATTGTACACAGAGGTTAATGTGGTGAATTTAGATGCTATGTTTTGATTGTGGAGTTTACTTGGGACAGTTGCTAAGTGTGGGAGAAGTATATTGTGGTATTGATCTCTGCAAGAAGGTTTTCAGTGGTTTACTAAGTTAATGTGAATGCGAAAGTTCCTAAGACGAAATGAGTTTCTGAGTTTTCAAAACCTCTTTCTTATGTTTTAGTTCTTTTACTTGCTTAAGGGAAAGCAAGAGCTAAGTGTGGGGGAGTTGATATATCATGGTTTTTCTAGGTTTTCAACCATGATATAGTTGTGTATATTGAGTATTTAACCTGGTTTTTCGAGTCTATAGAGTCTTTTGCAGGTTTAGGTACGTTTGGAGCTTATCTGGAGATTCTGGGAGCTTTTGGAGTGATTTGACAGCATACATGGATTTCACAGAGTTCACTGGGTGCATCTGCACTGAGTGTCGCCCGACGCCACTAAAGGACGAAATTCCTGCGCGTCAAAAATACAGCTTTGGAGATTTGCAAAATTACCCAGAAGTTTCTCATATTTACAGAAAGACCCAAATCGTGTTTTACACTATTAATTAGGTTTTTGAGCCATTGTTTAAGCTAAGCTTTCTTTTATCAAAGATTAGGAGATTTGGGGCTGGTCTTGTACTCGAGAGACTTGATTTTGAACCCATGTTCTTATTCTTTCGGTTTTATATGATTATTACTTTGATTATGTCTATTTTCATGATTGCCATGTCTGAGTAGTTCTCCTGTTAGATTTAGGGATTCTCATTAGGGATTTCATGGAATTATAGAATGATTGATTAATTGGATTTGAAGCATCTAGTTCTTCATCTAGATTGTTCTTAATGCATAATCTGAATTAGCTACTTAGATTATTGATATCAGATCTGTTAGCGCAGCGAAAGTTGGTTAATTGATTAGAAAAAAACCTAGCTGAGTAAATAACCTATTCGCAAAGAGATTTGGCTTAGGGAATTTGTGAACGAAAGAACTTAATCTAAATGCATGTTTAGAACTCTAGAATTCGCAAAGAGATTTGGTTTTCTAGGTTGTTAGACATAGTTAGCATTCGCAGCGAGAGTTGGTTTGTTATATGATTGTGATTCTAGTTCTAGAATATCGATATCTGAATCATGTTGATTGATTGATTTGTGTTCCTGATTTCCTGAGAACTTCCCTAAGTCTAGTGCCTTCGTTGATTGATCACACACCGTTATTTACTTGCTTTCTTTACTGTTTTCATCTGTTTCGCTTAGCTTAATTCGACTACTCATAATCTATCGTGTGAAACTAGTCTTTGTGGATTCGATACCCTTTATACTATAATTGCATATATGTGCACTTGGAGTTGGAATAGGGATAATTCTTGACCAATTAGTTGTCATTGGTGATCCTTGTGACTACCTATTAGCCAATCATATATTTTTAAGTGTATTTAATATATAATAATTAGAAAATGATTTAAAAATATTAAAAAAAATTAAAATTAAAAAAAATTAAAATAAAAAATTTAAAATTATAATAGATATAACTTTTAAAAATATTAAATTTTATAAATTATTTAAAATAATAAAAATGAATAAATATAATAAATAAAATGATTAAAATGGATTTTAAGTTCTATTTACATAATTTTTTATTTTAAAGTGTTAAATATTATTTATGAGTATATAATAATTGCATTTGAGAAATTTTTTTTATAAGTGTTGAATATTAATTTTGGATATGTTATAGTAATTAAAATGTTATTAATTAGAGATTTAGGGTTTGTTTAGGGTTTATGATATATATTTAAATGGTTTAAATATTAAATTTATGTATATATCATTAGTTTTCATATTTTAATTTTATAGTTTATAATTGAGATTAATGTTAGAGTATGATTATGGTTTAAAGTATAAGGTTTTAAGGGTTATGTTTATAAGGTTATAAGTTAATGTTTGAAAATGATAGATTTGAAAGAAAAAAATTATGTAACTGATATTAGGGTTGGGTATGTTTTAGTAATTGAAATTTTGTTAATTATAATTTTATTTATACTTTAGAGTTTTAAGATTTGTTTAGGGTTTAGGGTTAGGGTTAGGGTTTAGATTTTTAATTTGTTTTTTGTAAGCTATATATGTAAATGTTTAAATATTAATTTTATGTATATGTAATTAGTTTTTATATTTTGATTCTATAATTTATGGTTAAGAATATTGTTTAGAGTATGATTATAGTTTAGTGTATAGGTTTTAGGTGTTGTGTATAAGGTTTTAAGGTTTAGGGTTTAAAAATAATAGATTTAGAAAATATTTTTAATTTATAAGTGTTCAAACTTAGTTTTAAATATATTATAGTAGTTATAATTTTATTAGTTATAGTTTTAGGGTTTGTTTAAGGTTTATGTTTCAATAGCTACGGATATATTCGTAGCTATCCGTAGCTATACAATATATATAGCTGCTAATAGCTACAAATTTTGACGTAGCTAATCGTAGCTATTGTTTGCTACGACTTATTCGTAGCTATTCGTAGTTATTTAGCTATGGATAGCTACGACCCGTATCCATAGCTAAATAGCTATGAATATCTACGGATAGCTACGACTTTGCCACGATTTGAATTCGTAGCTAATCCGTAGAAATCCGTAGCTGAAAAAAATAGCTACGGATTTTTCCGTAGCTAATCTGTAGCTAAACACAGTTTTTCTTGTAGTGCTTTAACCCAAACTCTGACCCGAGTGTTGACCTGAGGTTTGACTTGTGTTGACCCGACCTTTAACCAAAGCTTTTGACCCGCTTAACCAATGGTTGATCCGCGCGAAGACCGGCAAGTGAGAGGTGTTGACCGGCAGCGGAGAGGAGGCTGACCGGCGTTGACCCGTCCGCAAGGAGGTGACCAGCGACAAGGGGAAGCTGCCGGCGACATGATCGGAAAGAGGCTGACCGCTGGTGAGTGAATTTTGGCGAGAGATCACGGCAAGAGGAGATCCGGTGAAGATAAACTCACAGCAGGATTTTCCCGGCGGTGGTGATCGGATTTCGGAGACAGCGACTAACTCCGCATGGCCAGAGACTTCCGGCGAGGAGGAGACCGGATTGACAGAATGAGATCCGGCGAGTGGTGAAGAGTTGAAGAGGAACCGACTGAAGAACGATGATGCCATAGCGGAGCTTTGCAAACTGCAACTTTTTCGGCGACTCCCTCCGGCGGCGAGGGAGAATCTTTACTGGTGGTTGATCAGCTCCTCCAGGAGATTCCATATCTGTAGGCGGCTTGATCAGAATCATCAAGGTTTAGGAGTTATGGAGAAACTTGGGAGAGTAATTAATGAATATGAAGAACACATGAAGAACAAGAGAAAGACGTATGATTTCGGTGGGGAGAGAGGAGATAGGGAGGTAGATGTCCGTGGGAGAGGAAGGGGGAGGGGGTTTCTTTGGTTTCGTTGATGGGTTGAGTGAAGAAGAGAGGAGAGTGAGCACATGGTTTTAAAGGAGAAGATGCATGTATTGGGAAGGCTCATTGAAACTAAGAGATAAAGGTGTCATCAAAGGAGAAGATATGAAAGACACATGTGCTTCTAGGTGTCCCTTAAATACAATGAATCCAGAAGCCAAGTTCTTTGAACCTTTATTGCACTAATCGGCGATCACGTAGCAATTTCGTTCAATCCTCCTTTAATTCCCGAAACCTCAGGACCATCTCCTCAAAACCCATTTTTATTTTGGTAGACTCAATGAGAAGCATTGCGCAACTTGTTTCATCCAATTCGGCTTCCCGTAGCTCCCGTACCGTACGCTAGAAGTTTTCTCGGTTTTGTCGGTCTCCATCCTGATAGCCTGTAAAACCCTTTTAAAATCTGTTTTTATCATTCTCCGTCTTCTAAGTAACTTCTTTAAATTAAACGAGGGTCACTTGGCCCGTTTTAGCTTTCCCTCTTCATTTTGGTAAAATTACCAAAATACCTTTATCTTCTCAAAATTATAGAAATGCCCTCAAATGACTTCCCGCTGACTTATGACTTGCCCGTTGACCATTTCTTGAGACATGGTATTACATTTTCCCCCATTTACTAGAACTCTTCCCCTGAATTCTCCGTTACTCACAAACCTCGAATCGGAAGCAAAACCCTGTAAGCCTTTGTTTTTGAATCTGATCCAACTCCGCTTCGATGCTTATACTCTGAATCAAAATTGTACCCATATTCCTGATGCTCAATCTGATCTTCTGCTAAATGATCTCGCACACATTCATATTACACTGATGTCTTGGACTTCCCACTCCGAAATATTTGGCTCTTAAACACTTTATGATTCCTCAACTCAGTCGCTTGCACTGGAACTTTTGATCCCCAATCCGATTCCAAATCCGCTGCTCCAAATGAATTGCTTCACTCTGATTTCCAAACTCCTTTGCGCTAAATGCTGGTCTCTTAAGACCATAATACAAGCTTCCCCACTTTTTCCTGACTTCTGAATCACCCAACATTGACTTGATCTCAAACTTTCATTACTTCCACTGCTTGAATTGCTCTCCATGCTCATTGTTCCCATTGACACTCTGTTGACATCACTACCCAACACTTTCGTCGAACTGAATCACCCATCCATACAAGTCTTGATTGTTCCACGATCGTTGAATCAGAACCTTACTAACCCCAAAACTGTTCTTCCCAATTGATACCTCCGAGCAGATCTCTTACTGATACTGATGTACCAAAATCTCTTTGCTAACTCATCATACTTATCTGACTTGAATTCATATGTCGCTAACACTCACATTTCTTTCTGAATCCACACTGACTTTCTTTCAGGCTCGGGTCGTCAAACTGCTTCCTGAAAACAACATCTTGACTTTCGGGTTTGGGTTTGGTCTCGTGTTCGCGTCTCCTCGTCCATCACGTCTTGTATCAAAACTCAACTAAACTTAAATGGTTAGACCTCTCTAACTTACTCATCGAATTCGCTTCCTTATAGAGGTACTGTTAATTAGTCATACCCAACATTCACGTGTGGCTAATTAACAATATCTTATAATTCTGCTTTACCGCAAATATGCATTATATCCTAACCGATTATCAATTCCGAGCTTATTTCTATCCAAATGATGTTCTAACCTTTCCGTCTATCAACAAGTCTAACCGATAACCTATCATTCACTCTAACTGATCAATCTATGCGATTCGCTAACCAAAAAATCAAAAGCTACTCTCTAGCAACTTAGCGAACCAACAATTCGATACTGCTCAAAAATTTAAATTAACAACCTAAACGGTTCTATCCACAATCGGTTCAAAAATCTAGCAACTTAATGAGACCTAGCGATCAAACAAATGCAGTGCTCTCTCAACAATTGATCTAACCATCAAGAAATGCAACAATATCAAATATAACATTTTAACAAACTTACGATCAACCAGATGCAATCAATAGTCGAAAATGGTCTAAGTGTTAGTTTAAATACGAAAACTACAGATTTTATATAAAACTAACACTTAACCCAACCCGGTTATTATACTCTAAGGTTCGTTATGTGTTTTAACTGTATTTTAATAAACTCATAATTTCCCGTATTTAGATATGTTCTTAATATATATATATATATATATATATATATATATATATATATATACATCCTAGTATGCCGTTTTATATGTATGGACCACCAAACCAAGCAATCAACAATACGATCAGACAATCAACCAATAAACGCTATCTAACGTGCCATCATTATTCCCTATTTGTTTAATCATTTAAGAGTTAAATTAAATTTGGGATAAAATACATAGCACAACAATACGATCAAATACTATCCCTATTTTCTAACTACAAGTGTACAGTGTCGAGGTTGTAATATCTAGGATATCGAATCCACATAGACTCAAGTTTCACGCGATAGATTATATGTAATCGAATTAAACTAAACAAGACAGAATGTAAGAAGTAAACATCAATCAATTAAAATAGTGTTTTTGATGGGAGAAAAACTCTAGACTTAGGAAGTTTTCAGGAAATCATACAATGTCAGACACTTAACTAATCATGATTCATATTAAGCACAGGTTCAAGACCTAGAATCACAAATGTCAAATAACTTAACTCTCGCTGCAATTATTCTCTATGTCAAGCAACCTAACGATTCAAATCTCTTTGCAATCTTAGAGTTCTAGACAAGCATTAATATAAAGTTCTTTAGTTCACAATTCTCCTAAATCAAATCTCTTTGTTTCCAGTCAAATTGCTCACACTAAGTTATGTCAGATTATAAACCCTAGGTGATCAGTCCTGAATTTAGTTTTAATCCTAACTTAGGTGATGAACATATAGTTGTAGAATCCTAATTATTCAGAGATTTAACAAAGCATGAAAACCCTATGAGAATCCCTAAATCTAACAAAGGGTACTACTCAGACATGTTATCAATCAGACAACACATATGGAATAGAAAATCAAAGACTGAATAGATATAGATAACAGGGTTCGAAATCCTTCTCTCAAAGGTTACATGGTAGCAGATCAACCCCGATAGCTTTAATCTCCTCAAGTCACCAAAATCCAAAAGCAAGAAAAAAAGATAAGAGAGACAACTCTCAAAAACCTAATTAATAGTCTAAACACGTTGGGAGCTAAATTAGAAACAGTGGAAATTTTTGGGCTTCTCTGCAATTCTTCAAAATATGTACTTCAATCTCGCGCATAAGTCACTTTGGAATTCAGTTTTGACCGACACACTGGTGTTAACGTTGGTCGACACTAAACCTCACACTCGGCTCCAACTTTAACTTCTTGCAGAATGCTCCAGAAACGTCCCAAAACTTCTAACTTTGCTCCATTCGTATGCTAACTTGTAAAAGACTCGATAGACTCGAAATACAAGCTTAAAGACTCTATATATACACTTATATCATGGTTAAAAACCTAGAAAAACCATGATATATCAACACCTTTGAATATGATAACTGGTTTGGGTTTAGTTAAACGGGGTTATTGGGTTAAAGTAATTAATTGAGAATTAATTAGAAGTCAGAAGATTAGTAAGTTTAATAATCTCAATCAGACGGATTGAGATAACTAAAACTTAGAAATAAGGAATTGAATTAAATCTAGAGTTGAGCCGTCTAGGGAATTAGTAAGTTTACTAACTCTAATCTATCGATAGAATAATTGAATAAATAAAATAAAGGAATTAGATGAATTAAGCTGGGGACTACGGGATTAGTAAGTTTACTAAACCCAAGGTAGCAGATTAAAATGAATTAGGGTTAAACTAAGAATTAAAGATTAATTAATTATTTTATTGGTGATGTGATTTATGCTTGATTGTTTACCTACTCCGGTGTTGGGCCAGGTAGACTGTTGACTGTCTGATTGTTTATCTACTCTGGTGTTGGGCCGGGTAGATTGTTGATTGTGTGATTGTTATCTACTCCGGTGTTGGACCGGGTAGATTGTTGATTGTGTAATTGTTATCTACTCTAGTGTTGGACTGGGTAGACTGTTGATTGTGTTATTAATATCTACTTCGATGTTGGGCCGGGTAGACTATGTTGGTAGATACTTACTCCGGTACGGGACCGAGTAATTCTGAGTGTTATTGTTTGTTATTCTACCTATTGATTGTTATTGTTTGTTATTTTGATTTTGGGTGGGATTCATTTAGCTTGTTTAGAAGCATGTTTAGTTGGGAGCCAATTCACTGGTAATCTTATATTTCCCATTAGACTCATCTTTTGTTTTCAGGTTTGACATAACTCGGCAGACACGTAGGACAATCGGAGTAGTTTGGGGTTCGCATATGGCATCAGTTTGTTTTTGAAATCATTTGGTTTTTCTTCGGTTTGGTTTTTCAGGGTACCCGTAAAATATTTATTTTAGAAAACCTGTGGAATTAATAAAAATAGATTTAAATATTTAAAATACTTAAAAATGGAATTATTCCCTGATATACGGTTCATTCCAAACCAAACACAACTCGTGGAAACAATACGGGTTGAAAAGCCTTGTACTGTGGAAACAAGGTAAACGGAGTCAAAGATGGTTTAGTTCCAGCCATTGACTCAAACCGGACCGTCTCTTGCTTTTGTATTCTGAAAAACTCTTCTCGTTTGGCCTGCACGGGTTCGACCGGTCATGTTCTTGTTTGATTGTTGGCCGGTCAGCTCGTTGATCAGCGTATAACGGGAAGGGGGCGTTACACATACTGTGACTGGACACATGATGTGCATTGACAACTTGAAGTTGAATGATGTGACACATAAAGACCACTTCTCGTGGCAATTCATTGATCAAACGCTTGAGAGGTTGGCTAACCACCCCTACTACTACTTCCCAGATGGATACTCGGGCTTCTTTCATATTCCCATCCATCTTGACGATCAGGAGAAGACCACATTTACATGTCCTTATGGTACATTTGCATACCGTAGAATGCCATATGAACTTTGTAATGCTTATGCTACATTCTAGATAAGTATGATGTCCATCTTTACGGACATGATTGAAGATTATATGGAGATGTTTATGGATGTCTTCTCAGTCTGTGGACCATCATATCATGAGTTTTTAGATAACATGTGAAAAGTTCTTGCTAGATGTGAAGAGAAGCACTTGGTTCTAAATTGGTAAAAGTGTTATTTTATGGTCAGAGATGGTATTATTCTTGGAAACAGAGTTTCATAGGATGGGATTAAGGTTGATTGCGCAAAGATCGAGGTTATGATGAGTCTTCAGACACCATATTCTGTGAGGATCTTGCTTGGACACACTGGTTTCTACAATAGGTTCATCAAAGACTTCAGCAAGATTGTTAAATCATTGACTGCTTTGTTGTGTAAGGATGTGAAGTTCGATTTCAATGCTAACTATCAGTTTGCATTTGAACAGATCAGGAAAACGTTAGTGAGTGCTCTTATTGTGCAACCACCAGACTGGGATTTGTTTCTCAAGGTGATGTGTGATGCCAGGGAATTTGCAGTTAGAAATGTTCCGAGGCAGAAGAAAGTTAAGAAGCTTCTTGCCATTTAATATGCCAGCAGAACACTAAACGATGTGCAGAAGATCTACAGAACTACAGATAAGGAATTTTTTGTTATAGTCTTCTCGTTTGAGAAGTTTTGCCTATACTTGGTTGGTACGAAAGGGGTAGTACATACATACCCCTCAGCTCTGAAGTACTTGATGCAGGACAAGGATGTGAAATCAAGGTTACTGCAGTGGATTCTTTTTATCCAGGAGTTTGACGTTGAGGTCCGAGACAAGAAAGCATTTGAGAATGGTGTTGCTGATGACTTCCCAGGATTAGAGTTAAAGATGACGTTCCACTTGATGATTTCTGGATGCGGAGAACGTATACATGATAGAAACAGCTTTGGATTCGAGCTTAGGAGAAAATTTGCAGGATTGTCGAATTACATATGGCGTCGATTGATGCACACCATGCATCGGTCGATGCTCGACTCGAAACGGTGAAGCAAAATCGACCTAGGTCAATGCAAGGAGATCCGTGCAGCTATGAGGTGATTGTGTTGATCGACACATCTCTTGACGTTAGTCGACGCAGGTCATCCTCAAACCAAGAACCTTTTATGGTTCGAATTGGTGACTACAACTTGGAGCTATGCGCCGTGACTGTTTCCAATCGATAATGGTACACAAACATCGCCAATTATCTCACTGATGTTGAGTCAAAAAAACTTCACGGGTTATGCGAATAAGAAATTCTTGAGAGAGCTCAGAAATATCTACTGGGATGAGCCATAATTGTACAAGCACTGCACAAATGAGATTTACCGGAGATACATTGCTAAGTCTGAGGTCTCGAATGTGTTTTTTCATTGTCATGGCTCGGAGTACGCACAACACTTTGGTACTGTGTGATGCTTGTCATATACTAGGAAAGTTAGCAAGAGGCACGTGATGCCACAAAACTTCATCATGGAGGTTGAGGCATTTGATTGATGGGGTATTGACTTCATGGGACATTTTCTTTCATCTTATGAAAATCAGTACCTTCTTGGTTTTTGTGGATTACGTATCTAAGTGGATGGAAGTTGTAGCTAGTCCTAAAAAGATGCGTATGTGGTTATTAAGCTGTTTAAGGCCATAATCTTCCCAAGATTTGGAGTGCCTCGGATTGTGATAAGTGATGGTGGTTCTCACTTTATCAACAATCTTTGAGAAGCTACTGAAGAAGCATGGTGTCAATCATTGTGTGGCTACTCCATACCATCCTAAAAAAATGGAAAGTTTGAAGTCTCCAGCATGCAAATTAAGGAGATATTAAAGAATATAGTTGACAAAACACATAAGGATTGATCTGAAAAGCTAGATGACACGCTTCAAGCCTACACGACTACGTTTAAAATCCCACTGGGGACTACTCTGTTTTATCTTCTCTACGAAATAGCTTGTCACCTTCCGGTTAAGTTGGAGCACAAAGCAGCATGAGCAGTAAATATGATGAACTTAAGGATTAAGTCTATTGCAAAGAAGCGATTGGTTCAGTTGAACGAACTTGATGAGATTAGATCTCATGACTATGAGAACTCTAAGTTGAACAAGGAGCGAACAAAGACATATCATGTTAAGAAGATCATCTCCATGAACTTTGAACCAAATTACCAGGTACTTTGTAAACTCTCGTTACAATTGTTTCCAAGGAAATTGCGCTCCCATTGGTCAGGTCCGACCATATGGTGCTATCGTGCTGGCAAATATTGACGGCAATGAGTTCACAGTGAATGAACTAAGGGTGTAACACTACTGGGCGAAAGAAGAAACTCCATCAGGACACATTGTGTATCTAACTGATGCACCCTCTGTCTGATCGCAATACAGTCAAGCTAATGACATTGAACGAGTTTCTGGTGAGCTCTTTCGAATTTTGTATTCGTTTTACTTTTGTTTTCTGTTTTTGTTTGTGTCAGTCTGTACAAAATTTAGAGATTTCGGATGGTGATCGATGCATTGATCGATGCGGACATGTGCATCGGTCGATGCAGTACTCGAACAGGCAAAGAAGAGTCAAAGAAAGATCTACGCGCTCAATGCAATCAGGTCAGTAAACTAAAACCCTGCATGCATCGATCGATGCTGATATGTGCATCTAGCGATGCAGGTCCTCAACAGATAAGTGACTTTAAATTCTTTCTTCTTCTTCTTCCTCATATTTCCGCCCTTCGCAAAAGCTGTAAACCCTTGTCCCAAAATCGCCATTTCCCTTGATTCTTAACCAATTGGGGTGATTAAAATCCAAAATCACTTGGGATTTTCACTCTCATTCCATTTCTATCAACCATTCATTCGATTTCAACGCATGTGCTTCGATTCTCCATTTTTTTGTGCCCTACGGTTTAAAAACTCGAATCGTACTTTGTTCTTGATGAATTGTTATTGGAATGATGCCTATTTAGATTATGTAATAGTGAATTCGAGTTTTACATGTGGTTTCATGACCAATTTTAAAAGTTTCCAAGAATCTCCAATTTGACAACAAAACTTTTCGCTTTGCGAATTTGATGGGGTTTAGGACAAAATTTTGATAGATTGTTGATGGTTTTGGTGTTGTTGACTGTTGCTTGTGAAGATTAGAATTTGGTTTTTTGTTTGCTTTGGGGCAAGAAAAGCTAGGTCTAGGGGAGTTGATATATCATCGGTTTTATGGGTTTTAACCCATGATATATGTCTATAATCGAGACGTTTATGTGTATTTCAAGTCTTTTTAGTCTTTTACAGGTTTGCACACGTTTGAAGACATTCTGGAGATTTTGGAGCAATTTGAGACTTTTTGGAGAATGAAGCCGAGGTGATCAAAGTCACCATCGACCACTTTATCGAGTGTCGATCGATAAACTCCTTGCATCAGTCGAAATGGGACCCCGACCACAAATCCATGCCACGTTTTAAATACTTATGAAGAATCACAAAGTGGCCTAGGAGTTTTGATATTTGCAGACGGGACTCATAACGTGTTTTAGTGTTTTGATTAGGTTTTTAGAGATTATTCTCATTCATACTTTCATACTTTGAGTTTTTTAGAGAGATTAAAGCTTGGGGCTGATCTGATACTGTACCCTGCTTTTGAGAGAAGATTTCGAACATCTAATTTGATAATGTTGTGTTTCATTCGATATGTCTAAACATATAGCTAGTTACGTTTGGCGATTTTCGTTAGGGAGTTCATGGAAAGCTAGATTTTTTTATTTGTTAGGATTCATAACTTGATTAATTCTTCACTTAAATTATTTTTAAAGCTACTTCTATATTGATCACCTAGAATCTAGATCATAGGTTGTTAAGTTGACACGAAGGTGTAATTTATAATCTGACAGAACTTTGGGCGATTAAATTAGATAATTGCAAAGAAAACTGGATTAGATAATTTTTGAACAAATAAAATATGCGCTTAATGCTGGTTTAATCTTTAGAAGTCGCAAAGGAAATTGGATTTTTAAGTTTTAGATTTTGTAGATTCTCGCAACTAAATTTGGTTTATTTTATCTCTTTGATTTGAATTCTAGAATCAGTTCTTAATTCAATATGGACTGATAATTAATTTGCATTGCTTAACTTCGTGAGAAAATCCCTACACATGACGCTTTTTCATCTTGAAAACAAGCTGATTTAATAGATTTCTTCATTGATTTTATTAATTAAAATCATTCCTGCTTAGCTTAATTCGACACTAAAAGTATATTGTGAGTCTTGAGTCTCTTTGGATTCGACCCATAAATACTACGATTATATTATGTGCACTTGCAGTGTAGCTCTAGGGAATTAAAACTTTGAGTATATCAATCTATAGCCACCCCTACTTCTCAAATATTCAAATTGTGAAACTCCAAAGAGGCATTTCTTTTGGTTAACAAAGAGTTTCCGCTCACATAATTGTAACATTTCTTTCAGTTGATCCAAATGATAAGAGAACCCTTTGATGTAAACTAGAATATCATCAACGAAGACTAGAACAAATTTCTTGAAAATATTGTTCATTAAGGATTGGAAAGTGGTTGGAGCATTAGTTAAACGAAAATGCATAATTAAGTACTCATAATGGCCTTCCACAGTCCTAAATTATTCTTGATGTCTTCATCTATCAATCTGATTTGGTTGTAACCCGTTCTTAGATCCAGTTTTGAAGATACTCTAGCACCATGAAATTCATCGAGAAATTGGTCTATAATAGGAATGGAATATTTATCACGGACAATTGCTCAATTCAAAACTTTATAGTCCACACAAATTCAAAGTGCTCCATCTTTTTTTCTAAACCAAAAGTACTGGACTTTAGAAAGGACTTATACGTGGCCTTATGATTCTTGAGTCTTAACATTTTTGTGACCATTTGCTCCATTACTATTTTCGTTGCTTGATGATAGAGGTATGGTCTTATTGATACTCTTGCTACTCCCAGAAGAATAACAATGGAGTGTTGTTGACCACGTATCAAAGGTAGACCTTGAGGTAGTTAAAAAATCCTCAAAAGTTCGCAAAAGTGTAAACTTCATTTACGGTATTGTTGATGTCACTATAGTGGCAGTTGAAAACACTACTATTCATGTGTGGCTATCCTTATAGATCGGAGCCAAAGACTTGAAAGAGAGTTTAGGATAATGTAAATTTGGTTCTCCTCACGATGTCACTTTTCTCCCTTTGTAAACAAATGAAAGGTATTGTTTCTTCCAGTCTACCTCACATTTGCCTAATGTCTCTAGCCACTGAACTCAGACTATAACATAACTTTCCAGTTTTAGAAAGATGAAACCAGATGTAAAGTCTGTTTAACTTAGTTGGAAAGTAGCATTATGGCAAATTCCAATAGCATTCACCATGACTCCATTTTCCAACAACACATCAAGGCCATTTTCTGCAAAATATATAATTGCAGCATTTGCACAACTGTTGGTGAGATAAAGTTATTCAAAATTCCACTATCAAGCATGAAAATAACCTCTTGATTGTGGATTCATCCACACATGTTAATTATTTTTGGTGATTTAATCCTTAAAAATGAGTTCAGCGATAAAGTATGAAGATCTTGAGTTCTTTCATGTGTTGAATCCTCTTATAATCAGTCATTGGATCCAATACTTCCATGTCTAGCTCATTGACAACCGTGAACACCCTGAAAGCCTTTTTAGGAAACTCATGAACCATAGACGAAGGTGATTTGCATTTGAAGCATACTTTATCATGTCTCAGAGCATCTAACTCAGCATATGTATATATATTTTTCTTGGTCTTATTGTTTGTTGGTTCGGAGTCGTTATAGTTGTTGTATATCCCCTTGTTTTATAGTAATGATAACGACTTTCATTATATGAATTATGTTGTTTACTCTTAGATTAAGGTTTTGATGTTGCGGGCGATTGCATGAGCTATGCACCTCACCAACCACTTTGCAGAAGACACTTGATTCCACCTCAAAGACTGCACCTATGTAATTTGGTAATTCTTGAGGATCTTTCATCCTTATCACCTCTTTCATATATTGATTGAGAAAATAATATAATATGTGTTATGTGTTGGTCTTCCAAACCAGCAACTTGAGACGAAAGTTCTTCAAACTCTAAAATGTACTCCAAAATTTCCATTATAATTTATCAAAAATAGGTTTGTGCTTGGTTCATCATGAATTGACTCTGAGAACCTAACAACTAACTTTTGTTTGAAATCCAGCCAATCCATGAAGCCACCACGACGTATAACCCATGCAAACCATTTCTTAACCTTTCCTTCGACACATAATGCAACCATATCTTCTCTGAAATGACCGACCGTAAAGAAATGATCGATATCGACCAACCAAACGTAAGTAGGAACACCATCAAAACTCGGCATTTCAACCTTATTAATATACTGTCACGATTGGCTAAGTTCAGCTGACAAGATCAAAACCTAGAGGATAATTTATTCCAAGTTTGTTCCAAGGGAGGATTCAGTACCTGTGTATGATAATGCGAAGATTCTGGTAGTCACGATATCAGAATATTTTCGTGAACTTGTTGTACCGTCTGTCTTCCTGTGATCATCATGAAGGACTTGAAATGATCTTCCATTGCTGAAAATTGGTGCTTATTCTCAGCTGCTTCTTTAATCAACAATTGATAACCACCTCAAAGAAATTCTCATCTCGTCTTTATCAACACATCAATATCATAAGAATCGGCTAACTCATGAGGAGTCATTAGCGAAGCACCATGAGTCATAATTGTGTGTGAATCAAACTGGTATTACTGCACGAATGCTAGATTTTGGATCTATGAACTATGCACACAATTATATACTGAATAATACTTTGATTGGACAGAATAATGATACAAGCTTGATAGTGTAATTTGACCTACATTCTCATCTAGAAAGTGAAACCGATTACAATAGCGAACATTATTTAAGACTCATATTTCTCTTTTACGACAATCAAGTCTATCGAAAATCTAATCCTCTCTTCTTATTTATACTCAAGTTCTTCGTCACTCAACACCTCTGTCAACATTATTCTTCTGCAAACGACAACCCCTTTAAACGAGTTAGAGTCTCTGAATTTCCTTCTTTATCTGAGTTTGACCAATTAGCCAGCTCCCGCTTCCACGCCAGCTTCCTCCAACTCATTTAAATTCAAAACTGACAAATCTATAAGCTGAACTTGTTTATTTATTCATGAGGCTAATGGCCTTTATATAGTACATAGTTTGGATAAAGATAAACACAACTTGATCTAAAAAACTTTGATAACATCATATCTATAGAGAGTTTATCTCTATCTTCTAGATTCTTCCTGATCTTGAATTCATCTCGACCATTTAATTTTGTCGGTCTGTGGTTCTTAATTTGATTCGGTTTAGGTCGATCTCATCGAGCTTCCAATACTCCCCAGCAAGCTCATATGTGAGAAACACGTATGAGATTGGACAATCATCAAAATATCGGCTTTATACCCAGTCATCGGATCATCTTCGCGGCTTTATACTCGGCCGTCGAGTCATCTTCGCGGCGTTATACTCGGCCGTCGAGTCATCTTTGCGGCGTTATACTCGTCCATCGAGTCAAATTAGCGGCGTTATATTCGGCCGTCAAGTCATCTTTGCGGCGTTATACTCGGCCGTCGAGTCATCTCGCGGCGTTATACTCGGCCGTCGAGTCATCTTCGTGGATTTATACTCGGCCGTCCAGTCATCTTCGACGTTTATACCCGATCGTAGGGTTCTTCAAATGATAAGGAACAAATTCGCGATTGCGATGTCCAAAAATGGTTCGCAACTCCAAAATAAACAAAAACTCGAAGGCGAAAAGTCGAATCAAAAGGATATTACTCACGAGAATGAGAAAACATCAAACTGAACGAATCAATCAATAGATTCACGTTCAAAATCTGTAACTATGGTCATCAATTTATTTGTCATAAGTCACAACCAAAAAAAAAAATTTGAAGACTAATCACATTGGCTTCACCTTCAGTCCTTCAACGTCTCTTGGTCTTGATGATTAACGTAGAAGACTCATTAGATAACAACTGTTGGGCTTTTTCTAAGCCCATGTCCAACTCTCTTACTAGTATGATATTGTCCGCTTTGGGCCCAAGAGGCAAAGCCCGCACGGATTTGTCTTTGGGCTCCTCCCAAAAGACCTCATACTAATCAGAGTTGGACATCACTTATATATTAGACACTCTTTGTCTAAACTTCCAATGTGGGACTTTATTTGCTTTAATCCCAACAACAACAAAACTTCTTTGTCAATCTTTTATAGAAAACTTTCTTTTCTTTTCTTTTCAAAACAAGTGATCGATGATCGCTGAAACAAAAAAGAAAACAAATCGAATAAAAAAGTATTTCTCCACAAGAGTTATGATCAAATCAATAACTCACGATGTGAGAAACGAAGGAAAAAAATGTTTTATGGTCTTCAAACAAGAACAATAAATCAAAATCTTTTTTTTTAGTAAACGAAACGTGGAATACAATCCACACATCATTGTCTTCATCATCGTCACCACCGTCATCAATATTTTCTCCTACGACGATCATCCTTCCTAAATGATCACAAACTTTTAGTGCAGAAGCGTTAGATCCTCAAAAAATCATCTGCTCTGATACCATGACAAGTCTATAATCTGAACTTGTTTATTTATTAATGAGGCTAATGGCCTTTATATAGTACATAGTTTGAGTAAAAATAAACACAACTTTATCTAAAACACTTTGATAACATCATATCTATAAAGAGTTTATCTCTATCTAGATTCTTCCTAATCTTGAGTTCATCTCGACGGTTTGATTTCCATCAGTCTTTGGTTCTTGA
The DNA here is from genome assembly GCA_030180135.1 of Orychophragmus violaceus. Taxonomy (NCBI): domain Eukaryota; kingdom Viridiplantae; phylum Streptophyta; class Magnoliopsida; order Brassicales; family Brassicaceae; genus Orychophragmus; species Orychophragmus violaceus. The sequence goes on along the minus strand of CM058239.1, from coordinate 53,141,864 downwards.
TTTGATTTGGTTTAGGTCGATCTCATCGATCTTTCAATAAAAAAATTCTTCTTGCGGAAGTAAGCTTGATGGTATCTATCATGCACATATGTCCACACCGGCAACCGGGATTTTAGTACTGCATTTGCGTTTGGATCCAATAACCACTAGGTTCTTCAATCATGCATACGACGTACCTATATAGAAGTCCATAGGCTTCTCGACGCAAACATAACAGTTTCTTGGCAAAGAATCTGAAACAAAGTTTGATACAGTTCATAGTTACAGGTACATCATTCAGTAATTGAAGCTAGATGGGTTTTTTTTTAATTAAGATACTTTTAAATGATTATTCACCTGAAAACTGATCTTAATGTCTGGAAATCGACGCAAGACTAAGCCTTTTAGTTCTAGAATTTCTCTATGCAGCTTTTAATTTCTTCCCTAAGATCACATATCATTTGTGTTTCATGTGTGAAATATAAATCTGTTTCTTCACCAACACGTAACCATGCTGACCTAAGTAAAAACAGAGCAGACATAGACAAACTCACAGAGGAGGTATTATCATGATCCTTGGGTTCTAAAGAAGCCGAGACTTCATGATCTCCGATAATCATCGTAATTTTTTCTGAGTTTTGGCTGAAACCATCACATAAATTTACAGTTTCAAGATCTACCTTCTCTGTTTCATTATCTTTCAACTTCTCTTGGTAGTCTGCTGAGTACTTCTCGCTAGATTCTTTGCCCACATGACTGCTTTCTACTTCTAATTGTGACCTAGCTTCCCAAATCTTAACCAGAGAAGTAGCTCCCATGATGATTTCATTTCTTGACGGTTGAATCTGATTAGAAAACGGATTTGAATTGGTCTCTGAGGGAGAAGAAGTTGGATTAGAGTTCGAAGAAAGAACCGGCAAAGATTCATCTGTTTCTAATACAAAGGATCTTGAAGAACATTCAAGCCTCTTTGCTCTTCCCATCTTGGTTACTTCCAGAATCATCCACATGAAAGACGCCAAAAATGTCGCATTGATCTCTTGAGTAAAATTTAAGATTTTTTTCTTTCTTGTTGCGAGGCTCCGGAGACATTCGAACATCAGTGTCGAAACCATTTCTAAAGACGCCATTTTGTCAAATTGAAGACTTCTTTCCAGTTAAGGGATTCAATTGGTTTATTATTTTGTTTGTTTTTTATTTAGTTGATAATTTGATAGAATCATGAATTTAATCAAAATAACAGACAGTAGTTTTTAAATGAAAAATTTTAGTCAACATAAGCTAGAACCACACAATTTAATAAGAGCGATTAATTTTTTAAAAAGTAAAGCGAAGTACGAAAACTTTCTCTCTAGATTTTTTCTCCAACCACTCTCTAGACCGTTTATCATCTCTTGCAGTTTCTGGCCATTGGTTCGCCGGCGGTAGAGTTACTTTTGTTTTTGTTTTTGTTTATATCTTCCGATCTAATGTATCGGGTTTAGTTTTCTTCTTTTTTGGAATAAAACTTCGGACTTGTGTCCGATTAGGTTTTTAAACCTTATGTCGAAATCTTGATCGTCCCTCTTTTCTCTCGGCGTTGCTTTCTGAGATCTCATCTGCTTCGTTCGTAATTTTCCAACTTTTGTAAAGTAATATCGTCACCGTCTACCGCCTCCGAGTACATGCATGAAGGTGAGTTCAAGTTAGGTCAGTATTGGGCCTTACAGCAGCGGCACTTCCATGGCTTCGGTGTTTTCCGGTGTTGTAATTTGAAACGGCTTTATTTCTTATGTGGTTGAGCTGGCGGCGATTTCGAAGGAGATTTCGATCGGCAGGAAGTCTAGGCTCTTACAAAGACTTGGTCCAGCGGCGTACGGCGGCGTTTTCCTCCTCGTCTGACCAGCGATTGCATGGTTCGCTTGCCCGTATGTAAACACGTGGTTTTCAATGTTTATATATTCCGTAAAGCCCATTATGCTTCTTTGTAGTCTATGGTCCATCTGTAATATTTCGGTCTTTTGGTCCAGTAATGAAAACTTGAGTCGACATAAAAAAAACACTATTTAATAAGAGCCGAGAATAAACCCTTGTTCTAAAATGCGGCCGTGTAGGCGCTGATTGGGAGTAAGTTACGGTGATTTTGGTCTAATTCGCGGTGATCCGATTTTTGTCCGCATCGCGGCCGCTTAGGCATCTGCGTAACCGTCTAGACGGCCGTCTAATGCTACTACTTTTTTTTAGAAAAAAAAACAAATTTTTAACTTTTGCTTTTAAGTATGCAAATTCTAACTTTAATAAATGCACAAATTCATTTGAACAATATTACTTGATATTTAAAGAACAAAATGATGAATAATTACAATCCTTACTATTTTTGTATGTTTACAAGATCAAAACAATATATATATATATATATATTGTTATATTTTATGATTTGTGAATGATTATTATTTTATAGATGTGAATTATAAGAAATAACAACTATTTTTATATAATTTGTTTTTCTATGAATGTTATACTAATATATGCATAATAACTTTAAAATTTGTTGTATTAAATATAAAAATATTTAAATTATTATCAAAAATTCCGTTCCATGTACACCTTGAATTTATCCCAATTTTTTGGTAATTCACTAGATCCGGATCGGCCGCGCGGATAGCGTCTAACGCGAGTCCGAACAACGCGAGTCCGAACAAGGGAATAAACTAATCTTGTTATGTTTTTTAAAATAACAGAAGTTAGCAACGCTAGTCAATAAGATAGATCCTTATACTGTAATGACTCAACCACAATAACAAAGTTGTCTAAAACTTGACCAAGTAGTTGACATGTGATAAGAAAGCAGTACATACTCAATTTCATTATTTAACACAAACTAATGGAGGTATCATTTCTCGGAATCAGTTTGCATCTCCCTGTAACTACCAGCTCTATGGTTGAAGACACTGAGAAGAAAGTCACAAGCTTGTCTTGAAGATGGTCTCTCCTGGGGATAAGTTTTTGTGCACTGAATTGCTATTTCAAGAACCTGATAAGCTGCTTCTTCTTTGCAAGGCAAAAGCGGTTTAAGCTCTGAATCAATCAGCTTCTCTCTCGCTGCAGAACCAGGTGGCATCTCAAGAACCGTCTCAACCCATCTAACCATATCCGTCTCATCATCAAACACTTTCTCTGTTGGCTTTTTACCAGTCACAATCTCCATCAACACTATCCCCATACTGTAAACATCGCTCTTCTCAGTCGCCTTCATCGAGTAAGCATACTCTGTAAAACAAAAACAAAAAACATTAGCTTTGAAAGTGGAAAACCAAATCAAGAAACTCGAGTAAGGTATGTGTACCTGGTGCAATGTAGCCATAAGAGCCAGCAAACAAAGTATTTGATTCTGTGTTGGTGTCATAATTCTCAGTTAGGATCTTGGCGAGTCCGAAATCTCCTAAATGTGCTTCCATGTTTGAATCAAGAAGCACATTACTGGATTTGATATCGCGGTGAACAATCGGGGGAACACAGTCAAAATGAAGATACTCGACTCCTTGAGCTAACCCAAGTGCAATTTTCAATCTTGTTTCCCAATCAAGAACCTCCTTCTTCGTCTTCGTCTTCTCGTTCGCGTGAAGCCAATCCCAGACGCTTCCGTTCTCCATGTACTCGTAAATCAAAAGATTCAAGCCTTCTGCTTTGCTGCTGCAGTAACCTATTAGCTTAACCAAATGTCTGTGTCTGATCGTTCCAAGGGTCTTAACTTCTTTGTTAAAGCTCTTGTTTGATAACAGATCATCTTTCCAGAGAATCTTCTTCACAGCAATCGTCTCACCGTTCTCTAAATCCGCTTTGTAAACTTTCCCTGACCCTCCTGATCCAATCATGAACTCGTCGTTAAGGTGATGCGTAGCTTCCATAATGTCTTCCCACTTTATATCTGACTTTGCAGCTCCATTCTTAAAGAGAGGAACTTGAGAAGAAGAGTTTGATGAGGATGTGCTGTTTACGCCTTTCTTGAAAAGATCATGACTTCGCTTGAAGAAGAGCACAATCACAAGTACCATCAACGCAATCGCTGCTAAGGAAGAAATCGCAGAGATTATAACCACGGTTTTTGCACTAAGACGTTGTTGTTGTTTTGATCCAGCTCTGTTGCAGTGACTAAGACAAAGACCTGCATTGCCTACAAAAGCATCAGCTTGCCATTTAGAGAACTGTTTCTTCAACTTCCCCTCGAGGTTGTTGTAAGAGAGGTTGAGATATCCTAAACTCTTCATATCCCCGATTTGGCCAGGAACTTCTCCTACAAGGTGATTGTGAGACAGATCAAGATATTCAAGCTTGTGTAACGTTGAGATCGTAGATGGAATGTCTCCGGTAAAGTTGTTGTAGCTCAGATCTAAAGCACTTTGAAGATCTTGTAACTGTCCAATCTCAACTGGAATTTCTCCGGTTAAGGAATTTCTCGATAACCGAAGCTCGTAAAGCTTGCTCAGCTTGCCTATTGCTGAAGGAAGCTGGCCAGAAATTTGGTTCTTTCCGAGGTTAAGTACAGTGAGAGCTTCCAAGTTTCCAATCTCTTGTGGTATAGAGCCCTTTAGTGAATTGTCATCAAGAGATAGAACGAGAAGCCTGGTTAAGTTGAAAATCTCAGTAGGGAGTGACCCGGTAAACTGGTTCGACGAAAGCTTGAGCTCACCTAACAATGGAAGCTTTCCTAGCCATGTAGGTATAAGACCTGAAAGAAAGTTATTGTTGAGATCAATGTGTGTCAGCTTCTTACACAAACCGAGCTCTACCGGTATAGTTCCTGTCAGAGAGTTGCTTGAGATATCCAACAAAGAAAGCTCACGGATCTTCCCAAAAGTCCATGGAATTCTTCCTGTCAATTGATTCTTCCCTAACCTTAAACGATCAAGACTCGGAGACTTCCCTAGCTGAAGAGGTACATCTCCCTCGAATCCGTTATCTGTGACATCAAACGAGAGATAAGAGCTTGAACCGCACAACGGACTGATGGAGCCATTGAGCTTGTTGCTTGAAAAGTTGATCCTTGTGAGATTCTTGAGGTTGATTATTGAATTCGGAAGGTTCCCCTGAAGAGAATTATTGTAAAGGTGTAACTGTTGTAACGCCGTTAAGAAGCCAAAAGAGGAAGGAATCGAACCGGAGAGGTGATTATCAGCTAAATCAAGAATCGTCAGTTTGTGGCAGTTACCCAAAGTGGCGGGAATGTTACCAACAAACTCGTTTTCTCTCAAGTGAAGCAGAGTAAGCTCTTTTAATCTCCCAATCGAAGAAGGAATCTCTCCACTGAAATGATTCCCAAACATATCAATCGACTTCAGATTCGTGCAGTTCCCAATCTCGGTCGGGATTCCACCTAAAAACTTATTCTCGTATAGATACAGAACTTCCAATTTGCTGAGCAAACCAATCTCTTTTGGTAACTTGCCTTCCAAGTCGTTGTGAGACAGAGCAAGCTCTTGTAGATTCGTTAGGTTAGATATGGATGGAGATAACGTACCCTTCACACTACTGTTGTGAATATAAAGATTCGTGAGTTCAACGAGCTGAAACAATGAATCGGGAATCTGACCGGTGAGTGTATTGTTCGACAAATCAAGCGCTTTTAATGACTGACATCTGCTGATTTCCTCCGGAATTTCACCAGAAAGTTGAGTTTCAGACAAGGCCAGGTGCTTCAGATTTGTGTTGTTAGAACATAAGCTCTTTGGTAAAGAACCAGAGAGACGATTGTTCGCAAGAACCAGATACTCAAGCAGATTCATGTTCCAGAATTCTTCATGTATCCCTCCGGTGAGATTATTCTTGGACAAATCAAGGGTTTGAAGCTTCCCCAAATCTGTTAATCTCTTTGGAATCGAGCCTTGGAAATTGTTACCGATCAAATTAAGGTATTCGAGATTGCTCAAATCACCGAGTTGACTCGGTATCTCTCCGGAGAAGCTGTTGTTTCCCAGATTGAGTATCCGGAGGTTTTCGAGTCGACTCAGCTCCGCCGGTAACGATCCGTTGAGGGCATTCATCGCTGCTGTGAATAAAACGAGACTGGTGCAGTTTCCTAACTCGGGCGGAATCGTTCCTTCGAGGTAGTTATCTTGCAGGATCAAATCCTGAATCTTAACGAGGCGACCGAGTTGACTCGGTATCGGACCGGTGAGTCTGCATGAGGCTAAGGCGAGGGTCTGGAGATTGACGAGATTCCCGAAAGTCTCAGGTATTGATCCGACGAGTTGGTTGTCTCCGAGTTTTAACGACTTAAGGTTGACGAGTGAGCCGAGTTGACTCGGTATCTCGCCACTTAGTCGGTTCGAGAAGAGATGCAAAGATTCCAAAGAAGAAGAGAGAGCAGCTGGGATGGGACCCACGAGCTGGTTGGAAGATAGATCGAGATAGATTAGGTTACTAAACCGGCCAATCGAAGGAGAAATTGAACCGGTTAATTGCAAACGGGATAGATTTAAACCAACGACTACACGACCAACGCACGTGACGCCGGTCCAGTTGCAGAAACTGGGATCATCGGAATTCCAGTTTCGGAGAACGGTTTCATCTTTTGGGTTTGTGATAAGAGACTTCTTCACTTCGAGAAGAGTTTGAAGGTCGTCGTCGGTTTGACCCGAACCCAGCCCGACTGAAAAACAGAGGAAAAACAGAACAAGATGAAGAAGAGAGTTTTGCTGCATTTTTTTTGTCTTTTGCTTCTTCTTCTTCTTCTTGAGGAAACAGAGATGTCTGAAAGTGAATGAAGATTTATCGTGGTGATATAGTAGTAGTGAGACTAGCGATGGAAACAAAGAGGATTTAAGACAATTGTTGGTTGAAGATGATGAAGAGACGTGATTGGTACTAAAAACGGTGTGATGAGTTGGAAGAGAAGTAAATGCAAAAAAAAGCTTTGGGATATGCTAGAATAAGAGGCTAGATCTATATAGTTTTAGCCTTTTTAATTGACAACACGCGAGTCTCTTTTACTATCTTATGTCGTTTCACTTGATTACTGATGAGAGAGATAGAGAGTAAATGGAGATGAATGAGGCAATGGGAAAGAGCAGAACGAAGGTCAAAGAAGGTCAGCACAGAGAGACATTGGAAAATGCAATTGAAAGTGTCATATACATTTTTGTTGCGGCTGTGCCAATCTCTCTCATGTATGTTCTTATTATAGTATACTAATAAGAAGATGTTTCGGATTAATTGAACATGAAACTTTTATTGCGGAATGGTAAAATGGTTATGAGTCTTCAAAATATTATTGAATGTGTAGTTTTACAGAATAACAAATTAATAACGATATATATCTTGGTTCTTCAATTATTGTGTGTTCAACTATTAAATTTTGAAAAATGCTAATTTTATTATGATTGGGTGATACACAATAAAAGACTAAAGAGTTAAATTCGATTAGGTGTTTTGTTTCGTATGCCAATCTTTAACCCTAATCTCTCCATTTATCTATAAAATTCATTTTGATGAGAGTTTTAGCTGTGAAAGGAAATGATAATGGGAAATGAGATCAGTGACAATGAAATAAGTTATATATGTATATATGATAATGAAATAGTAGAAAAGAATTGATATATGGCTTTGACAATGGCCAATGTGAGAGAGTGGTTGATATGAGAGAACGATGACTTGGTTGAATGGGATTTCTTCAACTTCTGCTTTTGTTTGTGAGCTGTTTTAGCTTCTCATTACTCAAAGCCCTTTCATGAAAAAAAAGAGAGCAGTTGCATTTCTATATTTAGATTCTTATATATTGTCGGCACATATATACTATTATTTTAAAAATATATATAATATGATTTATGTATCTGCAAGATATGTGTTTATCATTTAAAAAAAAAAGAAACGAGAGGGCTGTGCGATTGTGGAAATAACCTAAATTTGATAATAATAATAATAAAAATTACAGTCTAGATTTTTATAAACTCTAAATTTTAGATCAACAGCCTTATAAACTAAACCCTAAGCCTCTAAAACCTAAACAAAAGGGTTTACTTATTTGATTATTCTCTCAATAATCTCTATATAAACCAATTGCTAAGTCAAAGGGGTTCTCTCATCCACTTTTTTGGTCATCACCACCAAACTCGGCAACATATTGGTTTGTTCTAACTTGATTCTCTTTGATATTTTCCCGATTTAATTAAAGATTTTGCAGATGTCATCTTTGACATAAATGCAGAAGTATATACTGCTGAATTTGATGATCACACCATGTTCATACACTCTAGTAAATTAAACTATGATTTCCATTGCCACGAAAGAGACACGTTGACAACTATGGACCAAAAATGCTTTGATATTTATTTTTTGTTTAGAAAAATCATATAGATATTAACATTTTAAGGTCTAAAACTTCCTGATGAACAGAAAATTGTTGTCTTCAACGATTGTGTGTTTTTATATAAGTATGTTTTTTTCGTACTGTGTGGCGACTCCCCTTCGCTAAGCCACGTCTTATCCAATAAAAAATTCGTTTCAGAAAGCACTTCTATCGAAATTATATTGTCTAGCTTATATGGAAGAAAAGTGTAGTACTTTCATATACATGGTCAATTGCACTGAATATATCTTTTTGTCTTTTTCTTGCAATTTGATATCTTCTTAAATGTTTGTTCAATTTTATATTTTTTGTGATGAGAGAGACAATGAAAAGTCAAAAATGCTCTTACACTAAATAACCTGATCAATTACTTATTTGCTAACTAGAAATTTTATGGTTGGATTATTTTAATAATGGGTCAGAGCTAATTTATTTTAGGTTTAAAACCAAAAAAATAAAAAAGGGTCGTCTCTTTCGATCTTCTCTCTTCCACTTTAGAGTGGCGAAGGCAAGAACACACATTCCTCAGTGATTTGATACTCCTACATCAATAATAAGGTAAGGTTGAAGAACTCTTATTTCCTATTTTGTTGTAATCCTCAATCGGAAATTGATACTCCTGCAATCGATTTTTATTTTGCAGGCGATGGTAGACAAAGACCTACCGAGTAGATTGTACAAGACAGATCGATATCCAGATGGTAGACTGAATATATACTCCAAACCGGAGATACTAAACAAAGTGTGGCAGATAATTAAGGATACGCCAGAGTGGGAGAGAATCCGTGATTCTAGTTTTGGAGATTTGTTCAGGCTCCCAGTGAAACAGTGTTCAATTTCTGGGAAAATGATACATGGGCTACTGGGGAGGCAACTAATCACCAAAAAGAAGTACGAGTTGACTACAGTTTTTGCGGGCCAACCACTGCGATTCTCATTAGAAGAGTTTGGAATGATAACAGGCTTGAATTGTTGTGAGTTCCCGGAAGAAGAAGACATAGAAGAGAGGAGTTTGGTGGTGGCGAGAAGCACATCGGAGTGGGAAGAATTATTTGGACATATGAGTAAGAGCAGGAAGAAGGGGGACCAAGGTGTTAAGATTTCAGACATACTTGAAATGCTTGATGATACAGACATGGATGGAACTAAAAGGCTGAAGCTTGCGCTGATATGTATTGTTGATGGAGTGCTTATTAGTAGCAACCAGGTTGCAAAAGCAACGCCGAAGTTTGTTGAGATGCTTAGCGATGTGAAATATTTTTTGAGCTATCCATGGGGAAGATTGTCCTTTCGTAAAACAATTAATTCAATGAAACCTGGCCAGAGAACGGGTAAACTGGGTGAAGACCCTGTTAAAACATTCAGAACTCAGCTGCAGTAGCAAACAAAGGTCGTGTATGGATTCCCACTTGCATTCCAACTCCTAGTTTTCCGATGTATTTCAGGATTCTTGGAGAGGTTGCCTGACCAAGATTCAACTATGAGCTTCATGGATACTTCTTTCGAAAGGATCCCGAAAACAACTGGATTAGTAGTGAGACTGTACTAGACATGGAGTTTGGAACAGAGTTATGTGTATTTTCGTATCGTGAATATTCAAACAAATTCGTTTATCCATTTAGATTTGGTATTTTTCTATGCACAGGTAAAAGTGGTTCCTTATTTAAAACCAATGGGACCATTAGGAGAAGGCTGGGGGAGTGGATAGACGAGATAAAAGATAAGAAGGTGGTGTATCTTGAAAACCTCGTGGATAGTAATCACGATTTTAAGAAGGAGGAGTGACCTGGTGGAGATTCTTCTCAGAAGCTTATTAAATACGTCCCAAAGGCTATTGTAGAGAACAAAAAAAAGAGAAAAACTCCATTACTTGCTATTGAAGATGGGATTAAACACGTTTCAAGGGCTGTTGGGGAGAACAAGAAGAGAAAGCTCCCGTTACTTGCTATTGAATATGGGAGTAGCACTGGGGCCGGCTCTGTTGTCAATGAGAAATTCAAGAGTTGGGTGGAGAAGAAAATCAAAAATTTGGAAAAGGAGGTGACGTGGTTGAAGCGACGAAACACGTCAAAGGATTGTAGGTTGCGTGTAAGGAAACGTCTAAACAGCCAGCCCAGAAGTGTACGTTGACAGGAATGAAGAAAATTTTCTTAGGTGAAAAAAAAGGAGAAGGAAGAAAAATCTAATTCTGAAGGGGCAGAGAATGTTAATACTGGAGCTGGTCATCAAACTGTTGGAAGTTCAGCGGCAGACGAGGGCACTAATTGGGATAATGTGAATTCTATTATTTCTCAAATTAACAACTGTGTTGATGGAACTTTTTTCGATCAAGAAAATTAATCTGGGATCTGAATTTAACATTGACAACTTTTGTACTCAGCTGGATGACACGATTGATCCTTGTAAAACAAGGGTTGAATCAATTGTTGGTAAGGACAAGCAGCATGTGGGAATGATCAAAGATGGGGAGGATGAAAAGCACGCGAAAGATGTTTTGTATGCAGCTCAAAGCTTAGAAAACCTTGGAAAAGGGGGGATAGTAAACAGTGCGGAGTTGCATCCATCAAACCAGGTGATATGCTGATATATTATAAAGTTCGTGTTTTTGGAGTTTGCATCCATTAGTTATGGTATTTGACTAATTGTTCATAATGTTTACCTTTCATTGGTCTTAACTCGTTGGAATTTAGCATGGCCAGTCCAAAAGCTGCAGCCCGGTGGAGGAAAATCAAAGCGATCTATTGGCAAAGAGTGAAGTTTGTCATACAAAAGAGAGTGAAGTCGTTGAGCATGAGGTATTTATGGATACATTTGAATGTTTTAAGGAGATAGGTCCTAATTATATGTATCCATATTGGCAGGGTAATACCCACAAAACTGGGGAAGCAAAGTTCGATGGGTTATCCATATGTAGCGAAATGGATAATGCTTCTGAAGAGGCTAAAAAGAAAGGATGTAGGCATGGCTGCTGAAAAATAAATAACGGTAAAGGATGGGACACCTAGTTAAGGGAGCTTGACGTAAGTGAGTCATTATTTGGGAATAAGTAACTATTTGTTTACAATTTGGCCAGAATGGTATCGGACATCCGGTTGAAGAAAAGCATTATAGCGTATCCATAGAGTCCAAGATGGATAGCTGGTGCATGCATGCGAAAGTGGTCGATGGAAAGATGTCTTTGTGTCAGAATAAAGAAAATACGGTAATTGAAGTAAAATAAAAAACTTTTGTAAGCAATTAATGTGGACAAGAGCGAGTTATTCATGTTGTACTAATAATATACAGAAGGACTCCGAGCTTCCATTTCAAGTAAAAACTGATGACATACACATGGAAAGCACACTGGATACTTCCAGGGAGAGTGAGGGAGATGGAGAAGAGGAGTTAAATGGCAAAAGAGTATCCACGGATAGTGAAGTGTGTACTACCTTAGAGAGTGAACTGGAACTTCAAGCTCATGTATTTTATGGATACATTTGAACGCTTTGAAGTAACTGGTGTATTATTCCTCTTTGCTATATTTGGAAAATATACGTTTTAAGCTGAGAAGTAAAAAATGGTTTGTATGGATGTTGGGCAGGTTAATATACAAGTTGGTGAAGCAATAGTTGACGGTGTATCCATTGGAATCGAAATGGATAATGTTTCTGGCGGGCCTAAACAAACAGATGGACAGATGCAAAGCAAACATGAGACTCCATTAACTCAGGATTTCGAGGGAGATGGAGAACATGAAGTAGATAGCAAGAAACTATCCACTGAGGCTCAGTTGTGTACTACGAAAGAGGTTTTTAATGGTTTTCAGAGAAACTGGTGAAGAGAACCTTTTGTATATAAGACCTTATTTTAGGAAATAACAAGCGAAGAGTAAATATTTTTGGCAGAGTGATCCTGGAAATAATGTTGAAGGAAATAAGGAGGGAGTATCCATCGAAAGCAAAATGGACAGCTGCTGCGATATCGCTGGAATGGTAGATGGACAGAAGTGTGTGTCTGATGGAAAACAATCAACGGTAAGTGAAGTGTGGTTTTTTGGTTTTTGCGAGCTGTTATAGTTTACATGGGCGAGTTATATTTTGTACTAATAATTGGCAGAGTGACTCCGAAGTTCTATGTGAACTAAAAGCTGATGAGATACCCATGGAAGGCAAGGTGGACAGTTCCTTAAAGGAGAATAAAAAAGTAGATGGACATGATAGTGAGACGAGAAAGAAACAAGCGAAGGTAGTTTTATAATTGTTTATTAAATATTTGTTCTACAGTTTGAAGGATATATTTTCTGTGTGTGACAGGAAACAGTAGATGTACCCTTTAAAGAAGTTAGCGAAACAAGGAAGAAGGCTAAAAATAAGAACAACGGCCGCAAAAAGAATCATGGCAAAATGAAAATATTTCTTGTTAGCACTGAAGAACCGGTGGATCTAAGCGATTCCTCTCCTCCACCAAAGCGTGTTAAACAAAGTCCATCGAACGATGAGATTGAGCTTGCTCAGGTATTTGCAGGGTTAAGGGAAAGAGAAGATATGTTTTTTTAGCACAAGGACGCCTGGCAAGAAACGCTGAAACTATTCCCTACGAGGTAACAAATTGCTGCGCTTATAGAAGGGTAAAATATGATAGATGTACTTAAATTCCGGATAATTTGCAGGAAATACGAGGCGAAGAACTTGATTTTTGGGGAGGTGACTATCAATAACCAATTCTTGCTTGACATTGCTGAGCCGAAGAAATTTTTGAACACAACTGTAAGTATTTTGAAAGTTTGTTATATGTAATGGTATATATGAATAACATGTCTGGTATCTGGGTACTTCAGCATATGCAGGTACTTGCAGAGTACATATACATGAAACATGGTAGGTACTTCGCAGTGGAGAGGGTGGTGTTCCTCCCCCCTTGGTTTTCAAACCATTTGCAAGGGCGACATAGGAGCTTCATGAAGTCAAAAAAACCGCGAGAGTAATATTGGGACGAACGCATGAAGGAGTATGTATACGGCGAGTGGACGCACGGCGGGGTTAAGGCAAGGTGGTTTGAAGATGTCTCAACAGCTTACGTTCCCATGAATTGGGACGATGATCACTGGGTTGGGGTTGTTATTAATTTAGATTTTCGGACGGTCGAACTACTAGACCCGTTGCCAATCCATAACATTGGTGCCAAAGCTGCTAAAAACATTGCACCAATTGTAGAAATGTTGCCTTACATTGTGGAAGCATTTTTCAAGCTCGACCCTGAGACTAACAGTATGAAGCCAAGGGAACAAAGCAAGGCGGGTAAACAGGAACTGAAAGGGAATTTACTTATTCATGGAGTCGGTTGAAGATAGTGTACACGAATGATCGAGTAGGCAATTGCAGACCTGTTACAATGAAGTTTCTTGAGCTGAATGCCCTAGCCAGATCAGATGGAATGGAAGCGATGACAGATCCATTTGTGGACCAGTTTCGACAGGAGTATGTCATGGATATTTATAAGAAGTGGATAGTCCCACAAATTTACGAATGAACTTTTAACTATTCAGTGTGATTTTTATCTTTCATGGATTGTGAGTTATGTGTTTAAGACATGAGCAAATGTTTGTCTTTTCGAACTTTGAGTATTTGGTTTCGGTGTGATAACATCAATTAGGTGTTGCTATTTATACATTTCGGTATGATAGCTATACATTTCGAGTACGGGTGGATAGGCAAATTGAAGATAGGTTTGGGTGGACAAGTGAAATGAAATTAGTTAATGGATACATACCTAGCGATATTTGTAAAATGGTACATGTGTACATTCGGACGGATAACGATATTTATGAAGGTAACAATTGACGATGGGGTTAAAATGATAAATGAAATAGATATAGGAACGATATATATATATAATTAATGAGTTAGAGGAATATTAATTGGTATGTCTAGGAATATTAATGCTACTCTTAAAATGACAGAAGTAGAGATTAAAGTGAATGATTAGATGGGAGTGGATATATCTAAGAAAGCTGTGTGGCTAGCCTCTGACAGATTTTGAACTGGTAAAGTGCCTCGATGAAGGTGTCTTTAAAATATTGAAAGACAGTATGTTGACTTTATAACGGGGATATACTTATTTATTAGGAAAATAAATGGATGGGAAAATAAGATATGAATATACAGGAAAGTGTGGACAAAAACGAATGGATAGCGAAAAAGGGTAATAACAGTAACGTACCCAGGTTTGGGAAAGATTACACGAAGAGAGTTTTGATTTATTAAAGGATGAATTAAGTTATTGGTTTCCTCGTTATTGATTGTCCATAATGATTGCTTTCTTTTGAAAATGGTTATAAATATCTGACGGGCATAAAGGTTGTAGCCTCGAGGCGTGTGATAATTACGTAGGAATCTGTATTTTATTTTATTCATTTGTACAAAAACAAGGAGCTAGAAAGTAAATCGGAAAGACAAAGCGACAGGACACATGTATGGAGAGTTGTTTACGAAGACGTGAGATGATTTGATTGATAAAAGACACTGCTCCAGAAGATTTGTATCAATGACAACAAAATTTATATTATAAAATTGTTATCATGCATAATGACGCCTTGGAAGTCGTAACAATGATTTGACTGCACAGAGGAATTAGGGGTTCGAAGTGTCAGCGTCTCGAGAAGTTAAAATATTCCATATGTTAGATTTTGGAAGATTTAAAGGAAATGTTAACTTTTAGTGGATAGTGGAAAGTATAAAGTAATAGTGGATGAATACTTTGATCAAATGATGGATAGTATAACAAAAAAAGAAAGTCATAGTTATAAATAATATGAAACATTTTTATGCAAAATAAAAAGAAAATTAAAAAATTTATGCGTCTAAAACGGCATAAACGCAAGCGTTTTACATTGCGACGTTTCCCCAACTGCCACCGTCTCCCCAGCCGTCTACGTTTTCCTGTCCGCCGTTTTCCTGTCCGTGGTTTTCTTCCCCACCGTTGTGCACTACGACCTGACCCCAACCGCCAACGTTGTGCTCTAACTCAGGCCAAACACCGTCGAGTGGATTGTCTGCTAGCACAGGCCATTCAAGGAAAGTCTGCCGGATTATTCGGAAGAAAACATTTGGTTTGATAGTCCAAAAACAAGCATTACACATGCCCCAACCTTTGACATCCTCGTCGGTGATACTAAGCCAATATTTAAAAATGGAGCAAGGGCATGATCTTAAACTCATCAGTTTCATCCCTTATGAGAGCGAGATCGATGGCTATTCCGATAGGCCAGGAGTAGCGCTCGAATTTCCTAACATGCCTCCTAAGAGCACAGATAGCAAAAGGGGAAAGAAATGGGATAATCGAACCTGAGTCAAAGGATGGGTAAATAGAGCGCCGGATTACTTCGAAACAATACATAGCGGGTTTGCAACCGGCGATGGCAGAAGCTTTAATCTTTTTAAAAGCTTCTACTCTTCCATCGTATGTGTACATGGAGTCCGATATTCCCTTCAAAAACATAGCAAATACGTTATTTTCATCCAAGCAAGCATTGTACAGAAGCGTGATGCCTCTTTGGTCTCCTTCGGATGGGACCTCCTAGATAAGGTTAATTAGAGAATGAGTATCCACGTGATCGGCGTCTTGACAAAGCGTCCTGCAGACAGCTCAGGCTTTGAAGTGTTCTCGAATATGATCACTCGCATTCTTCGCAAGGATTATTCTTCTAACTTCCGACGGCAGGTTGAGAAGGTTAGCACTACTCATTCTGAATGAACTGAATTGTGGGTATGGAGAGAGTGAATGCATAGACATATATTGTTTTTATGGATGCAAGAAGGGAGCCACGTTTCAATTTCCCATGTGATTATAAATTCCCTAATACAAACATGTATCCATAGATAGTACTTATTTGATTGGACGCGGTATCCGAATTGCAAAACACGTAAATCTGCAAATTAATTTTATTTATTATATTGCTCATATAATGTATATGTATTATAGCTAAAGGGAAACACGTATGGATAGGTGATTGTTAAATATAAGCTGGTTAACTGATGGAGAGACATGGGGCTGTGAAAAATGGATAGTACACTACTTAACAATGTGATGTTGGTAGCGGCAGGTTGAAAAAATGGCACTGTTGGGGAATATAAATATGTCTTATATCGAGTGAGATCTATGGATGGAAGAAAATAAGTAAGCATAGATGGGAATTGATATTGCTAATAAACATTAAGCGATAAAATAATTGGGTTGATAAGTATTGTATTTTTAGGTAGGTTGCTTGCGAGGAAGGTATTTCGCGATATTCATTTAGCAATTTTTTTTAGAAAACACAAATTCACGATGCAGAGTGTAAACGGAATTTGTATTTGACGATATTCATCTATTAATTGATAAGATTAGATTTTAATAAAATTCTGGAGTCTGTTATATTAGTAGATGGATACAGAAGCAGGATTCAAAAGCATGGATAGACCCAGATACATATGGGGAGCCGAAAATCAAAGAAGTGACTAACTTAAACAATTCAGTACAGTAAATGACTCATATATGTTAATTTTGTTTCAAGGTCTTCAATCTTTGAAAGCAGGAAGTCGACCCTATCAATTAAACCTGAGATTTGAGACATGTTTGATTCTTCATTCAGGCGAGCCTCAGCTTTAAGCTTCTCAATTTCCTCAGTAACTGCGTCGTCCCACCACTTTTTAAATGCGCATCCCTGACCTGGACCCTACGAATCAGAAGGGAGACGGTTGATAATGGGTAAAAAGAATATATAGAACTGCATAAGTATTATGAAATTTAGTAAAGAAATATACGTCAGATAGATCATAAGGACATGTATAGAAGCGCCTTCCTTTACTCTCAGGTAATGTAGAGGTTGTTATGAACAAGGAAGACTTGCAATCGCAGCTCGTAGGAATACCTAATTGATGAGTGGTTTGAACAACTGTCCTTATACCGGAGACAGGCTGTCCCCATTTGTAGCAAATTTTGTTAGCTGCATCACTCATACTGTAGGAAGGGAACTAACTGAGAGGGAGTTGGTTGAGTGGTTATCTTCTTCTGTGGATAGACTACTTATAAAAAGAGTTTAATTGAACGTGTAAAAATATTGACTATAGTAATTCTATTTAACAAGTAATAATTGGATGGATAAATGGGTAAAGATAGGATGTTAGTTGTCTTATACACGGATAGTGAAATAGAAAATAAGCCATCCATGTATATAGTTCAAACTTAAATTGGGTACACAATGCATTAGATATTAAGCCAAAGGTATTATATATATAACAGGCAGTTGTTAACTGGTCAAATCGTCAGAAGTAGGGTTTGACTAAAGGAAAAGGACGTCAACTTAATAGAAAAGAACAAAAGGATTGGGTTTGAGTTAAAAAAATAAAAACAAAGAAGATCCAAAACTAGGCATAAGCCGAGAGTAAAAATTAGCAATGTGGTTACCAAGTTCGCTACTAGCCTAAATCGCAGCTAGGGTCGCAGAAGACGGCGTTGATGCTTGTGCGAATCTACTCAAGGCAGGCCCTGAAGGCTTTAATGCGGTTTGTTCACCAGAGGTGTATTCAAGAGTCCGACTGGACAAGCGGCATGACTTCACTTGGTTTTCAAACGAACAATATTCGTGGTATTAAAAATTCTACAGGAAGTACGTAGAGCATAAAAATTCGTTTGTGATGTACACCGAAAGCATGCGCACTGCATTCAGTTTGGGCGATCTTGAGACAGCTATAGCAATTTTACATGGAGTGAGGGATGCGTATCCCCATGCCTAGCTAATGTATATTATTCTTAACTGGTGCGCAGGGAGAGGCTGCAACGCCGAGTATAAGGTTTTCAGATCTAAACGATCATATGATGAGGCAATGGCCATTGGTGAGATGCTAGTGTACCATGTGCGTACGGTTGTGCCAAAACAAGTTGACACTTGGCGTGATTCTTGGAGCTGCAGCGATTTGGATGATTGTTGGTGGGTTCACACGATGATGGGTGAGAATAGTGGGGATAGATGCGAGAACTGTTTCTTCTATTTCCTATCCATTAAAATTAGGAAGATGTCTTAAATAGTATCCATGTAATATATTTAATGGTAATGATGTGTATCCATGGCTTTATATAAAAAAAAATTAACTACATAGTGTGTTGAAACACATAATGGATAGGTAAGGAAAGGTGGAGGGATGTAAATAAAGGTTAGTTAGTTGGGTAAATACGTATTACAAGTGTGGTTAGAAGAGAAGGAGAAGTATTGGTAATGGATAGAAAATTCGAAAAGAGAAATGCATAATATTAGGTAAATATTGTTGTGGTAATCCCTTGTTTTCAATGGACATTGAATGGATCGTGTAACGATATCCAATATAGTCAGTCGTTTGTATAAAGTAAATGGAGATGAATTGGCGTGTAACTAGAAAGTTTAAAATACAAAAGTGATTTAACGAAGTGGACTGACATAGGGGTAATGAACATGTTAGATACACAATGAGTACTTTATTGAGTGAGAGAAAAACAAATATATTATTAATTATTTAATTTTAAAAAGTAATTCGATTTGTTAGGAAATTTGAGAAGTGGGAGTTTGGGAAAGGGTTAACTGGGAACGATGTATGATGTATTCAAAAAAAGGAAACTGCAAGGAAAATGCAAATGCAAAGTAACGGTATCCAGCATATTCCTTTGTAGATAAATTAAACAAAATTGAGGATTTTAGAGGTATAGTTTACGGCATTGAACAACTTTATAAATGTAATGTTTGATTAAGTAAGCAGGATAATGTATAAGAAGGGGTTCTGTATCCATATGTATAAAGTGGATAGTAAGGTCTAGTTTTTTTTTGGTATATAATAATCGGTAGGTAAAAAAACAAGATAATAAATTGTTTGAATCTTGGAAAACAATTTGTGACCTTCGTTGGTATTGGGTTGAGTACATAAGCTACGATTAGACTAGTGAAGTGGCTAAAAAGAAATGCCGCAGACATTCTGACACATAAAGTAGACATTAATTAATGAAGAGCGTATAACTTCCCGAATTCCCAAGTAATTAATAGATTGATAATTATAATTTAAAAGTTGTGAGGTTGACTAGTGTTATTAAATATATTGGTGAGGTTGTGGATAGTATGTTTCAATTAAACTAATGAATATAACCTTTTTTGGCAAAATGGATACTAAAGTAATACTATGATTGATAGGACATGAAGAAGAAGTCGGAAAATGCATTACTAATGGGTTTACATATCCATCATAGAGGAATGGATAGAATAACAAAAACTTACGATATTGTTTGATGATAATTATTAAAGCGTTAAAAACAGTTATCTCTAAACGCTCCAAATCGCAGGAATGGCGTTTTGCCCATTAACGCCGACCAACACGGCGGCGCGTTGTTCATGATCGACGACACCATCGACCATAGCGGTCCAAACAACATCGTCATTTTGGTTATGTGCTTCTTATAGTTCGGCATTTGCTTCCCAGTCAATGAGCTCGACCCATTTGAAAAAAGTCCCCGGGATTACACGGAAGAAAACATAAGTTTCAATAGACCAAAAACAGAGGTCGCACATACCGAGCTCTTTAACGTTTTCGTTTAGAAATTCAAGCCAATAGCGATGGACAAAGCACGGGCATGATGCAATTCTACCATGGTTAATAGAGTCAGATATCGCGGTTAGAGGAGCGAAGATGTTCATAGGCCAAGTTATGCGCTGAAATTGTCGGACATGCTTTCTAAGGACACAGATAGCAAAACGAGAGAGAAAAGGAATCGTTGAACCTGAATCCAGCTCAGAAAAGATGGAAAGGCGTATGACTTCGTAACAATATAAGGCGGTCTTGATTCCCAGGACCGCACATTGCTTGAGGCGTGAAAAGGCATCAGCTCTTCCATCTGTGTACATAAAATCCGATATCGCTTTCAAAAACATTGTTGTTGGATTCTTCGCATCTAGACATGCGCGTTCAAGATGGAGCATCCCTTGATAATCGTGGTGCGTCTTGATAAGGTCAACCTGGAATAAGGTATCCATGTGATCAGCATCGTCTCGAAGTGTCTTGCAGACAGCTCGGATTTTGAAATGCTCGAGTATGTTCTCGCTAGCATTTTTTGCCAGTATATACCTCCTTAATGCGGCTGGCAAGTCGAGTAGGGTCGGAGAGGGAACGATGAAGGGGAAGGGGTTCATTGAGCTCATCTTGGGTAATGCGAAGGGTAAGTGTGGACAGAAGAGTATGTGAGCAGACATAACATATTTATATATTGGTTTAGACTTAAAAATAAAAGTATAAACAACTTTATTAAATGATTAAGATAAATACAGTGTATGAGTACATAAGCCAAATATAAGTAAATAGGGAAAATGACAATTTAAACAATTGAATGGCTTGAAAATTTGAGTAATATTTGATAATACAGTGCATGAGTATCCATGGCCATATATAGAATTTCAAATATAACTTGAATATCCATGGCCATATGTAGTTGTAGTTTTTAACTACTAGTTCAGGTTTCTATCCATTTATGTGCGTTAAATATGATAAATATTGTATCCAGCTTAATTACATTACGAAACGTGGTAAACGAAGGACAAAACCAAAAAAATGAGTTGAAATTGATTAAATAAGGTAGGGGTACAAAAGATGGCAAAGTGTACACCAACAAGCTACTGGTGTCGAATCCTGACTTATTATAAAAACACTAGAATCAGCCATGATATAGGTGCTCCTTTAACTGGCCAAAAGCCCAAACAACTGCACAAAAAGACACTGCGGTAACCCATATAATAGGCAACTTGTTCATCTTTTCCTGCACATGCTTCTTTGTAGAAAGAGAGTTGTTGTTCTTTGCGACCTCGACGGAGATCTTTCTAGCAATTTTGAACGCTAATTCGTCTCCAACTTCGTTTGACCAATTTTGTAAAAGCTTAACGTCCTGCTGCATTTTCTTGACATCCTTTAAAACCATGTCTACTTCTTTCATAATCGCATCGTCAACCCACTCGCGAACATGACCTTCACTTGGGAACTGTTTAGAAAAAAGGAAGTGCATTTTTAAAGAAAGTATGGAAAAAGAATAAAGTAGAACAGAAAAGAAATCTTATTCTGATCTAACCCGGCTTGCTTGTGGGCATTTGAACCACCTACGATGAAGGTTAGCACGAGTTCTAGCATATCCTACTTCAATGCGTTCCCCACACCAACACATGGTTGGGGTTGTGATGCCTACCGATCTGCAGGGTAATGGTTCATCAGAAGTAGAAACAGTAGAAACAGAAGCGAAACTCATTTTGTGAAAAGTTGTTAATACGTAATAGGGGGTCTGAGTGGTAGTACTCGTGTGGTAGGAGGTCTAAATTTTCTAAAATGTTCAATATATAAGGAAAATGATCTAGCTACGAAAATGAAATAAAAAGAACCATCCACGACAGGTATAGTTGAAGCTAAGTTTACTATCCTTAGACTTCGGTAAAAACGAAAAAAATTTGGACGGCTGCTTAGTAAATCGTAGTAGTAGCAGCTTTATGGGGAAAAGCAAAATCCACATCAATAGTTTTACAGATAGTCAACATCAAGTCAAATCAAAACGAATTAATGCAACAGGTATCCATCCAAAAAGGATGGACAGTTACACAATAAAAGGTGACATCCAAGATGAGGAGCGTAACAAGTATCCACTCTTAATTAAACAAAATACATGGCTCGTTATAAGCAAAAAGCGAAATTCAAACAGTTTGTTATTAGGTTTTGCAAGTAGCACGGTTGTGATTAGCTCCTCCGCATTTGGAACATCGGTTTGGGGTTGATCGATGGGTCTTCTCCTTCTGAAAACAATATTGCAAAGATAAAAATTAGAACAATTATAAGACTACATGTAAATACACATCAAAGGGTAAGGGTATTGCCTGGTATTCGCCGATGGATGGATACCTTCTTTCCTTAGGTCTACCAGATGGTCTCTCAACGTTTGGTGGATAAAGGTAACGGTTGCGAACATCAGTCGGTATATCGATGTCGTTAGGATTCCCACCTGGGTTGACCACTCCTTCATAAGTCGCCCTCCAAGTGGATGTCTTATAATGAGAATCGCATAGAGACGCGTATGGTACGTCATGACTGTCCGCGGCTATTAAGGCGTGGCCGCATGGGATTTTAAGCTTGTCAAATAACTTGCATGTGCATCGCTTGTCCTCCAGAAGAACATGAAACGATTCCCCCCCAAACTGGCCGACAATTTCGAAATTCCAGTTCGTAACACTAGCTATCTTAGAACCGTGGACTGACTGCATATGTTCATCCATTAGCTTATCAACCTCGATAGAAACTTCAGGTTTGTGTGCCGCTGATTTCTTTCGTCTACAACTGAATCACCTAGTCAACATAGACCGTATACACTTGAGAAGATCTACAATGGGTTCGCTTCTACCATCAAGTAGCGCTTTGTTAAATGTCTCGGCTATATTGCTTGTCATAAGATTGTAACGTTCACCTTTGAAATATGCTCTGGTCCAGTGTCCAGCGCCTATATTGTCAAGATACTTTGCGCATTCTGCATTGTTGTTGCATATACGATTGTATGTTTCACGGTAGGCACCAATCATGTATGCATTCCCCGCCAACTTGACCAGTTGTGCGAGCCCTGCGGATTTAAACTTGGCTTTAACATTTCTTTGGACGTGCTCAAGACATTCTCCATGGTGAGCTCGCGGGAAAATCCTACCTTTTGCTTTGTATATTGACTGGCATCTGTCAGATATGAATGTTAATGTGGGGCTGTCAGCAATAATCTTTTCAAGCTTGAAAAAGAAATACGTCCAGGACTCCTCATTCTATTTGTCCACGATACAGAACGCTAGTGGAAAGACTTGGAAATTTGCATCATGTCCACTTGCAGTAAGCAGAACTCCCCCGCATCTACCACTCAAATGTGTACCATCCACAATAATCATTCTGCGAACCTTCGCAAAACCTTTTATGGATGCGCCAAATGCTAAGAACAGATAGAGGAACCGCTCGCAGCCTAATGCGTCAACCTCGGTTTCGAGATCAGCAATTGTGCCAGGGTTAGCGAGTTTTAGCATATGCAAAAACTCTGGGAACTTCCTATACGATCCATCATCTGTACCTCGTAGCATCGTGAGTGCCTTCGACCGTGCGCGCCAACACTTGTTATACGATGTATCGATACGGAGCTCCTTCATCAATAAGGCTTTGAGTCCAGTTGGTTTCGGACCAGATGCGGGATCTGAATATTTATCTTTGAAAACAGTGGCAATGACCTTTATCGTCCCAAGTTTCCGGTACTTATTCCTAGTATCAGTACAACAAGAGTGATGTAACTCTGCCTTGCGTACCTCCCAAAAGCATGTGTCCTTCGTCTCATGAACCATAACACGCCAGTTGCAAGTGTTATCCGGGCAATGGATAACAACCTTGTGAAGAGTGGACACAGATTTTAAGTAATGAAACTTGTTCCTTATGGCATAGATTGCTAACCATACCAAAAAATCGTCTTTGCTCTTGAATAGTTTACCCTTGTAAAGATCATCACCCATTGAGTCTAAATCTAAGTCAGGGACAGGATCTCGTTGATAAGTGTTGTCATCCACCAATGGCGGGATATCAGCGGGTTCTTCGTCGGTAGGGTATGAGGTGACACCAGATTCAGTACCGCGCCACCTGTACATGTATTCTTGCTGTACAGGACGAGATTCAACAGCCTTACGTTTCGATCTATTACCTACTCCAACGGGGATTTCAGACATCACATCCAGTGCGTTGGAGCCTCCATACTCATCATCGATGAGGTTGGACCAAAACTCACGATCCACATTGCCAACATCCACTGGTACCTCGTTTGACGATCCATTCTCATCACTATCTGGCGTACAATTATCTTCTTCACCTCCTACTGCCATATCAGCATGGTCAGACACCAGGTGATTAACAGTTTCGATATCCGTGGATACATCTTCTTGGCTATCTAGCAAATTGAAACTGAATGGGGCCCTCTTGTCTGGAGCGTGCTCAACAGAAATATCCACTAATGCAGTGGGAGTTGGGGGTTGGGGAGCGTTATTTTATTTCTCCCGGAGTCATTGGTGACCTTCTCTTTGATACCAGAAACGTAATTAACTTCTATATCCACTAAATCGTCGCTATGTGGAATGTTTGGTAGCACTTTTGTTATTATAGTTTCGTTGGGGAGGCCATCTTCTTGAATATCGATGTCCAATAATTCAAAGCTGAATGGTGGCTTGTTGTTTGCAAAACGTTTGTCCCTTCTGTCTGTTAAATCAGCGTTGGATGGATACTCTGAAACCGAAGACAAAAAAAAGTTGGTTAATGGGTTTTTTTCGGGATCGAAGTTATCAGAAAACAAGGAGGGACTGAGTAACATACCACATTGGACTGGTGAATGGTTTCAAGAATTTCAAACCTTATCAACAAATTCTTGTTTAATGAATGGCCTTACGCCTGGAACTATTAATCCATCAGAACGTTTGACTGGAGATGAACATGAACAAAACATCAAGTCAAGCGCTTCAACAGTGTCGTCGTCGAGCATGACCGGAGAGTCTCTGCTACCAGAGGGAGTTGCATCACCAAATATTCTCTTAGGAGTTATGGACCCCTCTCGGTAAACTAACTTGGATGCCTTTTTCTTTGCAGAGTCGTCTTCTTTCCTAACTATCTTACCCAGCGACAGGAATAGCTTCGTTGACCGGTCAGATGACAAAATATCCAGGAAACAGAAAAGCCTGAAATCTGTTGTGACCATGATAGGCGACGAGCTGTCATTGCAAACAGAGGACAAGGTAATAGAAGGCGTGTAGCTGAGCTTTAACTTCAAAGTACATTCCAAACCAAACTCTGCCATAACAAGGAGGACGAGCTCTTTCATCTTCATGCTCATCTTCATTGGGACGACCCGAGAGACCCTTTTTATGTCCACGATGAATTTCCATGCTCCGTCGCCGGTGACCAGCCAAGAGCCGCAAACTACAACACATTTCATATTTTCCTCTGGATAATCTTCGGTATCCATGAGTTTTGAGCAAGTATATCACGAATTCTAAACAGGGCTGAAATATATTCAAATCCTACAATTTTTATTAATCAATTTAGTTCAGTAAAGTAGTTCAAAACAAACTAAATAGAAAAAAATGAATAACTAATAAGAGTAAATAGTTACATGAACTAACTAATTAGATTGATAAATTGATTGAAGAAGGGAAGGTAAAAGAGACATTTTAACTTATTAGAAGACAAAAAAAAAATACATAATTGAAATAAGATTTTGAAAGATACATGTTTACTATTACTTTCCAAAAATAATATAATGGGTGCAATTAACTCTTCGTATACATGTTTCTTTTCTTTCATTAGAGAATTCATTCGGGAATTTAATTGGGAAAGGATATGTATGAGATCGAAAACTTCAAATCCTTATCTTAGAAGGAAAACCGCATCTGTCGAGAATGGAAGTCGTAGTTCATTAGTCTAAATTCGATAAGTTAATTAATATCTGGTTTGAAAAGGGAGAAATGTCATTTTTGGTTTATTTTAATGGGATGATAAAGTGCGAAACCCTTATCTTATATGAGGAAAAGTTATTCCTGAAGTATGATTATTCTCAATTTGCATGGTTAATTGTCTTTTTAGCATGTAGTGAGGTCCCTTAATCAAATCCAATTGCTTTTAATTCGTAAACATACACTTTGTCTAACAATATCATATTGACATATTCTTCTTTTTGGCCCCTTCCTACCTATAAATAAGACAAGATAGGTAATCAATCCATGTCATAGCATTGGGCCTTTGCTACTTTTTTATATGATATGGGTGTTCACGTTTACCTCTAATTGTAAGATAACTTATCGTTAAAGTAATTTTTTTTTTTGTTAAGTACCACAATTTTGCATGTTTGAGGTAAACGATTTTTGAATGAGAATACTTAATTAAATAGCTATACTCCTGAAGTATGATTATTCTCAATTTGCATGGTTAATTGTCTTTTTGACGTCTATTACTTCTTATAAATAATAACTTTTTGGTTTTTGAATTGTATTAAAACCTAAACATAACAAGGTTAGGTGATATTTAAATTTTATGAGCTTTCCTGTACATATAAAATTGTCACTAGTTAATTTAACCAAACTCATTATTAAACAACAAAGCTTTCATAGCTCAGTTGGTTAGAGCACCCGTTTAGTAAGCGGGAGGTCTTGAGTTCAACTCTCAATGAAAGCATCAACGTGTTTTATCCTTTTTTATTTTATCATTTATATTTTTTTTTTTAATTGTAAAACTTCCGAATACTACCCCCATTAGCGAAGACTTTACTTCTAGTATCGTTTTACAGTCTCTCCGTCACCGATTCTCTCGTCGCCGTCGCTATTGTTTCTCTTGTCGGTAAGTTTATCTCTCGTTTCTTATTCTCCGTCGAGAGTCGATGTGCAATCTTATTGCCAATGGTGAAAATAGTCCCCTTTTTCTGTTTCCAGAGCTTTTTTACTCGAGCAGAGAAAGTGTTCGATGAAATGTCTAATAGAGTGTTCATTGATTCATTACAAAAATGCAATCTGCTTTTCTCTTCGTGATTTTCATTTTCTATTGCGCTTCCAACATTAGTGTGATCCTTCAAAGTTTTCATTTTCGTGTATTTACCTATTGTTCCCGTCATTTTACAGAAACTTCAGATTCGTCTAGATCTAATGCTTATGTTGAGTAGAAAATTCCTGTCTTTCTTTAGATTCTAACGTCAAGGAAACAGGACCTAGTTATGAAGCATCGTTGCTTAGAGTTGATCGCAGTGACATAGAAACCCTAGTTGGGTACTGTATTTTAGCATCAAGTTTGTACCTTTGTATGTGACATCTACCATTTTGGCTATATAAATATTATCTCCGAGTCTTGTGCTTGAAATGTTTTCTGTCTTTTGTATAGCTTACCAGCCGACAATGTGCTGATTTTGCAGGTTGATGATCATGTTTCATTGTGTTTTTTTGCTTTTAATAGGTAGTTTGAAGGAAGATGGCTAGTGGTAGCCTGAAAAGACTTGTAACTTCAGCAGTCACTATTGGTGTGACCGAAGCAAGAGCAAGGATTTTCGGACATATGCTTAACCCAACAGGACAGAGATCTCCTCATAAGATATTAAGGAAAAAGCTCTTTGGTGATAAGGTTGCAGAATGGTATCCATACGACATCAAGAATGAGGACCCCAATGTCATGGCTAGAGAAGAAAAAGAGTATTCCCCCCAAACTTCTTCTTCTTTTATTTATTTACTATAGCTATCAAGCCTTAGAGTCGATTTGAGTAGATTGAAGCAATGCCTAGATAACATATTTTCCACAAGCTATACTTCAACTGCAAAGAGTGTATATGTAATTTCTCTTGACTTGGTCAGGTAGTTGATAAGCCTTGCCCTAGTTTAGTGTAGGAGCATTGTAATTACCCAGGTGGTTGAGCCGGTTAGCTAGAGAGCTAGGTTTGGGCTTAGGAGAATTTTGGGTGCGCTAGAATTTATCACACTGTTCTATCTTTGGTTCATTGCCTCAGCTTGTTCTATGTTCGTCTTCCATAGTTGATTCAGAGAGTCGATAAAGGGAGAATCATTTGTGGTTCTTCTCGGTAGTGTATGAAACTCAGGGCATGTGAACGAGACACGGTATAGGGAACTATGAGTCTGGTACTTGAATGGTTGTGTTATGTGAGGCTTATGCAGAGCCGTGTTCTGGAGTTTCTGTGGTGAAATGCAGCAAAGTAGCTTTAAGGACATCGGAATTGATCTTCTCTTATTTTGAGGAGGTTAAGGATCTTAGTCTGTCTATAAGTTTCACTTACGCTTGTCTTTTAACTTGAGTTTGTGTGTTGTTGTAGGCGCTTATCAAAGCTTGAGATGTTGAAGCGTCGTGACAAGGGACCACCAAAGAAGGGTCATGGAAAACGTGCTGCGAAGCGTAACAAGTAGAAAAAGTAGTTTCCAAAAAAAAGGCTCTGCACTTTTAGTATCAGATTCTTCTGGTTAATGTCAGATAGACTTACTAGTAGAGTCATATCTACATAAAGTTATCTTGCTTAAACTGCATTGGTTTACAATGATCTCACTATGCTGAGACAAAGTTGAAAGCTATTTGCTTCCCTTCTGACTTGATTATTCAAAAGTTAAAGACTGATATACTTGTGCTGCGTCACAACAATCTTGGATTATTCACATCCACAACTGTGCGTGTGAGTTGTCGATGACAAAAAAAAATGTTAAAGTCTTTCACCAATTTTATTTTTGTTGTTGTTGCCAAGTTAATAACATTCATTGAACGGTAGGTTCAAAAAAAAAAAGTTAAAAGATGATAACGATAGAACTCCCTTCACGAACTACCAATTCAATGTTCAATAAACACTAAACTGGAACTCACCTGCAGAGAATCGATAGAATGTCGAATCCTCAAGTTTAGAGAGTTTTCTCCCAAACCAGAAACAGAAAGAGACGAAGAACAGAATCTTGTGATTACTTTCAAATACCAGAAATGTTTGTTACAGTCAGTATTAATACTTGTAACTCTAAATGATTATAGTCCTGTTTAGACAACCTTGACCTCAAGGTTTGAAATGAAAATACTTCTTCAACAGATTATAGTAAAACTCCCAAGTGGCTTCTTCTTCCTGCTGATTTGACTACTTCACCAACACTTTGGTTACAGCTCTAGCCTGCTTTTGAACCATCTTCTCTGGTTCTTTAACAATGACATCAGTGAGAATAAAAGGCAGTACATTAGATGTCTGTACATTTCCCACTCTCAGCTTTAACTGGGATACATGAAAAACAGGTTGCACTTGAGAAGTATTCGGTAGTTCCAGCTTGTAAGCAGTCTTCCCACAAGTATCAATGATTTTGTAAGGGTTATAGTACTAAGGAGCAAGTTTAGGTGCAACTCGAGATACCACAGAGTTCTACTTGTATGGCTGCAACTTCACATAAACAAAATCTCCCACCACAAAGCTCCTCTCTGATCTGCGTCTGTTAGCCTGATGTTTCATTTTGTGTTGTGCTCTCAATAAATGGAACTTAAGAATTAAGATCATATTCTCATGTTTCTGTAAAGATTTAGCAACCACAACCACCTTTGATTCTCCTGGCATATAAGGTAGATGCAGAGGAGGTGTTTGACCATACACAATCTCATAAGGTGTCATATATGCGGTTGTATGAAAGGTAGTGCTATACTAGAATTCTGCCAAGGAAGCCATTTACTCCATAAAAATGGTATGTCACTACACATACATCGGAGATAAGTTTCTACACAACGGTTCACCACTTATGTCTGGCCGTCGCTTTGTGGATGATAAGCACTACTATATTGTAAGGAGACTCCCTGAAGGCTGAATAATTCTTTCCAAAACTCACCAAAAAAGACTGAATCTCTATCACTGATAATCGTCTGAGGGAAGCCATGTAGTCGAAACACTGTATCCATGAACGTTTGAGCCACTGATGAAGCAGTATAGGGATTTTTTTATAGCCATGAAGTGGGCAGATTTACTCAAATGATCCAACCACGAATATGACCAATTTACCATAAAAAGGTGGAAAGCCATCAATAAAATCCATTGATAAATCAGTCCAAATTGTTTCTGGTATAGGGAGAGGTTGTAAAAGACTTGGCGACGCTACTGTGTCATACTTACATTGCTGGCATACATGGCAACACCTGATATAAGCTTGGATGTCTTTCACCATACCCTTCCAATAGAATAGTGCTTTGCCTCGTTGATGAGTAGCATCTCGTCCAGAGTGACCTCCACTCCCGAGCTATGCAACCATTCCAAGATTTTAAGTCGTAAGGGATCGATAGTAGGTACTACTATCTTACTTTTCCTCCTTAATATCTCATGCGACCATGAGAAGAACTTCTTAGCTTGTGGTTTCTTTTTAGCTCTTCAATCACTGCCTTCAAAGTCAAATCTGTCTCATAACCCTGCTTAATCTCCTTCATCAGATCACACTCTAAAACCGAAAGTGCCATATGTAGAATTTCAGAACCTTCAACTCTAGATAGAGCATCAGCCACCAAATTGTCTTTACCATGCTTTTAATGGATCTCATCATCAAATTCCAGAAGTTTGGGGAGCCATTGTGTTGCACTGGTGTGTTAATCCTTTGTTCTAGCAGATATTTTAGACTCCTCTGATCATTTTTTATCACAAAATGTGAATGGAGCAGGTAATGGCGCCATTTCTGTAATGTGAATACAACGGCCAACAATTCCTTTTCATATATTGACAATTGCAGTTGCTTTCCTTGTAGATGTCGACTTATGTAAGAGAGAGGATGCCCTTTTTGCATCAGAACCGCTCATATGCCATGTCCACAAGCATCATTTTCAACCAAAAATGGTTTATCAAACAATGACAAGACCAAAACAGGAGCCGAACACAAAGCCTTCTTCAGACTTTCAAATGCTTCTCCTGCTTCATCATTCCATAAGAAAGCATATTTTTGTTCAGTGCTATCAAAGGTCTTGCAATAGCACCAATTTTTTTTGACAAATCTTCGGTAATATTCTGCCAATCCTAAGAAACCCCTCAGCTGTTTCAGATTAGCAGGTACATGCCATTCTGCTACTGCCTTAATCTTACTAGGGTCAGTTGACACTCCCTTTGGCTCAATAAAATGGTGTAAATACTCCACCCTGGTTGTTGCAAATGAGCATTTACTTCTCTTCGCAAATAAGCTCTGCTCACTCATTACTGCAAACACACTTTTCAAATCTTCTAAGTGTTTTTCCAAGGAGCTACTGTAGATTAAGATGTCATCGGAAAAAATGAGCACAAACTTGTGTACGAAACATA
This sequence comes from Orychophragmus violaceus, assembly GCA_030180135.1. Taxonomy (NCBI): domain Eukaryota; kingdom Viridiplantae; phylum Streptophyta; class Magnoliopsida; order Brassicales; family Brassicaceae; genus Orychophragmus; species Orychophragmus violaceus. Next base: position 53,110,732 of record CM058239.1, on the reverse strand, counting down.
TGAAAACATCATTCATCAATCCCTGGAACGTGGCTAGGGCATTTGTCAAGCCAAAAAGCATGACAAGATATTCATAGCGAACTATGAGTTTTGAAAGTGGTTTTATAAATATCTGATGGTTCCATTCTAACTTGGTGATATCCCGCTCTTAAATCTATCTTAGAGTATATATGTGATCCTCCTAGTTCATCCAACAAATCTTCAATCAAGGGAATCATATATCTATCCTTCACTATCAAGCCATTCAATCCTCTATAGTTTACACATAATCTCCAGCTACCATCCTTTTTCTTCACTAAAACCACATGAGACGCATACGAGCTAGAACTAGGTTGAATTGTTCCTTTATCTAGCATATCTTGCAGTATTTTATCAATTTCATTATTTTGATATAATGCGTACCTATATAGCCTCATGTTGATTGGTTTTGATCACTCCAGTAGTGGTATTTTATGGTTATGATTCAGTTTGAAGGGTAGCAACTTCTATGGTTCAACAAAGATGTATTGATACTCAATAATCAAGTGTTCCACTTCTGGATTATCCTGCTCTTCCATCATTAATAACTCCAGACTGCAGAATGACATCTCCAAAGATGTATTTTCAGGAACCATTACCATGGTTAACTGAGTTGCTTCATCTTTCAGTTTATTCAGATTCATTATTTTGACTTCTTTCACTGATCCTTGTTGAAGTCCATGTATGACTACCTTCTGATTGTTCCATTTAAACCTAATCTCTAACTTCAAGAAGTCCCATGTGATAGCTCCTAATTTATGTAACCACTGAACTCTCAGTTCTAGATCACAACCGTTTAAAGGCAACACCATAAAATCATCTTTAAATTATGTATTCTGAAACGTGAGTTAACACACAACCCAATTTGGTAGCTATTTGTGGATCCATAAAGTTGTGTGTTGACCCTGAATCGATAAGGACAAATATGAATCTCTTATCATGCACTCCTCAACCTTCATAGTTGTGTAATTTGTGATGCACGCAATTGCATTCAAGGATATCTGTGCTAAATTCCCTTCTACAGCTCCCACTGTTTCATCTTCATCACACTTCTCCAGTTCTGTTTCATCCTTTAATTCTATTAAAAACAATTGGTTCTTGTGATGGATTTTATAATGTTCTGGTGTGAATTTTTCAGGACAATAGTAGCATAACCCTTTGGACCTTCTTTCACTCATTTCCTCATTGGACAAGAATTTATTAGGTTGCTTTCCCACCTCTTTTGACTTATCCTGAAATTTCATCTTTTGTTTAGTGTCATCTTCTTCTTTTTTTTGAATGACAAAACTCCTTTTCCCTCATTCTTGAATTTACTTGCTGACCAAGTTATCCCTGATTGTGGTTTACGATGAACTTGCTCATTAAGACGACCCAATAGTAAGCATTGTCTCATAGATTGAGGTTGAAACATGCGTATGTGCATTTGAATGTCTACTCTTAGACCAACCAAATATGCATTCACCAAATATTATTATGAGAGCTTCACTCTCATTCTGATAAGTTCAAACTTACTGTGGTAATCAACAATACCATCAGTTTCATGTAACTTCTTCAATTCTGCTATCGGATCATCCCAAAAATCTTCAAATCTTTCTTTGACCAACAACGCATAACTTACTCAATCCGGAATTCCCGACACTACAAAGTCCGATTGAACCAACGAGTGATGCCATGTCGCTACAATACCATCGAAATGCATTGACACTAAACATATTCTCAATTCACCAGGTGTTCGATCGATCTCAAAGAACTGTTCAACCTTAAACAACCACTTTTTCACTTTATCGCCATTAAACCGAGGGAAATCGAAATTAGCTAACCTAGTTGTTGGGAATGTCCTGAAATCTATTGTACTTGCCCTAAGTGAAAGTCGTATAGTCGAGATGAGACAATCACATAACACTAGGTAGTCATAATGCTTTGCTAGAAGCCACTTATGATCAATGAGTTGAGAACTCATTGCTAGTGTTATATGATCCTACAGGGTCACACACTTAAGCAAACTGGGCGTTAAAAGACGAGGTTGATCATTAATGTAATGATCCAGTAAATGCATATTTGATATGCATTCGATATCAATATTCTGGGGCAGTGTCGATCGTTGCAGATAGTGCATCGATCGATGCAACTCGCGGATTAACCAGATTAATACGGTTTAATCGTTGGTTAATTCCGTTGTGGTTTAAGCCGACATATATAAGATATATGGTCGACCTAAACTCTTTTCTAACCTAATTCACAGCCACCAGAACGAGATAGAAACCTCTCTAGAGATTAGATCTCTTACAGGCAATAGCATCCCTCATGTCCAGTTTGTGTGCGTGTGGATACCAGTAGAGGCACAACGTTTGAGGTGCTTCGTGATCTCGATTATCTGCAAACCTTCCGCTGCTAATCATCAGGTAAATCTGAGATCCCATAGATTCAATTACTTGAACCTTAGATCCTAGGCTCGGAATTCAGACTAGGGTTGCTAATCCTGATTAGAACTGCTAGAAATTCCTTCAGTGGTATCAGAGCTTTAGGGTTCCATTGAATATGTAGCATGTTGATTAGATTAGTTGAATCTGAATCTGTGTATGGTTGATACAAACTTGCCAAAATTCGTTTTCATGAAAACCTAGTTTAGGGTTCTGTTCGAAAACGTTTTAGGGCTTTTTTCGCATGGTGTCGATCGATGCCAATCTGGCATCGATCGACACAGGGCGAAAGCCCGAATAAAATGTAGGGTTTTTCGCATAGTGTCGATCGTTGCCAATCCGACATCGATCGACACAGGGCGACAACCCGAATAAAACTCAGTTTTCGCCTAGTGTCGATCGACACAAATGTTGTGTCGGTCGACACAAACCTCGCGAGATTGATGAATCAGTTCAATTGGATTGGACCGGTTATCGAGCTTGGTTAGTTATGGTTGAACTCTGTGAATGGCTTAATTGCGATTGGTTTGATTAGGTTGGCATCGACCGATGCTAATGTAGCATCGATCGACGATGACCGGTATTCAAAACCGGATCAATTGGATTGATCGGTTATCGCAGATTGCTTTTGGTTATCTTGCATCGATCGAAACTATAGTAGTGTCGGTCGACATCAGATTTGATGATTAGGTTATTGAACCTGAAATCACAGAACCGAAGCAAGATAAATCAATTAATTATAAGAATTAAAACATAATAAAACTGAACGTTTTAAATGATTCCGTTCCTCAATCAAATATCAAGTGATACTCGATGTCTTTCCAATCTTGTCAACTGTCAAGACCCATTTAATTGTGCGATAGACTTGCAGTACAAGATGTCCACAATTTCATGAGTAAGACAGAGGTAATCGTGTTGATGGACTTGCAGTGCAAGACGTCAACAATTACATGACTGAAAAGATTGGTTTACTTGACTGGGCCATCAAAATCGTTTTGGGCTCAGAGACATCAGGTGGATTGGACATAAGATGTCAATCCACAACCAAGAGTTATATTGGATATAACTAGCAAAGTTGTTGCTTACCTAGATAGCTAAAGTCGAGTGATAGCCAGTGGCTCGATTGAGTTTAGTTAAGTATGGGTCTTGGATCATTGTATTCATCTGAGGAAACATTGTTTGAATATAATGCGATTTTCTTAAAAGTTAAGACTTCTCATTCCTTGAACATCATAACTAAACCTTTTACCTTTCTTTGTTCTCAGCTATGACTAACACTCATAATAACTCTTTCTCCCTGCGATCCGTCCTTGAGAAGGACAAGTTAACTGGATCGAATTTTCTCGAATGGTATCGGAACTTGAGAATTGTTCTCAAGCAGGAGAAAAGGGACTATGTCCTGGAAACTGTTCTCCCTGAAAAACCGAGAGCCAATGCTCCACATGCAAAAAGGAGTGCTTGGGATAAGCACTCTAATGATGTGGTCGATGTGAATTGTCTCATGTTGGCTACCATGAACTCGGATTTGCAAAAGCAATACGAGAACGTGGAGTCGCCAGTGGAGATGATCACTAGCCTGAAAAGTATGTTTCAGGAGCAAGCACGAACTGAGAGGTACCAGACGGTTAAATCTCTCATTGAATGCAAGCTACCAAAGGACGGTCCAGTCAGTCCTCATGTCATTAAGATGATGTGTTATATTGATAACCTGGGGAGGCTGGATTGTCCCATTAGCCAAGAGTTGGCTACTGACATCATTCTGCAGACACTGCCGTCAAGCTATGATCAGTTTGTTATGAACTATAACATGAACAACTTGACGAAGACGTTGACTGAACTGCATGGCATGCTCAAGACAGCTGAGCCTAGTATCAAGAAGGTCACTCCTAATGTACTTATGGTACAAGGAGGTAAGAAGTTTAAGAAACTTGGCAAGGGTAAGGGAAAGGGCAAGGCAGTCCAGGTTGAGAACCAGGACACGCCTGCGCCAGCCCCGAAGCCCAAGCCGGGCCCATCTGAGACTGATAAGTGCCATTACTGTAAAGAGCTTGGGCATTGGAAGAGAAATTGCAACAAATTCTTGGAAGAAAAGAAGAAGAAGAAGAAGACTTTCGAGACTTCATCTTCAGGTATTTATGTTATAGAAGTAAATGTTACTACTTCTGGTTCTACTTCTTGGGTATTGGATACCGGCTGTGGTGCTCATATTTGTACAAATATGCAGGGTCTAAGCAACAGTAGGAAGTTGGAAAAGGGACAAGTGGACCTGCGCGTGGGGAATGGAGCAAGAGTTGCTGCATTAGCCGTAGGAACATATAACTTGTCTTTACCTTCTGGTTTGGTTTTAAAGCTTAATAATTGCTACTATGTACCTGCTATAAGCAGAAATATTATTTCCATTCCTATTTTGGATGTGGAAGGATATCAGTTTTCAATTAAGAATAAATGTTGTTCTTTTGATTACAATGATATATTTTATGGTAGCAGCCCATTAGAGAATGGGCTTTATGTTTTAAACCAGACTGCACCAATCTATAACATTAACACCAAGAGATTCAAATCAAATGACACGAATCAGACTTTTCTTTGGCATTGTCGTTTGGGCCACAAAAACGAGAAACGGATCCAAAAACTCCATAGTGATGGGCTTCTGGGCTCATTTGATTATGAATCATGTGAAAAATGTGAATCTTGTTTACTAGGCAAAATGACTAAGGCCCCTTTCAACAAATCAAATGAAAGGGCCAGTGACCTATTGGGCCTTATACATACAGATGTGTGCGGCCCAATGAGCACAAGTGCCAGAGGAAATTTTCGATACTTCATTACCTTCACTGATGATTTCAGCAGGTATGGCTATGTCTATTTAATGAGACACAAGTCGGAATCTTTTGAAAGGTTCAAAGAATTCCAAAATGAAGTACAGAATCAACTTGGCAAAAGTATTAAGGCTCTTCGATCAGATCGTGGAGGAGAATACTTAAGCCAAGAATTCAGTGATCATTTGAGAGATTGTGGAATTGTTTCACAACTCACTCCTCCTGGCACACCACAATGGAATGGGGTGTCCGAGAGGAGGAATCGAACTTTATTAGATATGGTTCGATCAATGATGAGTCTCTCAACTCTTCCATTATCCTTTTGGGGATACGCTCTAGAAACGTCTGCGTTTACACTTAATAGGGTTCCGTCAAAATCAGTTGCAAAGACACCACATGAGATGTGGACTGGAAATGTTCCGAGTTTGTCTTTCCTGAAGATTTGGGGTTGCGAAGCTTATGTTAAGCGATTAATTACAGATAAGCTCGAACCCAAATCTGATAAGTGCTACTTCGTTGGTTATCCTAAGGAAACCAAGGCATACTACTTTTACAACCAATCCGAGAACAAAGTGTTTGTTGCTCGGAACTGTGTCTTTCTTGAGAGAGAATTTCTCTCCAAGAGAAACAGTGGGAGTAAAGTACAACTCGAAGAAGTTCGAGAACCGCAGGAAAATGCTCAACCCGTAGAGGAAGAGCAACAGTTGGATCTACAAAGAGTTGTAGAGACGGCGCCTGTGGAGCCTGAAATTCGCCGATCCGAAAGGACCCGTCACGAACCCGAGAGATATGGATTTCTCATAACCAATTGTCATGATTTGTTAATCATTGACAGTGACGAGCCAGCGAATTTTGAAGAAGCAATGATGAGCCCTGACTCCGAAAAGTGGCTGAAAGCCGCTGAATCCGAAATGGGATCCATGTCACAGAACCAAGTATGGACTTTGGTTGATTTACCCGATGGTGCAAGACCCATTGAGTGTAAATGGATTTTCAAGAAGAAAATTGATGTGGATGGAAATATTCAGATATATAAAGCAAGGCTGGTGGCAAAAGGTTTCAAACAAATTCATGGCATAGACTATGAAGAAACTTATTCCCCGGTCGCCATGCTTAAATCCATTCGGATTCTCCTAGCAACAGCAGCTCATTATGACTATGAGATCTGGCAGATGGACGTGAAAACAGCTTTCCTTAATGGAATTCTGGAAGAGGATGTGTACATAACACAACCCGAAGGTTTCATCGATCCAAATGCGGCTAGGAAAGTATGCAAGCTTCATCGATCTATTTATGGATTGAAGCAAGCATCTCGGAGTTTTAATCTTCGTTTTGATGAAGCAGTCAAAAAGTTTGACTTCATCAGAAGCGAAGAAGAACCATGTGTTTACAAGAAGACTAGTGGGAGCGCAGTTGCATTTCTCGTGTTGTATGTAGATGACATACTTCTTCTCGGAAATGATGTTCCGTTGTTACAGTCTGTTAAGACTTGGCTCGGAAGTTGTTTTTCAATGAAAGACATGGGAGAAGCCGCGTATATTCTTGGAATAAGAATCTATAGAGATAGATTAAACAAGTTAATTGGACTGTGTCAAGACACTTATATCGATAAGGTCTTACACAGGTTCAGAATGCAAGATTCTAAGAAGGGCTTCATACCAATGTCTTATGGCATAAGTCTCAGCAAGAAGCAGTGTCCTGAGACACCTGCTGAGCGAGATCGCATGAGTCGGATTCTCTATGCCTCGGCATTGGGATCCATCATGTATGCCATGCTCTGTACTCATCCAGATGTTGCTTGTGCTTTAAGCATGACGAGTAGATACCAATCGGATCCAGGTGAAAGTCACTGGACAGCAGTCAAGAACATTCTGAAGTATTTGAGAAATACTAAGGATAAATTCTTGGTGTATGGAGGAAGTGATGAGCTGGTAGTAAGTGGCTACACAGACGCAAGTTTTCAGACAGACAAAGATGATTTCCGATCGCAATCTGGTTACATCTTCTGCCTGAATGGCGGTGCAGTCAGCTGGAAGAGTTCCAAGCAGGACACTGTAGCAGATTCCACAACTGAAGCTGAGTACCTCGCTGCTTCTGAAGCGGCAAAGGAGACTGTTTGGATTAAGAAGTTCATCACTGAACTTGGTGTGATTCCTAGCATTTCTGAGCCAGTGGCTTTGTATTGTGACAACAATGGAGCCATTGCGCAAGCAAAGGAACCTAGATCACACCAGAAATCTAAACACATAGAAAGGAGATATCACCTTATCCGTGATATTGTGAATAGAGGAGATGTGAAGATCAGCAGAGTCCCGACGGATGAGAACGTAGCTGATCCACTGACCAAGCCCCTCCCAAAGCCTAAGCATGAGTTTCACACTGCTGCTGTAGGCATTAGATTTCTTAAGATATGATCTTGGTTTCACTGGGAGTTATATTTGTTTTTTTTAGTTATGACTTAATGTTCGTAAAACATAATTTGGTTATGTTATTTTAATGAAATTGTTTCAGCATTATTTAATTGTGTTATTAAATAATTGTCCCAAAGTAATTTATGACATTTTATAGGTCATCAAGTATGTGACTTGATCATGAAACCCTATAAGAAACAAATGATATAAATTATAAATGGTCCCTGGTCGAGGTTGTTAAAATGGGACATTAACAACCACGTGAGACTAGTATGTGAGGTGACTGATGACTATGTTTCATGAAGTCATTAATAAGTGTATTAAAGTCAATCACATAGATATGTGTTAGAAAATACATGATCGGACTTGACCCATTAATGAGAACTCTACAAGATGTTATATGAATGTCATAAGAGTTTCTCATTACGACTAAAGAGTGTAGTCCTTAGACCTGAGTTCATCATGTCCTCTCTTATATGGATTAGTTCGTCTTGACTTTGTCAAACATCAGCCGTAACTGGTGATCACAAAGACACTGATTAGGCGTATTATGAGATATAAAAGAGACATGGATGGAACAAGATGGGATTTGTACCTTCTATATAATAGGGGATAAATATCTCTGGGCCTATCGAAGATTTGATACTGGAAATGCGTGGCCGCGCTCAAACGAGGTGATTGTCAGTCGTTTGTTTTATCAGTACAAATCGGGATTCGATAAACGTGATCTAGCTTAATAAGGATGACACAGTTCTTGCCTTATGCTAGATTGAGATATAGCTACAAAGGGATTAAAGGAATAGATGATTCCAGTACAAGTGGGAGATTGTTGGGAATGTCCTGAAATCTATTGTACTTGCCCTAAGTGAAAGTCGTATAGTCGAGATGAGACAATCACATAACACTAGGTAGTCATAATGCTTTGCTAGAAGCCACTTATGATCAATGAGTTGAGAACTCATTGCTAGTGTTATATGATCCTACAGGGTCACACACCTAAGCAAACTGGGCGTTAAAAGACGAGGTTGATCATTAATGTAATGATCCAGCGAATGCATATTTGATATGCATTCGATATCAATATTCTGGGGCAGTGTCGATCGTTGCAGATAGTGCATCGATCGATGCAACTCGCGGATTAACCAGATTAATACGGTTTAATCGTTGGTTAATTCCGTTGTGGTTTAAGCCGACATATATAAGATATATGGTCGACCTAAACTCTTTTCTAACCTAATTCACAGCCACCAGAACGAGATAGAAACCTCTCTAGAGATTAGATCTCTTACAGGCTCTAGCATCCCTCCTGTCCAGTTTGTGTGCGTGTGGATACCAGTAGAGGCACAACGTTTGAGGTGCTTCGTGATCTCGATTATCTGCAAACCTTCCGCTGCTAATCATCAGGTAAATCTGAGATCCCATAGATTCAATTACTTGAACCTTAGATCCTAGGCTCGGAATTCAGACTAGGGTTGCTAATCCTGATTAGAACTGCTAGAAATTCCTTCACTAGTAACACCAGAATAGTTGAGAGCACTACTCGTACCAGAATGGTGAGGCGAATCGGAAAACTCCCGTTTGGATTCGCTGTATCTTGTTGATTAGCAACTCGCGATTGAGGATTCATCAGGCGAATTGCTTCGAACATATCCACAACACTCTTATTGAGTTTTTCATTCAGCGCTTCAATCTCGGAGCCAAGGTTCTCTTCAAATTCCCGAACCGTGTGCTGAGTTGATTGCAGGCGCGTTTCCACTATTGTTATCTGAAATCGAATCCGAGAATCGACTGACTACTGATACCTTTGATAGCGATAGAACTCGCTACCTTCACGAACTACCAATTCAATATTTAGTAAACACTAAATTGGAATTCACCTGCAGAGACTCGATACAATGCTGAATCTTCAAGCTCAGGAAATTTTCTCCCAAATCAGAATAAAAAAAAAAGAGACGAAAAACAGAATCTTGTTATTACTTTTTGAATATCAAAAATGTTTGTTACAATCAATATTAATACTTGTAACTCTAATTGATCACAGCCCTAGAGATAGCTCATTTATATATATTGTTTTACTTAGCCTTGAGATATAAAACCGAACCGAAATTATCGAACCGAACCGAAGTTTTAATGAACCGAACCGAACCAAACCGAAGAACAAAAATCGATTGGCAGTTTTTTTTAAAAACTCAAAAAACGGAAAACGAATAACCGAACCGAAGAACCGAAGTCCCTAGCCTATTATTCATTGTAGACTTGTAGTTGTCGATCGATTTTGATTTTCATAAAAGTTTCAATCTTCCAATATATACTTTTGTAAGTTTGTGTTTGTGTGTTTGATATATATATATATATATGGGAAAAAGCTGTTGTGCCACTAAAACATAGGTTAATTACTATAAGAGTATTTAATATTTAAATTTTTTTTAGCCAAAATTTTGGTCTAAAATAACCCTACAAGCCCTTGTTAGGAAAAAATAATTACAAGAATGTCATTACTATTTATTTTTCACATCAGCAAAAATGAATCTTATTTACGAAAATGCCACATCCTCAGAATAATGAATCCGCACAGATTTATGTTATTCTTTGTTACAGATTTATTGAGATTACGGATTTTTTGAATAAGTCTGCACAAAGTTATTGTCTTTTGTTGCGGATTAATTATCGTTGCTGCAAAGTTTTAAAAATCTGTAACACGTTAATATTTCTGAAAATTACTATACTAGCATCGTAGTGTTACAGATTTGTAAACATGTTGCAGTGTTTTTAATTTTTTTGCTGACGTGGCACGGATTTATATTAATGTGTTGCAGACTTTTGAAAATTTCCAGATTTGTTCCTTAATTTTGAATAAATCTGGAATTTAATGTTACAGATTTGTGTTAGGTGTTACAAATTTATTAAAGTCTGCAACAAAGAAAATTGTATAAAATAATTATTATTGTAGCACTGCTATGTTACAGACTTTCTCTCTTTGTAGCAGATTTGTTTATAATGTTGCGGATTTATGTTATGCTACAGATTAATTTTAATGTTACGGATCTATTGAAGATACACATAATTCGAATAACTGTCGTTTGATCTTCTCCTGATTTTTAGGAACCGTTTTTGGTAACTAAATATTCACTTAATAAATTCAATATTTGGCACAAAAAATTCTCATGGATTAATTTTTTTATTTAAATAATTTATTTATTATTTTTTAAAAGTTTTTTAGGAAAATAAAATAATAATAAAATAACCAACAAAAAGTATGTCTATTAATTTCTTATTTACATGATTTATTTATTATTTTTATATTAAATTCTTGTTTTCAAACAAAAAAAAATAACCAACAAAAAATAACTATATCAATTTTTATTTAAATTATTGATTTATTAAAACATTATGTTGTATTTATTTCTTAATTTTAAAAGCAATTTTTTAAATATATTTATTTATAAAAGTATATTTTGTATTTGTTTTTGGAAAAATAATATAACCATCAAGAAATAATATTTGTGTTTTTATTTAAATGATTTATTATAAAATTATATTTATTAGTTTCTTACTATTTGGTTTTTAAAAAGAATTTATATTAGTTATTTATTTTTTAAAAACGCAATTTATCTTAATAATTTATTTTTCAAAATAAATTTTGTATTAATTATTTATTATATTTGAATAATTTGTTATATTATTTTTTGATAAAAGATAAGTTAAAGAAAAGATAATATAGTCTTTTAAACCATCGTAGAATGCTACTATAGTAAAAACACACCCTAATCGTAATTTAGTAATTAACCTTAAAATTTATGTAATTTTCACTATATCTATAGTTTTGGAATATAAAACCGAACTGAACCGAACCGAAGAACAAAAACTGATTAGCAGTTTTTTTAAAAACAAAAAAAAAATCAAAAAAAATTTCAGGCTTAGTTTTAACAAAAGACAACCCAATCTTGACATGGTTGGTGTCACCTGTCTGCTAATATAGTCCACGTGTGTGAAGTACCACATTAGAAAAAGATTTCGAATTCTTGATTATTTTATTTACCAATCACCTAAACAAAGATTGGTCGTGTTGTAGCACTCTGTGTCAGAGACAGTGTCAGCGCAGAGAGAGATGGAGCAAGCTCTGACGATTCAATCTTTGTTCATTTATCCGATCAAATCTTGCCGTGGAATTTCCGTCCCTCAGGCAACCGTAACTCAGACTGGTAAATTATAAAACAAACTTCTTCTGTTTCGTTTGAATCCTGAGAAAAAGTTCGGTTTTCTCTATAATTGGTATGACAAAATTTCCCTTTGGATCATTCTTGATTTCTTGGATTTGGTCGGTGATAAGTAATGGGTTCGATCGTTCCCGACAAAAGGGTTTTGTTTGATTTGAGGGAAAGTGTATTAATTTTCCCGAGAAAGTCATCGAATTATGCAGGGAAATGCTATTTATAGGGTAATATGACCGTGAACACCAAAATCCTCTCTTTTTTTGTTGAACACTCATTAAATGTTGAGGGTTCGATGATACTACACTAGAAAAGAGTCTTGTTTAATTAGATGGAAAAATGTACAAATTTTCCGAGGAAGTGAATAATTTTCCGGGGAAGTGTTATTGATAGGGTAAAATGAGCCTGAACACAAGAAACTTTCCATTCTGGTTGGCATAGACACTAAAAGTTTAACTCTTTTCATTGTTGTGGGTTCGATGATACCAGAGAAATATCTTGTTTGGATGGAAAATAAAACATAAATGCTTCTGAGAAAGTGAACATATATTCGGGGAAGATGCAACTAAATAAGCTAAATCTTGATAGGATACAAGATTCCCATGAATGTTAATGATGGAATGTTGTTGCCTTAATCTGTGGAAACTGATATGTAGGATTTCAATGGGATCGGTATTGGCTTGTTGTGAACTACAAAGGACGAGCATACACTCAAAGAGTTGAGCCAAAGCTTGCTCTTGTCGAGTCCGACCTGCCTAAGGAAGCCTTCATGGAAGATTGGGAGCCAACAAAAGACTCATTTTTGGGTGAATATTCTGTTAAAAACTATGCAAACTCTTGTCTGAATCAAGACTCGAATTGATTGTCTTGATAATTTCGTTTTACAGTGGTAAGAGCTCCTGGTATGAGTCCGTTAAAGATTCCACTGACTAAACCAAGCTCGGTGGCAGAAGGTGTGTCAATGTGGGAATGGTCTGGCTCCGCGTTTGATGAAGGAGAAGAAGCTGCAACATGGTTTTCAGATTATCTTGGAAAACAAAGCCGTTTGGTTCGGTTTAACAAAGGTTTTGATTGTTTTTCCCTTCCTGTGAACCTTTTCATTTGCAACAGATTTGAATGCACATAGTTGATCAGGTTTTTATTTCTTGATTTTGATACAGAAACTGAAACCAGACCCTCACCTCCTGAGTTTGCAGCAGGCTACTCTACAACATTTGCAGATATGTTTCCGTTCTTGTTTGCATCTCAGGTGAGTCATTATCGATAATTCCAATATCAGTTTATGAGAATACGAATTTGATAATTTTCTTGCTTTTTGTTTCTTAGGCTTCTTTGGACCAACTGAATACACTTCTCCCAGAACCAGTGCCTATTAACCGCTTTCGACCCAAGTAAAAACTATTGGTCATCACGAGTTTTTAATATCTTCATATAATGCTGGTTTTGTTCATAGTCTTGATTTTCTTGTTTCTTTTATAGTTTTCTTGTCGATAATTGTGATCCATTTGGTGAAGATCTTTGGGATGAGATCAAGATAAACGATTTAGTCTTCCAAGGAGTTAGGCTATGTAGCCGCTGCAAGGTGAATATGGTGTGAAAAAAGTAAAGTACGCTCAGATTCTCAGGTACTGTTTTTAGAACTGTTTTGGTTCTTTCAGGTACCAACTGTTAATCAAGAAACGGGAGTTCCAGGGGCAGCAGAACCAACTGAAACTCTGATGAAATTCAGATCAGATAGTGTCCTAATGCCAGACAAGAAACCTCGTGGAAAGGTTAGATATTGAGAGACATCTAAAGATATTGTCAAGCTCTTGTCCGGTTTTGAGGGAAGAGACTTGTACTTGGATTCAGTCTTATGTTAAACCGATTCAGTAAAAACTGATAACCAAATTTTGGGGTGATGACAGGTTTTCTTTGGTAAGGAGATGGTTTGGAACTGGAACATAGGCAACAGTGAAGGCAAGACAATAAAAGTTGGTGATACCATCACTGTTCTAAGGAAGATTCCTTCCAGAGCTGAAGCAGCTGCTTAACTCAAATATTAATTGCTTTTATTCTCCTGTGCTATGTTGTTTGTAATCTCTAAATGATGTAAGAGGGATGCTGGTTGCTTGTTCATGTAATAATCACACAAACTTCACTTGTTATGAAACACTTATTGCTGAAAGTGTGATGATGTTTTGTTTGACTAGTTTTAACTTGGCAATAAAAATACTACAGACTTCAACCTAAATAGTCAAGTGCATGAACCCAAAACATGACTTATACTGTTCTTAACTGTGCAACAACAATCAAGACACGAACTCAATTAAAGAAACCTAAATACGACTCTTTATCCTAAACAGCCGCCTTTGATCGGAAAATCCTTCCTCTCACCTCCACAGTTGAGATTTCAGCAGATCAAATCTCCAGGTCTGGGAGCCATCCTCATCATCATAGGTCCTCTAGAATATTCATTCGAAACATCATTGTACCTTATGACAGGTGGAGGACAGTACTGATCTGCTCGCGGTGGAATTACACTCTTCATGAGTCTTACAAAAGGATGTTTCAATAGATCCGCTGCGGTGGCTCTGCGTGAGGGGTGCAACGCCATGCACCGGCTCAAGAAATCGTTGGCCAACGGAGATACAAGTCTAGGGAGCCTCCACGTGTAACAATCTCCCCTATTCTCTGCACAGGCTCCAAACATCTGAAGCACAACACACCCTAGCGACCATATGTCAACAGTCGGTCCAATCATATTCACTCCGTTGGGTCCAAAAGACTCAGGGGGCATGTACTGTTTCGTACCACCAGACAAGGACCTAGAATCAGGTTCCTTGGATAAACCGAAATCAGCAAGCTTGAGATCCCACGGCTCTCGGAAATTATTGGAAGGGAAGAGGAGAACGTTGGCCGGCTTGAGGTCGCAATGAACGTAGCCGTGGGAGTGAAGAGCCTCAAGTCCTTGAAGGATCATAAAAGCAGCACGTCTGATGATAATCTCAGGCATTGGTCGGCCACGGAACTCGGAGATGATGTTGTGGAGAGTACCTTTGGAGGCAAACTCCATGTAGATGTAGCAACGGTCGAGATTGATTCCTATGTGAAGATTAGAGCTTGTGGTTTGGACGATGCGTGGATGGTTACGGAAACGGAGCATGATCCTATGCTCTTTCTCGAGACTCTTCAAGAAATCGATGGGTGATGACCAGTGCCGTGCTAAGCTCTATGGGGGCTTAGGGCAAAGATAAAAATAGGGGCCTTAATTTGACCAAATTTGTTTTTTACTATTTAAAAAAGGTAACATAGAACCAACTTGGAAAGAAAAAGGTAACATTCTAGAATTAAAACAAGTATTCTATATTATAATTTCAAAAAAGGGTTCTAAAAATTCATCATTTTTGTGGGGCCTGGGGCAAAAGCCCTTTTAATTAGACATAAGGCACGGCTCTGGTGATGACTTCTCTGCGTATAATCTGAACTTGGAATCTCTCATGAGAGCGACGGAACCGAAACCACCTCGTCCAAGAAAAGAAACAAACTCCAGCGGAGAAGAAGATTCGTCAAGCAAAACTTGTCTGTCTTCGTCTCTAGTCATCATCATCTTCTTCTTCGCCATACTCTGTAATTAGGGTTACTCTAAATTTGAGTATTTGTTTTCGTTTGAGAAACAACAAATCGAAAAAAAAAAAAAATCAAAACAATGATCGATATGCTTCGGATCTTAGCCTGGCATTCTTATTTATAAGAGTTAAAGAGCTTTAATCCGTTGTTCACTATTTCCTTTTTAGTAGTCTCTTTCCTTTTGTTTAATTTAAAATATCTAAATTGATTCTAAACTTAGATTTGCACTCAGATTTCAGATTGGTCACAGTTTATACCAAACACAAACGGTAATAGATTTTAATAATTAGCTTGTTACACAAGTAAGAATTGTAACAAACTTTTAAACCGGCTCAATAAATTAATTTTGGTTCAATTGGTCTTCGGTTTACTTTCCTTTTTGATATTAACATGGTTTTAAGCATACAAGTTCCAATTGTAACAACCCTTTAAACCGACCTTACCCGGTTCAATAAATCACATCCGATTCAATTGGTCTTCGGTTTACTTTCCTTTTGTATGAATGCATCCCTTGAGGCTTTATATTAAACAAAAGCCAAGACGAATACTGAAACACAAGATCTTTGGTAAGAGACGAATACTGAAATCCTTTCGTTTGTTGGTTATTTAGTTGAGCAACAAAAGAAATCTTGATGTTTTCCTTTTCTTTATTTGCTTTTTTGTTCTTAGGCTTCTATGGACCAATTGAATACACTTCTACCAGAACCGTTTTAAACCCAAATAAAAACTACCTTTCGTCCTGAGTTTTTAATATCTTCAACGATCTGGTAATCTTGGTTCTCTTGTAGCATTATTGTCGAGAATTGTGATCATTTCGGTGAATGTCTTTGGGATGAGATCAAGATAACGAATTAGTCTTCCATGGAGTTGCAAAGTGAATATGATGTGAACAAGTAACCGCATGGAAGTGTTAGATACTGAGACAAAGAATTTCAAGCTCTTCTTGTCTTGTTGTAACCGAAATAATGCGTAAACTGATGCAAGAAACGATATCGGTTTCGGTTTACGACATGTTTTCTTTGGTAAGGAAATGGCACACATAACCAACAACCAAGGCAAAGGCAACATGACAATCAAAGTTGGTGATACCATCTCTGTCCTAAGCAAGATCCCTTCCACGGCCGAAGCAGCTGTTTAAGTCATATATGTTGTGTTGTGTAACCATCTCAAAATAATGTAAAGAGAGATACTTTCTTATTCAAGTAAATGATCTTGGGCTTTGACAACTTGGATGAAATCTTTCCTCAGGGAAGTAACAAAAAAGGCCATTGAAACCCTTTTTACTCATAAGAAGAAGAAAGAGCCAATGTGTAATACTACAATACATCAGAAGTATACTTAATACAAGTCTCTTTATTTAACATTTCAACTTGTCAGACTCCAAAAGTTGTTGAACAGCAACCAAATCAGGAAGCACAATGGCTCCAGCTTCTCTCCAGTCTTTAGCAGCTTCTGTCTTAAACCTATCAAGCAACAAAGCATGCATCCCAATACTCTTTGCCGGAACATAATCTTTACGCATACTGTCTCCGATATGCAAAACCTCTTCAGGCGCAATATTCCCGGCTCTCTCCAACGCCAGCTTGTAAATCCTCGGATCTGGTTTCTCTATCCCTTCAATACCAGAGAACACACCAAAGTCCCATTCTCCCTGAAATCATTAAAAGACAAAAACTTTGTGTAAGATCTTTGCTATGTTCATTATCTGATCCTTAGAGACACTTTTCTTTTACCTTGTTTAGACCTAAGGCAGGTAAAATAACTTCTTGATATCGATACTCGGCGTTGCTAACAAGTCC
This sequence comes from Orychophragmus violaceus, assembly GCA_030180135.1. Classification (NCBI taxonomy): domain Eukaryota; kingdom Viridiplantae; phylum Streptophyta; class Magnoliopsida; order Brassicales; family Brassicaceae; genus Orychophragmus; species Orychophragmus violaceus. The sequence continues at coordinate 53,093,445 of CM058239.1, read as the reverse complement.
AACTATAAGCCCTTTCTGGCGTGCCCATCTCAAGAACGGCCGAGAATCTTGAAACACAGAGTAAGGTGCAGCAGAACCAAACGTCCCATAGATTCGTCTAAATACTTTCTCAAATGTTTCCTCATCATACTCATATCCTGCCTAATTATATTGTATATAAACCCTTTTAACATCAAAATAATCAACATACATATACACAGAATATCAAAAATGAAAAAGAAAAGCAAATCAAAATACCTTGACAAATGAATCTCTCACACATGTTTTCCACCAAACAATGTTTGGCATTTTGGCAGAGAAACCGAAGCAAGGATACTTTTGTGCCATATCTGTATAAGCTAATTTAAAACCTTCATGGACTCGTTTATAATCAGGACAAGGCAAACCAATAGCTTTAGCAGCCATACAATAGTAATCACCAAGCTCTCCTTTGTAAGCTATGAGTGTACCAGTAACATCTACTGTGATACACCTTAATTTCGATAAAAGCGACATCGATTCTTTCACACAATACTGCAAATAAAACAAATACACAAAAGATGATCAATTTATAAGAGAGAAGATACAGATACACTATTGAGCTCGCTAATGGCTAAATTCTTCACCACCAAAGAGTCCCTTTTCATTCAAAAAAATTACAGAGAAGAAGAATTTGATTCAATTTCAGGGTCAAAAATTGCTAATTGATTAAACCCGAATCAAAATAAAAGCAATAAATGATCGAATCGAGGCAAGCATCAATGTCAAGAGTAGAATCTTATTCACAGAGACGAAAGCAAACAAAAAGCACGAAACTTTCGGATTGAGAGAGAGAAATTTGAAGTACCCAGTAGCTGAGAATCGAGAAAAATATCTTGTTTCTTCTTCTCTTGGGTTATCTTCGAAAGCTTAAAAGCTACACTGAAATGAGATCACCAAGTCTCTCTTTGAATATAGGGATGCGTGTTTACGTGTGGTTGCGCACATAGACAAATTAGGCAGCAGCTAATAGAATCTTAACCACAATTTATTTATTTAATTTAAGATAGATTTCTTCATAAATCGGTCACTTTTAAAGGCTTAAAGGTACATTAATTACTTATTTGGAGAGCAAGTTCGAGCCTATGTTAAATAAAAACTAAAAATTAAAAATTAAAAAATTAAAATTAAAAATGAATCCATTGGATGGCATGATAGTGGCCTGCTGTATTGTCTAAACCCGAAACCGGTTTCAGGTTTTCGATATATTTTCTGACAATGTTATTTACCTTTTTTCTTTCTTTCTACAAATGATTTTTTAACTGAACTTTTATTAAATGATGCAAGACCGCAATCTGGCAGTATAAACAAAAGAAAAGAAAAGGTTTACAAAAAAAAAACATTATTACAATATTGGGATCCCTTACAATATTAGGACTTGATCATATTTGAACGTATTTTGTAAAAGGAGGTCATATTTGTTGGCAAGACAATAAGATAAGTCTTGATTAGATGAAGTTCAATATAATTAACATTTGTGTTAGACTTTTTGAGAATAACAGATAATACAATTTTTCATTTGGTAGATAATCAATAAAAAGGTCCCATAGTAGAGGGTAATTAAATAGAATGTTTGAATGTGTTCGACAAATTCGTTGACCATTAGTTTTTGAAGGAATTAGTTACATTCAGTCTTTTTAAAACCGAACCGTCCCGGCGATCCAACCGGATTGAACCGCAAACTGGAAACATACCCGGATTGGATTGATTATAAAATCCAATAATAATTAAACCGGTTAAAAAGTATTTATTGCGAGAGGTCCATAGAGATTCCGAATGAAACGAGAGGGGAATCAGAGGAGTTATTGCAGGGAACAATGGGTATCCCTACCATAAAAACCAAAGATTGGACTGCTAAAAAATCGAAAATCGACCATTGAATCGTATCAAACCTGGTTTTGTAAAAAATATTATTTTATATTTTGTTATTTAATTTTTCTTTTCTAAACAATCAAATATAGTTATATTAGTTTTAAATATTTAAGAAAAAAATAAAATAAAATGTGCTACTATATCTTCAATTTCTTTAGTATGAAATTTTAATTTTCAAAATTATGATTATTAAAATGTTTTATTTAATAGTTTGAAATTAATAACATATTATATATATATTATTTTTAAACTATCATTAAATCCGCTCGAACCCCATCGAACCATATTAACCCATGATCCAAAAGTTTTATCGGTTCAATCCCCCATCCGGTTTTAAAAACATTGGTTACATTTTAATAGTTTCTTACCTAACCATTTTCTAGAATTCTGAATAATAATAACTATATATCAAATCTCAAACAAGTCAAAGAACTACACAATACACATGAGCCTGAATCTATCTCTTCAGTGGTGGAAAATAATGAGCAATGCTTGAAGCAGACCCATCACCTTTGCTTTTACTGGCGTTAGGCCGTTTGCTAGGGCGTAGGAAACTCCTGAGTTCACGTTGAATCTCATAGGGTAACTCATCGATAACTGACTGATCGATTTCACCAATCTTATAGCCCCAGTCTGTTTCTCTTCTCTCTTCTACCTCTTGATTTACTTCACTACAATGGCTGCTACTGCTGCTACTAAAGTTGGCTCTTTTTCTGGTTGATGACACTGTGGAATCTTCCTGAGTCCCTTGCTTTGATTGAGGACTTGCATTGTAATTCTTAAAGATATCGACAATTGAAGGCATTCCCTAAGAACAAACAAGCAAAAAAGGTAGAAGCTTTTTGTGCTCTCCAGCTTGCAGATTATAGAAAACAAGCAATGAAACGGCTATAAGAAAGAAGTAAGATTCACATACCCGATTCTTTTCTTTTGAGTTGTTTATCCTCCGCCCAATTGTCTTCGTTTGTGTGCCGGTGTTCGATCCTGATTGAGTTGGAGACTCCGTTGCTTCATTTGGTTGGCAAGAGACATCCTGACAAGGAAACTGTGGGATTTGATTGTTTTTCCATGGGTACACCAATTACTTGATAAGATAGCTTGAAGCTCTAGAGTCATTCAAACCACACATGCCTCGATTTAGATTACTACAGAACCTCTTCACATTTCTAATCTATTGATATCAAGAATGTAATTGTGCCAAATTAGGCTTGGCCTTTTTCTAGCGAAATGAGAACAAATACTTACTGGTATAGATGCCTTTTCCGGGATTATGTCAATGTTTCTATATGAGTTGTCTAAATCAGGCGACATATAAGTTACGCTGGTGTCTTCTTCAGGCATTGTTTCTTGGGTTTCTGCTGATTTCTGTTGTGAACAACTTTCACTAGCTACACATTACAAGACAAAACATGAAATTAAGTTACCAGATTCAAGAACAGTAGAAAGTTCGACAAATATACAGAAAATCTCTGGAATACCTGAGGGAGTCACCCCTACGTTTTCTTGAAGACAAGCACTTGCTGAACAAGAAGGAACAGTAGTTTGACTTTGAAAATATCTCATTATCGAGCTTGTTCCCTACGATTATAAGATATCACTCCTACCAAATCAGTGAAGAAACCACCTCATGTTTGATAGTGATCAATGAGTAGATGAAACTTACAGATGGTATATCTACGATCTTACTTGCTGAAACAGAGAGACCTGTTATTCTCCACGTATCTTGCTTATTGCCTTGAGGTTTAGTCCCAAAAGGTCCCATGTATTCACGCAACGCAGCTTGGAACAAGTTGAAGGCATCTTCTTGAATCTTGGTTACCCCATATCTCAGAGGACATGATTTTGAAGGGAATTTCTTATGCGAATCTGAATCCTTTGGCTGCATTATTTTTTCAGCACACATATGTTCTTAGGTCTTTTGCAGAAAAAATGATATATAACGAAGTAAACGTTTGTGAAAACAGGTGAAAATAAGTACTCTGAAAGCGCTAGCATGAAGGGTAAGGGTGCTTGCAATCCGCTTATTCTGCTCCAAGTCAGAACTGAGACGCTCGCTTAGTTCTTCAGAAAGCTGGTTCAGCCAATGCTGAACCTAAATGTATAACATAAACACACAACAATTTTATTAGTAGTAGTTTTGTGATATAACCGAAGAGAAGACATTGTGTATATAAAAGTGCATAATCTGGCTAGGAATCAAGTCAAGTCTTACATTTGAGAGTGACTTCAAAGCACGAGGTCCAGGGAATGTCTTTCCAGAACCATGGCTTTTGGGGAGAAGACGGCCTTGTACTTCTTCCCCACTGATCCCTCTTGCAATATTCCATAACCATGAACTATAAGGCAGAGTTAAAGAAGTATTAATTACCTATGTGACAAACAAACACGAGTCCCATATCCTTTTTGACTTTATAAGCATATACGTGGTCTTTAGGCAAACACATACATATTTTAGTAGGCTACAAGATACTAATGGGAAATTTTGGTAAAAGGTATCGAAAAATCTTCACTAGCCTAAGAGTCCAGGAGAACAAGTTTCTTTCTTTTTCAAATTTATTATTACCCAGTATTTATTCCGTAATGTTCTTGCAGCTTTGTCTCAGAAAACTGCAACAAGTCCCCCACAGTGTCAATTTTCAAGTCAGTTTGCAAGCTAGTGCCCAGCTTTCCTCCCAGTTGTTTCCTGCAAGACACATAATAAACTAATGATTTGCCAACAGTAACTGACAGAGATAAAAGATGCAATGCTCAATTTAGGACCGTCTTGAACTTTTCCGAACACAACGATATTGATACCGAAACAAACATCAAAATTTTGCCAGTTAAAAGATAAAGCAACATGTGTCCAAAATAACTCTTCTTAAGAAAATAGGCGTCACTTAAGTTAGTTAAGATTACTTACATTTTCTTTATTGGCAAAGAACTGAGTAAGTCCTGTACAGCTGAATATGGTACAACAGTTTGCTGAGAAGGTTTGTTCATTCCACTAGCAAGTTTGGCTAGCATCTGCTTGTTAAGTTATGTGTTTGTTACTCTCGCTATACAAGCGATAAAAGAAAAGAATTAAACTAGAAGAGTACTTAGCTTCTTGCCTTGTTATGGGCAATACCAGCAGAACAACTAAACTCAGTCTCCTTCAACACTTGTTTCCGGAGTTCTGCAACAATGATGATTCCACAACCTAATAACTTATCACGACGATCCAAATCTTTTCTACATATCCAATCACGGACACTCTCCTTAAAATCATCTCCATCCTAAATCAAAGCCAAAAATCAGTATCAAAGTAGAAACATCTTAAGATGAAAATATTTGACAAAGACTATTAGAATCTCAATCATACCTCTCTCCTCATTCCAAGAATATGGGACTTAAGAGCTTCTTCATCTATTGATTCCAAGCTCTCTGGAGGCGCATCAGCGAGCATGCTTTCTGCTGCATCCGTGAGGTCAAGATACACTTCATCAATCGAAGCCCTCTCACATTTACCGCTTTGTGCTAGAATCGAAACCACCTGCGGAGACACACAGAACGGGATAACTTTAGCTAATGTTATAGTAAGACACAAACACAAACATTTTAAACATGTCATAACTTCCACTGCCATCAACCTCTGAACCTGCACTGCGATATGTATTCAAGTCAGCTTTACCACGAGCCACAGGAACTTGAACCAATTGAATCTCAGGGCAAGCAGCTTTAGCCTCGTCACCTCTCATGGACCTGAAAATTTAATCAAAGACACTTTTTACACACACATAAACACGATTGATACACAATTGAGGGGAAGAAGGATTCTGTAATTAGACTAACCGCTTAACGCCACATTTACGTGCTTCATAACTAACAGCAATCAAACCACCACCTTGCCATTCATTGTACTGTACAACTGCAGTAGGAAGTCCTCGTAGCTCTGGTTGCTTACGTTGCTCCACTAATCAGGTAAGAAAAGGACACAGTTTTAACAATAAATAATGGTTTTTCACAATTCAGGTTCGAAATTCCCAAATTCCTAAGCAAGAAAAGGAGACAACTAAGATAATTCAGGTTCGAACTTCTCAAATCCCTAAAACAAACGCAACAAGCCAACGAGAAAAAACGGAACCCTTTCACCAAAATTGGAAACCCACAAGTCCAATAGTTTCAAATTCCATCATTTCCGAGAATCCATTTCCTTCTCTCACTAAAGTGTGTAGTGACTGTATACGAGTCGGGTTAAGAAGAGAGACCTTGAACGTAGAAGCAATCCATGTCGACATGAGCGATAACCCTAGCATCCGATGTCTCTGGTCTCGCTACAGGCATCGTCTTCACAAAATTGAAACTTCCGGCTACGCAGAAATCAGAGTACTAGAGAGGGGAATAAGAAAGGGGTAAACTTTTTCTCTCCACCGACCGAGAGAGGGTTTCCTTTTTTTCTTTCACTGGCTACAGCGCGCGAAAATAATAATTAGCTAAAAACCCTTCAAACTAATGGTTTCGCTAGATAGCCCCTCAACTTTGTAAATATATTATAGTTTACTTTTTTTTTTTGTTTTTGGTCAAAATATTATAGTTTACTTTTCTTTAAGACTTTGGCTCCAAAAGCAAATAAGAAATTTCAACTATTAGAGGCTTAGAGCTTTTGACCCAAAAAAAGAGGTTTAGAGCTGAGATGAATTGATAATTTAAAAACACTAGGGGGTGTTTATGAAACAAATATATAATTTTGTGTACTAAAATGAAAAAGTAAGTGTTTTAATATATATGATAGAATGTGATGAGAGTTTAGAATGTGAAGAATTATTATTTACTCTCATATCTTATTCAATGTATATAGGCACATATATATACAAGATGAATGTAATCTATATTAATTACAAAATAATATTCTAATAGTAGTAATGATAGGAGAAATCATAGGGATTAGTAATTGATTTGTACTAGAGTCTGAGCATGCGGATATTTTTTTTCTTTTTATTCATATTTTTAGAATTGTTTGATTTATAAAATTTATGTTTTTTGATCGAATCTAAAATTTATGTTAATATCGAATTTTTAGTATTCATATATAGTAGTTAACTAATTATTGGTTTGTTATAATTTTAGTTATTAAGCAGTTATTTGTTTGAGTTTGATTTTGAATGTGTTTTATACAACATTTGATCTATGTTAATATTTGTTGTTTAGTATTCATATGTGCTAGTTAACTAATTATTGGTCTGTTTAGATTTAAGATGTTAAATATATATTTTGTGTTTGTTTTTGAATGAGTTTTAGAAAACATTTGATTCGTTTTAGTCTGAGAATCAATTTTGGATGCAATTTGATTTTTTTTCAACATTGTATAATTGATTCAAAGATAAAAGATAACAAAAAAATCTCAAAAATTCCAACAATAACTGTTACTCTTAATGTTTATTACACCTAAAGGAATTAAACATACTGTCGAATAGTACATCTATAATCAAAAGATGAAAATAACTATAAAATATATTTATCACAAATTATTAAAAATCTTTTTGAAAATAACATTCATGTTTTTTTTTTTGAGGTTTACCTTCTTTGTCGATATTCAAAATTTTCAATCCCTTCTTCGAGGTCATCCTAGATACTGCCACATAGAGTTGTCCGTGTGAAAACAATGGTCTTGGTAGAAATAACCCAACTTTTAATAGGATTGTCCTTGGCTCTTGTTGATTGTTATAGCAAAAGCCACTGACAAGGGCAATTGTCTCATGCACATTTTGAATGGTAGTTTTGTATCTGATAGTGTTATCAACAACCTAGGGATGAACACTTTATCTCCAACTCCTTCTACAGTAATAACTCTTGCTTCCATCATAAAATCGTATAGCTGGGTAATTTGAAATCTTGTCCCATTCATTAACCTCCTGTTTAAAGCATGTAGCAGAATATATTAAAAGAGTATATGAAGTTATTAATAGGGTTAAAAGACTATTAGTACCTGTAGGATCAATATTACGAAGCAACATCACATGACAACCAATCTTCAACCTTATACTATGGTTTGGTAGCCCAGAAACCTTAATATTATTTAGAAAATCAGAACTAAGTGCTTCATTGTTTGCTGAGCTTTTATCAGACGGGTCTATACTATCTGAACTTAGGTAAATCCGTTCCTCACCTGAAATTCAAAGAAATGTTAGTATATGTTTAAAAATAATTTCGCATAAGTTTAAGAAATAATTCTTAACTTACCATCAAGCTTATCTAACATATGCTCATTAATCATATTGACATCCTCGTTTGTTGGACATAGTATAGCTCTTTCTTGAAAAAACTTTGGTTCCTTAGCTGCTTGAAGCAAAGCAGATTCTCCGTATATTTCCTTGCTTACAGCTTCAATTGGATCATCTGAATTTGTAATTAAAAACTCTTTTGGGATATCGATTAGAGCCTCACCATCATTAGGTACTGCAAATTTTCCATCGCCAACAGCTAATATCTAATTCGTGAATTCTTCAAGTTCAATTCCCTCTTTAGCGGTAAGATTATTAGAACATAAACGCATGATCTTCGTAAGTTTAAGAACCTTACAATGTTCCCAAAGATACGATGAATTTAGTGCAACCAATACAATTTCAGCCCTAAAAGCGCCATAAATAACAAGAAGTACCTGTCTAAAATCACCTCCAAGCACCACAACCTTTCCACCAAAAGGCTTGTCGCCTTTATTCCCAATTATATCATTCAGACATCTATCTAGTGATTCAAAACAATGCTTGCTCATCATAGGTGCTTCACCCCATATAATTAGAGAAGCTTCCTTGATTAAATTAGTTTGATATGTTCCATGTGTCAAGTTGCATGTCGAAAACTCGTCAGGATTTATAGGTATTCTAAATCTTGAATGAGCAGTTCTTCCACCTTGTAGCAACAATGAAGCAATTCCGCTAGAGGCAGCATTAAGAACAATATCTCATTTACATCTAATTGCAGCTGAGAGTAACTTCCAAATAAATGTTTTTCCAGTGCCACCAAATCCATAAACGAAAAACAGGCCGCCTCTGTCATTTACCACAACATCAATTATCTCTTTGTATATTTTCCTGTTCATCTGTCAACTTTAGAATATCTCTCTCGTGAGTGGCCAACAGTTCTTCACGATTATAGCTTCTTTCATCAAGTATCAAAACATTTTCTGCCTTCTGATTTAAAGGAAGGATATAAGGAATGGTTTTATACCTAGCCAGAGTGCTCCCACACCGTCTCATAACCTTCTGTATCTCTTCCAGAGCGTACTTCTTCTTCTCATCATCACTTAGTTTAAGTTCTACACGAAAAGGTATTCAACATTAGCATTCCAAATTCAAAATATAATAATAATAAGTTGAAAGGGGTTTCAAATACTCATACATGGCCTATTGTAATATTTCCTCATATTGTGCTTTATATCTTTCGATAAAAACTCCCAAGTATTTTCCCAAAAAAACTTCTGGTTAGACAAAGTATCAGAAAGAAGCATAACAACAAAAAGTTGTCTCAAAGATCTTCCAGAGCCATCGTAACTACGTCTAATGATATCATCAATATACTCTTGGTCATCATCCAGCAACCCACAAGCATAACACGCCTCTTTATAGTCCTTGTATAGAACATCATTGAACATTTTTATATGATCATAACCTCTTGGTCCTTTGACAATGTTCAACAATATACACAAATAATAAGAATCTTCCTGTTTACGGGGAGCATAATTAATCATTCCAACACTGAATTGTTTGTTTTGCCTTCTATTCCATTTCTTCTTCGTTTTGTCGAAGGTGTAAAGATTTGGAATCTGAGCATAAGTTAGAGTGTTGGCGAATGCATCAACTTTGTTCAGCTCAAACAACGCCAAGAACATAGTATTTTCTATGAGCTTATGACTGACTACAACCTCTAACTTATCATTCCCTTTGAAGAAGACATTTTGTTTTCCTGGTAGATGAAAGTAGAGCCTATGTACTGCCGTAGATCGATAGTGTAATTGTTACTTATAAATTCTCCATGCAGCTTCGCATGAAAAAACGTATCTACAAAATCCAAACTTTAAACGTCAGTTATATAAGTATATGTAAGCCAACGTTTCAGTAACACATCTCTAATTTAGAAACTACAAAACGTACCGACAATCGAAGAACTCTTTTATTCCATCTTTTTTTGTCTGAATACCGGCTTCACCATTAACAATGTTGTCTGATCCACTGATTCCTCGTCCTTCATCAACAACACTCACACGATTAGTTCCTTTGTTTATGTACTTAAATAAGTACTTGATTGAACCAATTTGGTTGCACCATTTCACATTTATGTGAGCTTGATAACGTAAGGAGAGTTTCTTGTTTTATGGAATAACAAATATGTTGTCACATTTCACACCATTCTTATCAACAAAATAACCTGTTTGCTCACGTCTTCTATAAACAGGAAACCCTTCTCTGTTAATTGTAGTTTTCCCAGCATAAGGTTTGAAAAATAACTTCTAACATTTACCATCTTCCATGCATGGTGAATTCATGTTAGCATCTCCACAAGGGCCATGAATCATTTTATCTTTAATGACATTATAAAGCTTCAGATCTTTAATCCTATTTGGTATTTCAGTTGAAATTATCTTGTCAATATCAACTGTAGTGATAAATTTGGAAGTAGGATCCATAAAGAGCAGAATGTGAGCATGAGATAGTCCTCTCTTTTGAAACTCTATTGTGTACATAGCTGAAAAGAGAAAAATATACGGATGTTAGTAATATAGACTCTAGTTATAAAATTATAATATACTTAATAGATCAAAGGTTTTACTTACCTGAAACCGTCTTTCCTAATAACTTCTTCTTTGTTAAATCACTCATCAACCGATCAAGTTTCATGTGGAACATCCTGCAAATAATATGTGGTCTGTCATCAAAGTTCAACCGCCGTTCTGCTAGGAGTCTTGTTATCTCAAGCCATTTTGGATTGCATGTAAATGTGATGAACATATCAGGGAAACCAAAATGTTTACAAATGGTCATTGCATCCAGGTAGCAATTCCTCATATATCTAGGACTGCCTGTATGAGTAGATGACAACATAAATGTTCACTCATATCCTCTACCCCAGCATTCTAAGACTGTTTGATAGAGTTATAACTGTCAGAACACAATTTTTTATTATGCTTCAAATACCTTAACCTGCTAGGCTCGATGGTTGTATAAGAATCAACCAAAAACTGCTGGAACAATCTCCTTGATCGAAGTAGAATGTCAGATTCATGTTTTCGCTCTTGAATCCGGAATGCATACCACTGTCGCATACTTATCGTATCCTTTGTAAACTTTTTGTAGCGTCTGAGTCACGTTTTTTAATCCCAGATCTAAATTCGTCTTCACCGTAAACAAATATAAGCGGATACTGAAGGGCGAGATATGAAACATGAACTTCGATGATCCTTTTAAGACTTCCTGATTGTTGTTCCAGCAAAATATCTCTCTTATTCATTCCAAGTTGAAAATCATTTGGAATCAGTTCAACAACTTCGGAAGCAGTGATTAATGTGCGACTTGGTCTAATTGATCTCCACTTGCTAGATTTTTCTTAGCTACTGTTGGAGCTGTGATTAATGTGCGACTTGGTCTAATTGATCTCCACTTGGGAGATGAGACATTGAGGTTCAAGATGGATAAGCTGAAGAAACCCACCATTGATGGACAGAGCTTCAGTGTGGAAGTGGAACCAGAGATTCCTGTTGGAGAAGAGAAGATGGCAGTTCATTCTGAACTTGCTCTAACATCTTCTGATCCTGCAACTGCTCTTAAGCAGAAAGCTCCTGATTTCTCTCTTCCACCAAAGCAAAGGTATGGATCTTCTAAACTCAAATCTCCTAATCCCTCAGCTTTGAATGCAAGAAAACGCAGAATCCCACCCAAGCTTCGCTCCCGCCCTGGTTCTGTTCGCTCTTTCCTTGGGAGATCTCATGATCCGAATGCTTATACGCCACCTTTGATGAAGAGACATTCACAGAGACACTCCAAGTCTCTGTTGAATCCCCCATAAGTCTGATCTCCGTCCCATAGTCAAGCTATTGACTTTAAACAAGCGCTGAGTGGGAGGCAACCCACTAGTAGGTTCGTTTTTGTTTTCATTTTTCGTTTTGATTTGGTGTTTTTGATTTTCTACTTTTGTGTGTTCAAAAGCGTGAGAAACATGCAGAATCACACTGCATCGATCGACACACATAGTGCATCGGTCGACACAGTTGCGATTTAAGGTTTGCCGATTCAATTGCGGTTCAGACACCGATTATTTACATAACCGTGGGCATAATCGCCTTGCATCGACCAACACCGTAAGTAGCATCGATCGACACAGGATGACGACAGGTAAGTGATCTGACCCTTTTCCGGTTTGTTTTCATTCCGATTTCTTTTCTCACCCAGCCTAAGCTTAACACCACTGGGGACAATGTGTTCCAAGTGTGGGGGAGGTAGCTACTGACGTACGCTTTTTGTTTTCTTAGAGTCAGTCCAAATTTGTTTTATTGAGTCAAATTGAGTAGGAAACAAGGACTTTTTGAGGAGATTACCACACTTGCAGGAACTTAAGTGACCATTGGATAAGTTTGCAGATGATCTATGACTATTAGAAAACCCAACACAGACCAGCCTACTGAGGACACCCATATCACTTCAGGTATTCAGAGAATCCATTACTTGACTTCACCTTTAACTTGACTTAATTTTCTCTCCTATGGACTTGGTATACTTTGAGTCGGATTTCTCTGTTGGTTCTGGCAAAGTTTGTAAACCTGTCTGATTATGGTTCCCTTCTCTCCTTCCTTGAAAGTAAAAAAAAGAGAGATAAACTGAGGATAAGCTAGTAGCTTCGAAGTGGTCGCGGGAGTGGTAGAGACCTCTATTACCTCCTGTGCATCCATGGAAACATATCCAAAGTACACCCCAGTAAGGGAAGAGCACTGATAGAAAAAATAAAATGATACCCAGTGGGGAAAAATCTGTGCTAAGGAAGGGAAAAGAGAAGGAAGGGACCAGAAGCAACAGTTGAGTGGTCAGATGCTAACAGAGTAAGAATCCATGTGTTCTTTGATCGATACCCCATAGGTGAGACCGCACTTATTAGCTTATAGAAGTCAGTATGGTGGATTTGGATGCTCTGAATGTGATTGTGGAGTTTACTCAGGATAGTTGCCAAGTGTGGGGGAAGTATATGTTGGTCTTGATGTTTGCAGGTTCATTTTCATGTGGCTTACTAAGGGGGAATCTGAATGTGGTGCTCCTACGATGAAACAAGTTTCTGAAGTTTTCAAACTTCTTCTTCTGATCTTGGTTTTATGTTTGCTTGAGGGCAAGCAAAAGCTAAGTGTGGGGGAGTTGATATATTATGGTTTTCAGGAATTTTGACCATGGTATATGTCTTTGTTATCGAGTCTTTCTATGTGTTTTGGAGTCTTTTCAGGTGTTTTACAGGTTTAGGCACATTTGGAGCTCAATTGGACGTTCTGGGAGCATTGGGAGCATTTCTGCACTGTTTAGAGGTTTCACAGAGTTCACTGGCTGCAAAATCGCCTTGCAACGATCGATGCAGTATGTGCAGTGGTCGACGCAAGGTGATTCCAGGGTTCTGCGCACAAAAATCCTGAAATTACAGTTTTTGCCCAGAAACTTCCCAGATTTACAAAAAGGCCCCAGCCGAGTTTAGATCATTATATTAGGGTTTTTAGCCACTTGTTTAGGCTACGCTTTCAGACTTAAGTTTTATTTTTATCAAGAGAGAGAGAGATTTGGAACTCATATTCTTTGTTTCTCTTTTATGATATTTGGTTGTCTATTCATCATGTCTTTTGCTTCAATTGCCATGTCTGAGTAGTTTACTAGTTAGGTTTAGGGATTCTCACAGGGGATTTCATGGAATTATAGGTTGATCAATCTGTAGGGATTCATATCTATTTGTTCTTCATCTAGGGTTGTTCTTAATGCTTGATCTGAATTGGCCACTTAGATTATTGATGTTAGGTTGATTTCTGCAACGAAAGTTGATTAATTAACTAAAAAGAACTTAGATGAGCAATTTGACTATTCACAAAGAAATTTGGCTTAGGAGAATTGTGAACGAAAGAACCTGAGATTAATGCTTGTTTAGAACTCTAGGATTCGCAACGAAAGTTGGCTTGCTAGGTTGTTAGACATAAATAATATTCGCAACGAAAGTTGGTCTGTTATAATTCAGTGATTCTAGTTCTAGATTAGTTCTTAATTAGATCTCGATTGATTGATTAGCCTGTGTTCCTGATTTCCTGATAAATCCCTTGACCTGACGCTTCGTTTGATTGCTTACAAAACTCTTACTTTACTTTTCTGTTCTGATATACTGCTTTCTACTGCTTTACCTAGCTTAACCTGAAATTCTACAATCTATCATAAGAATCTAGAGTCTCTGTGGATTTGATGCCCTATATACTACTGGTTCACGTCTGTGCACTTGCAGTGTAGATCTAGGGATTAAAAATCTGATTATATCAACATACTTTAAGATCTTCTTCGCCGCTTCTAGATGTGGTTTCCTTGGTTTTTTCATAAACCGACTTACAGGACCAACCGCAAATAATATATCCGGTCTTGTAATAGTTAAGTATAGAAGGCTTCCGACAAGAGAGCGATAATGTCAAGGATCGGATAGCAAGGATCCTTCATCGCATTTAAGCTTTATGTTCACAATAACCATCGGAGTAGTACGCGTCTTTCCTTCGTGTACGCCAAACTTCTCAACAATTCTTCTTGCATAGCTTTGTTGGCCGATGAATATTCCATCCTTTACCCTTTCAACCTCCAAACCAAGAAAGTTGTTCAGCTCACCCAACTTCTTCATCTCAAACCTTATCGACATATCCTCTTGTAGACGAGCTATTTCAGCATCATCATTTGCCGTAATTATCTTATCATCCACGTAAAGAAGGACTACCACATGGACTCTTCCATTCTTCTTAAAGAATATACTCGGATCAGAATTTGATGGCACATACCCGCAAAACTGAAGAAATTGAGCAAGCTTTCCATACCAGGCTCGTGGAGCTGGTTTGAACCCATACAAGGCCTTCTTGAGCTTTTGCACACATAATCAGAATGTTCTCGTGATTTGAAACCAAGTGGTTGCTCCATGATGATAGTCTTATCAAGTTCTCCATATAAAAATGCATTCTTCACGTCTAGTTGCGATAAATTCCAACCAAAGCTTGCAGCTAAAGATAAAAGTGAACGTACCGTAGTCATCTTTGCTACTGGGCTGAAAGTCTTATCATAATCTTCTACATACTTCTGAGAGAACCCTCGAGCAACCAACCTTTCTTTAAATCTGTCAACCATCTGTCTTCCGCTTAGTTCGGTACACCCATTTTCAAGATACGGGTTGGACATCATTGGTTTTGGAACCAAATCCCAAGTTTCATTCTTCATGAGAGCATTCATCTCTTTGTTCATTGTGGTCTCCCACTCGGTTGCACTTTTTGCTTCATCATAAGATGATGGCTCATCTTCATCTAATGGAGCTGCAAAGTAGCATGAGTAAGTAGTGACAAACCTGTCATCCCTGTACCGAGCCGGTCTAACAATGTTCCTTTTAGGCCGTTGATTAGCAGTTGAACCACGATCTTCCTCATCCTCTTCTTCTTGGTCATTGGTCCCCCTTTCACCTTGTGTCTCCTTTTCAAGAGTTCCACTCCCACTTGGAACTTGGAGAACTAGTTCATCTACCTTAGAGGAACTTGCACCATCTTGCTTAACCAAGACTTGAGGTGGCCCATAAAATGAGGAAACTTCATCAAAGACAGCATCACGAGACACAATGTACTTATGTGTCTCGGGATCCATACACCTCCAGCCTTTCCTTTACTCATCACAACCAACAAATATGCATTTCTTCGCCTTTGCTTCTAGTTTGGTCCTTTGAGAGTGAAAAACATGGACGTATAAGATGATCCAAATATTCTGAGATGTTTCACTGTTGGCTTCTTCCCATGGATCATCTCATAAGGTGACTTCATATTGTTTGGACTTAGTGGCATCCGATTTATGACATAAGTTGTGAAGGAATTTCTAGCAGTTCTAATCAGGATTAGCAACCCTAGTCTGAATTCCGAGCCTAGGATCTAAGGTTCATGTAATTGAATCTATCAGATCTCGAAGTTACCTGGTGAATATGCAGCGGAAGTATTACAAGTAATCGAGATCACGAAGCGCCTCAAGTGCTGCGCCTCTACTGGTATCCACACGCACACAAACTGGACCGCAGGGATGCTAGTGCCTTACAGAGATCTAATCTCCATAGAGGTTTGTTTCTGTGTTCTGGTGGCTGTAAATTAGGTTAGAAAATAGTTTAGGTCGACCATATATCTTATATATGTCGACTTAAACCATCACGGGATTAACCAACGATTAAACCGAATTAATCTGATTAATCCGCGAGATGCATCGATCGTTGCACTTCCTGCAACGATCGACACTGCCCCAGATAATTGATATTGAATGCATATCAAATATGCATTCACCGAATCATTACATTAATGATCAACCTCGTCTTTGACGCCCAGTTTGCTTAGGTGTGTGACCCTGTAGGATCATATAACACTAGCAATGAGTTCTCAACTCATTGATCATAAATGGCTTCTAGCAAAGCGTTATGACTACCTCGTGTTATGTGATTGTCTCATCTCGACTATACGACTTTCACTTAGAGCAAGTACAATAGATTTCAGGACATTCCCAACAATCTCCCACTTGTACTGGAATCATCTATTCCTTTAATCCCTTTGTAGCTATATCTCAATCTAGCATAAGGCAAGCACTGTGTCATCCTTATTCAACCAGATTACGTTTATCGAATCCCGATTTGTACTGATAAAAAAACAAATGACTGACAATCACCTCGTTTGAGCGCGGCCACGCATTTCCAGTATCAAATCTACGATAGGCCCAGAGATATTTAACTCCTGTTATATAGGAGGTACAAATCCCATCTTGTCCCATCCATGTCTCTTTCATATTTCATGATACGCCTAATCAGTGTCTTTATAATCACCAGTTACGGCTGACGTTTGACAAAGTTAAGACGAACCAATCCATATGAGAGAGGACATGATGAACTCAGGTCTTAGGACTAAACTCTTTTGTCGTAATGAGAAACTCTTATGACACTAATATAACATCTTGTAGAGTTCTCATTGACGGGTCAAGTCCGATCATGTGTTCTCTAACACATATCTATGTGATTGACTTTAATACACTTATTAATGACTCCATGAAACATGGTCATCAGTCACCTCACATATTAGTCTCACGTGGTTGTTAATGTCCCACGTTAACAACCTCGACCAGGGACCATTATAATTTATGTCATTTATTGCTTATAGGGTTTCATGATCAAGTCACATACTTGATGGCCTATAAAATGTCATAAATTATTTTGGGACATTATATATATTTAATTAACACAATTAAATAATGCAGAAACAATTTCATTAAAACAACATAACTATTATGTCTTTGTGAACATCATGTCATAACTAAAACAAATACAACTCCCACTGAAATCAAGATCATATCTTAAGAAATCTAATGCCTATAGCAGTGGTATGAAACTCGTGCTTAGGCCTTGGGAGAGGCTTGGTCAGTGGATCACCAACATTCTCATCCGTCGGGACTCTGCTGATCTTCACATCTCCTCTATTCACAATATCACGGATAAGGTGATATCTCCTTTCTATGTGTTTGGATTTCTGGTGTGATCTAGGTTCCTTTGCTTGCGCAATGGCTCCATTGTTGTCACAATACAGAGCCACTGGCTCAGAAATACTAGGAATCACACCAAGTTCAGTGATGAACTTCTTGATCCAAACAGCTTCCTTTGCCGCTTCAGAAGCAGCGAGGTACTCAGCTTCAGTTGTGGAATCTGCTACAGTGTCCTGCTTGGAATTCTTCCAGCTGACTGCACCGCCATTCATGCAGAAGATGTAACCAGATTGCGATCGGAAATCATCTTTGTCTGTCTGGAAACTTGCGTCTGTGTAACCACTTACTACCAGCTCATCACTTCCTCCGTACACCAAGAATTTATCCTTAGTATTTCTCAAATACTTCAGAATATTCTTGACTGCTGTCCAGTGACTTTCACCTGGATCCGATTGGTATCTACTCGTCATGCTTAAAGCACAAGCAACATCTGGACGAGTACAGAGCATGGCATACATGATGGATCCCAACGCCGAGGCATAGGGAATCCGACTCATGCGTTCTCGCTCAGCAGGTGTCTCAGGACACTGCTTCTTGCTAAGACTTATGCCATAAGACATTGGTATGAAGCCCTTCTTGGAATCTTGCATTCTGAACCTGTGTAGGACTTTATCGATATAAGTGTCTTGACACAGTCCAATCAGCTTGTTTAATCTATCTCTATAGATTCTTATTCCAAGAATATACGCGGCTTCTCCCATGTCTTTCATTGAAAAACAACTTCCGAGCCAAGTCTTAACAGACTGTAACAACGGAACGTCATTTCCGAGAAGAAGTATGTCATCTACATACAATACGAGAAATGCAACTGCGCTCCCACTAGTCTTCTTGTAAACACATGGTTCTTCTTCGTTCCTGATGAAGTTAAACTCTTTGACTGCTTCATCAAAACGAAGATTCCAACTCCGAGATGCTTGCTTCAATCCATAAATGGATCGATGAAGCTTGCATACTCTCCCAGCAGCATTAGGATCGATGAAACCTTCGGGCTGTGTCATGTACACATCCTCTTCCAGAATTCCATTAAGGAAAGCTGTTTTCACGTCCATCTGCCAGATCTCATAATCATAATGAGCAGCTGTTGCTAGGAGAATCCGAATGGATTTAAGCATGGCCACATGTGAATAGGTTTCTTCATAGTCAATACCATGAATTTGTTTGAAACCTTTTGCCACCAGCCTTGCTTTATATATCTGAATATTTCCATCCACATCAATTTTCTTCTTGAAAATCCATTTACACTCAATGGGTCTTGCACCATTGGGTAAATCAACCAAAGTCCATACTTGGTTTTGTGACATGGATCCCATTTCGGATTCAGCGGCTTTCAGCCACTTTGCGGAGTCAGGGCTCATCATTGCTTCTTCGAAATTCGCTGGCTCGTCACTGTCAATGATTAACAAATCATGACAATTGGTTACGAGAAATCCATATCTCTCGGGTTAGTGACGGATCCTTTCGGATCGGCGAATTTCAGGCTCCACAGGCGCGGGTTCTACAACTCTTTGTAGATCCAACTGTTGCTCTTCCTCTACAGGTTGAGCATTTTCCTGCGGTTCTCGAACTTCTTCGAGTTGTACTTTACTCCCACTGTTTCTCTTGGAAAGAAACTCTCTCTCAAGAAAACGCAGTTCCGAGCAACAAACACTTTGTTCTCGGATTGGTTGTAAAAGTAGTATGCCTTGGTTTCCTAAGGATAACCAACGAAGTAGCACTTGTCTGATTTGGGTTCGAGCTTATCTGTAATTAATCACTTAACATAAGCTTCACAACCCCAAATCTTCAGGAAAGACACACTCGGAACATTTCCAGTCCACATCTCATGTGGTGTCTTTGCAACTGATTTTGACAGAACCCTATTAAGTATAAACGCAGACGTTTCTAGAGCGTATCCCCAAAAGGATAATGGAAGAGTTGAGAGACTCATCATTGACCGAACCATATCTAATAAAGTCCGATTTCTCCTCTTAGACACGCCATTCCATTGTGGTGTTCCAGGAGGAGTGAGTTGTGAAACAATTCCACAATCTCTCAAATGATCACTGAATTCTTGGCTCAAGTATTCTCCTCCACGATCTGATCGAAGAGCCTTAATACTTTTGCCAAGTTGATTCTGTACTTCATTTTGGAACTCTTTGAACTTTTCAAAAGATTCCGACTTATGTCTCGTTAAATAGACATAGCCATACCTGCTGAAATCATCAGTGAAGGTAATGAAGTATCGAAAATTTCCTCTGGCACTTGTGCTCATTGGGCCGCATACATCTGTATGTATAAGGCCCAATAAGTCACTGGCCCTTTCATTTGGTTTGTTGAAAGGGGCCTTAGTCATTTTGCCTAGTAAACAAGATTCACATTTCTCACATGATTCATAATCAAATGAGCCCAGAAGCCCATCACTATGGAGCTTTTGGATCCGTTTCTCGTTTATGTGGCCCAAACGACAATGCCAAAGAAAAGTCTGATTCGTGTCATTTGATTTGAATCTCTTGGTGTTAATGTTATAGATTGGTGCAGTCTGGTTTAAAACATAAAGCCCATTCTCTAATGGGCTGCTACCATAAAATATATCATTGTAATCAAAAGAACAACATTTATTCTTAATTGAAAACTGATATCCTTCCACATCCAAAATAGGAATGGAAATAATATTTCTGCTTATAGCAGGTACATAGTAGCAATTATTAAGCTTTAAAACCAAACCAGAAGGTAAAGACAAGTTATATGTTCCTACGGCTAATGCAGCAACTCTTGCTCCATTCCCCACGCGCAGGTCCACTTGTCCCCTTTCCAACTTCCTACTGTTGCTTAGGCCCTGCATATTTGTACAAATATGAGTACCACAGCCGGTATCCAATACCCAAGAAGTAGAACCAGAAGTAGTAACATTTACTTCTATAACATAAATACCTGAAGATGAAGTCTCGAAAGTCTTCTTCTTCTTCTTTTCTTCCAAGAATTTGTTGCAATTTCTCTTCCAATGCCCAAGCTCTTTACAGTAATGGCACTTATCAGTCTCAGATGGGCCCGGCTTGGGCTTTGGGGCTGGCGCCGGCGTGTCCTGGTTCTCAACCGGGACTGCCTTGCCCTTTCCCTTACCTTTGCCAAGTTTCTTAAACTTCTTACCCCTTTGTACCATAAGTACATTAGGAGTGCCCTTCTTGATATTTGGCTCAGCTGTCTTGAGCATGCCATGTAGCTCAGTCAATGTCTTTGTCAAGTTATTCATGTTATAGTTCATAACAAACTGATCATAACTTGACGGCAGTGACTGCAGAATGATGTCAGTAGCCAACTCTTGGCTAATGGGACAATCCAGCCTCCCCAGGTTATCAATATAACCCATCATCTTAATGACATGAGGACTAACTGGACTGTCCTTTGGTAGCTTGCATTCAATGAGAGATTTAACCGTCTGGTATCTCTCAGTTCGTGCTTGCTCCTGAAACATACTTTTCAGGCTAGTGATCATCTCCACGGGCGACTCCACGTTCTCGTATTGCTTCTGCAAATCCGAGTTCATGGTAGCCAACATGAGACAATTCACATCGACCACATCATTGGAATGCTTATCCCAAGCATTCCTTTCTGCATGTGGAGCATTGGCTCTCGGTTTTTCAGGGAGAACAGTTTCCAGGACATAGTCCCTTTTCTCCTGCTTGAGAACAATTCTCAAGTTCCGATACCATTCGAGAAAATTCGATCCAGTTAACTTGTCCTTCTCAAGGACGGATCGCAGGGAGAAAGAGTTGTTATGAGTGTTAGTCATAGCTGAGAACATAGAAAAGAAAAAATTTAGTTATGATGTTCAAGAAATGAGAAATCTTAACATTTAAGAAAACTCGCACTATATTCAAACAATGTTTCCTCAGATGAATATAATGATCCAAGACCCATGTTTCACTAGACTTGAGTGAGCCACTGGCTATCACCCAAATTCAGCTATCTAGGTAAGCAACAACCTTGCTAGTTATATCAAATATAACTCTTGGTTGTGGACTGACATCTTATGTCTAATCCACCTGATGTCTCTGAGCCCAAAACGATTTTGATGGCCCAGTCAAGTAAACCAATCTCTTCAGTCATGTAATCGTCGATGTTTTGCACTGCAAATCCATCAACGCGATTACCTCTGTCTTACTCATGAAATTGTGGACATCTTGCACTGCAAGTCTGTCGCACAATCAAATGGGTCTTGACAGTTGACAAGATTGGAAAGACATCAAGTACACTTGATATTTGGTTGAGGAACGGAACCATTTAAAAATGTTCAGTTTTACTATGTTTTAATTCTTATAATTAATTAATCCGCGATAACCGATCAATCCAATTGATCCGGTTTTGAATACCGGTCAGCGTCGATCGATGCTACATTAGCATCGGTCGATGCCAACCTAATCAAAACAATCGCATTTAAACCATTCACAGTGTTCGACCATTATTAACCAAGCTCGATAACCGGTCCAATCCAATTGAACCGATCCAACAATCTCGCGAGGCTGTGTCGATCGATGCAACAATTGCATCAATCGACACTAGGCGAAAATTAGGTTTATTCGGGTTTTCGCCCTGCATCGATCGTTTCCGGATTGGCAACGATCGACACCATGCGAAATACCCTAAATTTTATTCGGGTTTTCGCCCTGCATCGATCGATGCAGGATTGGCATCGATCGACACCATGCGAGAAAACCCTTAAACGTTTTCGAAACAGAACCCTAAACTAGGTTTTTCATGAAAACGAATTTTAGCAAGTTTGCATCAACCATACACAGAATCAGATTCAACCAATCTAATCAACATGCTACAGATTCAATGGAACCTAAAGCTCTGATACCACTTAAGGAATTTCTAGCAGTTCTAATCAGGATTAGCAACCCTAGTCTGAATTCCGAGCCTAGGATCTAAGGTTCATGTAATTGAATCTTTCAGATCTCGAAGTTACCTGGTGAATATGCAGCGGAAGTATTACAAGTAATCGAGATCACGAAGCGCCTCAAGTGCTGCGCCTCTACTGGTATCCACACGCACACAAACTGGACCGCAGGGATGCTAGTGCCTTACAGAGATCTAATCTCCAGAGAGGTTTGTTTCTGTGTTCTGGTGGCTGTAAATTAGGTTAGAAAACAGTTTAGGTCGACCATATATCTTATATATGTCGACTTAAACCATCACGGGATTAACCAACGATTAAACCGAATTAATCTGATTAATCCGCGAGATGCATCGATCGTTGCACTTCCTGCAACGATCGACACTGCCCCAGATAATTGATATTGAATGCATATCAAATATGCATTCACCGGATCATTACATTAATGATCAACCTCGTCTTTGACGCCCAGTTTGCTTAGGTGTGTGACCCTGTAGGATCATATAACACTAGCAATGAGTTCTCAACTCATTGATCATAAGTGGCTTCTAGCAAAGCGTTATGACTACCTCGTGTTATGTGATTGTCTCATCTCGACTATACGACTTTCACTTAGAGCAAGTACAATAGATTTCAGGACATTCCCAACAAGTTGCACATCTCATACCTTCCGCCCATAAAACTTTAGGCAAGTTCTTGTCATGTAGCCAGCTTCTGCATGTCTCACTTAGATGCATCATCTTACTTTTCGCTACTCCATTTTATTGAGGTGTATATGGACATGTAAATTCTCTCTTTATACCATGCTTTTGGCAAAAAGAGAGAAACTCCTTTGACATAAACTCCCTGAAGGAATGTTTAGTTGATCCTGATTCAATTCTTAGATTCATATCAACCTAAACATGCGGATCTAGGTTCTTCTCAGAATAGAAACAAATGATGATCTCACCTTATACCTGTTTGCAGCGGAAAGAGATGGTATGTTTGAGATCAGAGAAACACCGAGAGATGAATCCTCCAAAGGTTCACACACACGATCACAGAAAACGGCTGCTAGACCACAAGGAGCTCGGCGCAGAGAGAGAGAGTTTTCGGCTGGAGTGTTAGGGTTAATTGTTCTGAACTCGAGTTTTATCACATAAAACTTGTCCGGTTCCGTTTGGGCCATTTGGCCCAAACACCAATTAACTCGACGGCATTCGCTCACTGTGTCGACCGATACACCTTGTGTATCGATCGACACACAGTAGCTAAACCGTTTTATTCTCTCTAAGTACAGTAAATGCCTAGCACTTTTACCGTACTTCTGCTAAACCGTTCCTACACATTTTCCTGTTAGCTTAGGCGTGTGACCCATATGGGATCATATAATAAAGGCAATAAGTCCAAGACTTATAGATCATGAGCGGACTCTAGCAAGCCATCATGACCCCCAGCATTATATGACTTATGTCTGATCATTGACATACTCTTACTTTCTAGAGACAGTACCGAGATTACTGGACACAATTCCAACAATCTCCCACTTGTACTGGAATCTCTGTATTCATAATCCTTTTGTCACAATATCTCGATTAGTCATAAGGCAAGATTGGTGTCATCCTTATAAAGCCTAATCTTGTTCATCGGACTCTGATTCGATACTGACAATCCAAACGACTCGGGACAGTCCGTTTGAGCATGGCCATGCATTTTCCAGTATTCAAATCTTCGATTGGCCTAGAGATATTCACTCCATTTATATTGGAGGGACAAATTCCGTCTTGTTCCATCACTGTAAACTACTCATTTCATAATGTACCCAAACAAGGTCCTTATAACTATCGCAGAACGATAGTGTTAGACAATGATCAAAGTGCATCAGTCCATGTGCAGTCACATGCATGCGAACTCAGGTCTAAGGACTATACTCTATAGTCGTAGTAAGAATCTCTTATGACACAGATATAAATATCCTGAAGAGTTCTTATAAGCGGGTCTTGTCCGGGCGTATGTTCCCAAACATACACCTATGTACTGACTTTGATGCCGCGCATCTATGACACACTGAGACTTTGTCATAAGTCACGTACCAATCCAGTCTCACACGGTTGTTGGTGTTCCAATTTCAACAACCTTCGACTAGGGACGGGATGATATAAAACATCTATCAAGTATAGGGTCTCATGATCAAGCTAAATGACTTTGATGACTCAAGATCAAATCATTTACTTCGATGACCTATAAAATGTTCATATCATTTTGGAACGATTATTTCATCACAGTTAAAATAATCTTGAAATAATAATTTCATTAAACATAAGAATGTTTTACAAGAACATATCAAATAACTAAATAAAAGCCCTCAAACTCCCACTCAAATTTAGATCACATTTCAATGTCTCTAATGCCTACAGCTTCAGTCAGAAACTCGAGCTTAGGCCTTGGGAGTGGCTTTGTCAACGGATCAGCGACGTTATCATCTGTCTGAACTCGGCTGATCTTGACTTCCTTTCTATTAATGATGTCACGTATCAAGTGAAATCTTCTTAGAACATGCTTGGATTTCTGATGTGATCTTGGTTCCTTTGCCTGAGCTATAGCACCATTGTTGTCACAAAACAGTGCCAGAGGCTCAGCCGCATCTGGTATCACACCTAGTTCAATAATGAACTTTCGTATCCAAACAGCTTCCTTCGCAGCTTCTGAGGCGGCGATATATTCAGCTTCTGTAGTGGAATCAGCAACGGTGTCTTGCTTGGAGCTTCTCCAACTGATTGCACCGCCATTCAGACAAAAGATATAACCGGACTGTGACCGGAAATCATCTTGGTCTGTCTGGAAACTTGCGTCCGTGAATCCAATGACTTTAAGCACATCACTTCCACCGTACACTAAGAACTTATCCTTAGTATGTCTTAGATACTTCAAGATATTCTTTACGGCAATCCAATGGTTTTCACCTGGATTTGACTGGTATCTACTCGTCATGCTCAATGCATAAGCAACATCAGGACGAGTACAGATCATGGCATACATGACAGATCCTATTGCAGATGCATAAGGAATATTCTTCATGCGCTCAAGCTCAGCAGCCGTCGTAGGGCTCTGCTTCTTGCTTAGCGTTGTGCCATGTACCATCGGCGTGAAGCCCTTCTTGGAATCCTTCATGCTGAATCTTTGTAGGACTTTGTCAATGTATGAATCTTGACACAAGCCTATCAGCCTTCTAGATCTATCCCGGTAGATCCTGATTCCAAGAACGTATGCGGCTTCACCCATGTCTTTCATGGAAAAACAACTTCCAAGCCATTCCTTTACGGACTTCAGCATTGGAACGTCGTTTCCGAGAAGCAGTATGTCATCGACATACAGAATAAGAAATACAATCTTGCTCCCACTAGATTTCTTATACACGCATTGTTCTTCTTCGTTTCTGATGAAGTCAAATTGCTTGATCGCTTCATCAAAACGAAGATTCCAGCTCCTCGATGCTTGCTTCAATCCATAAATGGATTTATGAAGCTTGCATACTTTTCCAGCATTCTTTGGATCTATGTAACCGTCAGGTTGTGTCATATACACATCCTCTTCCAGAATACCATTCAGGAAGGCGGTTTTCACGTCCATCTGCCAAATTTCATAATCATGAAAAGCTGCAGTTGCTAGTAGAATCCGAATAGATTTCATCATAGCCACTGGTGAATAGGTTTCATCGTAATCCACACCGTGAACTTGTCAGATGCATAAGGAATATTCTTCATGCGCTCAAGCTCAGCAGCCGTCGTAGGGCTCTGCTTCTTGCTTAGCGTTGTGCCATGTACCATCGGCGTGAAGCCCTTCTTGGAATCCTTCATGCTGAATCTTTGTAGGACTTTGTCAATGTATGAATCTTGACACAAGCCTATCAGCCTTCTAGATCTATCCCGGTAGATCCTGATTCCAAGAACGTATGCGGCTTCACCCATGTCTTTCATGGAAAAACAACTTCCAAGCCATTCCTTTACGGACTTCAGCATTGGAACGTCGTTTCCGAGAAGCAGTATGTCATCGACATACAGAATAAGAAATACAATCTTGCTCCCACTAGATTTCTTATACACGCATTGTTCTTCTTCGTTTCTGATGAAGTCAAATTGCTTGATCGCTTCATCAAAACGAAGATTCCAGCTCCTCGATGCTTGCTTCAATCCATAAATGGATTTATGAAGCTTGCATACTTTTCCAGCATTCTTTGGATCTATGTAACCGTCAGGTTGTGTCATATACACATCCTCTTCCAGAATACCATTCAGGAAGGCGGTTTTCACGTCCATCTGCCAAATTTCATAATCATGAAAAGCTGCAGTTGCTAGTAGAATCCGAATAGATTTCATCATAGCCACTGGTGAATAGGTTTCATCGTAATCCACACCGTGAACTTGTCTGAAACCTTTTGCCACCAACCTGGCTTTATAAATCTGGACATTTCCATCCACGTCAATCTTCTTCTTGAAGATCCATTTGCACTCGATGGCTTTTACACCAGCGGGTAAGTCAACCAACGAAAACACTTGGTTGACCGACATGGAGTCCATTTCGGAATCAGTGGCCTTGCGCCACTTAGAGGAATCTGGGCCCATCATGGCTTGATTGAAGTTCGATGGTTCATCACCATCAATGATCAGAAGATCATGACAGTCAGTCACGAGGAATCCTTGATATCTCTCGGGTTCGTGACGGATCCTCCCGGATCTTCGAACTTCAGGTACTACAGGTTCAGGCTCTACAATTTCTTGTAGGTCCTCCTGCTGCTCTTCCTCATTAGGTTGAGCAGTATCCTGTTCATCTTGAATTTCTTCAAGCAGTACCTTACTCCCACTGTCTTTCTTAGAGAGAAACTCCCTCTCAAGAAAGTTACAATCCCGGGCAACAAAGATCTTGTTCTCGGAACGTAGATAGAAGTAATAAGCCTTGGTTTCCCGTGGATAACCAATGAAGTAGCATTTGTCAGATTTTGGTGTAAGCTTGTCTGAGATCAATCTCTTGACATAGGCTTCACAACCCCAAATTCTGAGATAAGACAGCACTGGAGCTTCTCCAGTCCATAATTCATATGGTGTCTTTGCTACTGCTTTCGATGGCGCTCTATTTAGTGTGAACACTGCTGTTAGCAGAGCATATCCCCAAAGGGATATTGGAAGGTCTGTGTGACTCATCATAGATCGAACCATATCCAATAAGGTCCGATTTCTCCTCTCAGACACACCATTCCATTGAGGTGTTCCGGGAGGAGTGAGTTGGGATACGATCCCACACTCTCTCAGATGATCACTGAATTCTTGGCTTAAGTATTCTCCTCCTCGGTCGGACCGAAGAGCCTTAATGCTTTTGCCAAGTTGGTTCTGTACTTCATTTTGGAATTCTCTGAACTTCTCAAAAGATTCAGACTTATGTTTCATTAAATAAACATATCCATACCTACTGAAATCATCAGTAAAGGTAATGAAGTACTGATAGTTTCCTCTTGCATTTGTGGACATTGGGCCACACACATCAGTGTGTATCAGGCCCAATACGTCACTGGCCCTCTCGTTAGGTTTATTAAAGGGGGCCCGTGTCATTTTGCCCATCATGCAGGATTCGCATTTCTCACATGACTCAAAGTCAAATGAGCCAAGAAGTCCATTTGAATGGAGCCTCTTGATGCGTTTCTCGCTGATGTGCCCTAAACGACAATGCCATAGAAACGTTCGGTTCTCCTCATTAGGTTTGAACCGTTTGGTATTAATGTTATAAATTGGCGCGGATTGATCGAGTATGTAAAGCCCATTCATAAGAGGGGCAGAACCATAGAACAAATTGTTGCGATTGAAGGAACATAATTTATTCTTAACTGAAAAATCATAACCTTCCAAATCCAACAAAGAAATTGAAATAATATTTCTGCTTATAGCAGGTACAAAATAACAATTATTCAGTTCTAAAATCAATCCCGAAGGTAAAGACAACAAGTAAGTGCCTACAGCTAGTGCTGGAACTTTCGCTCCATTCCCAACTCGTAGCTCCACTTGTCCTTGCTTCAGCCTTCTACTGTTGCTGAGTGCCTGCATATTAGTACAAATATGAGCCCCACAACCAGTATCCATAACCCATGAGGTATTATCAGAAGTAGTTGTATTAACTTCTATAACAAAAATACCTGTTGAAGAAGTCTCAAAAGTCTTCTTCTTCAATTCCTTTAGACCTTCCTGGAATTTCTTACATTCTCTCCTCCAATGCCCTGGTTCTTTACAGAACCTGCATATGTCAGTTGGCCCAGCCTTGGACTTGGGCTTGGGCTTTGGCGTGTCCTTGTCCGCGACTTGGACAGCCTTGGCCTTTCCCTTATCCTTAGCAGAGGATTTCTTAAACCCCTTGCCCTTCTGCACCATAAGCACATTGGGGTCCTTGGCGGTTTTCCTCAAATTGGGCTCCGCAGTCTTGAGCATTCCGTGAAGCTCAGGCAATGTCTTACTCAAGCCATGCATGTTAAAGTTCAGAATGAACTGATCATAGCTTGCAGGTAATGACTGCAGAATGATGTCGCAGGCAAGTTCCTGGCTGATTGGGCAGTCGAGTTTCTGAAGATGATCGAGATAACCCATCATTTTCAAGACATGAGGACTCACTGCCGCATTCGCAGCCAACTTGCAGTCCAAGAGGTTCTTAACTGTTTGAAACCTCTCAGTCCTAGCCTGCTCCTGAAAAAGCGATTTCAGGCTTGCCATTATCTCGATGGGTGACAATACACTCTCGAACTGTTTTTGCAGCTCAGGAGTCATTGTCACCAACATCAGGCAATAGGCATCATTTTCATCTGACGAATGCTTTTCCCAAGAATTATGCAGAGTCCTGGCGGCATTGGCAGGAGGCCTCTCGGGGAGAGGATCACGAAGGACATAATCCTTCTTCTCCTGCTTGAGGACCAGCCTCAAGTTCCTTGACCACGTCAGGAAGTTCGTTCCAGTCAGCTTCTCCTTCTCGAGAACAGACCGGATTGAGAATGTGTTTTGTGTGCTTGTAGTAGTCATAGCTGAAATATATAGATAAAAGGTTATTAGTTAAAATGTTCAATATGATTAATCTCGTATTAAATTTAATATGATTAATCACGCATTATATTCAATAACATAAGTTATCCTCAATAGAATATAATGATTCCAAGATCCACATATAACTAAGATTAAAGTGGGCC
The DNA here is from genome assembly GCA_030180135.1 of Orychophragmus violaceus. NCBI lineage: Eukaryota > Viridiplantae > Streptophyta > Magnoliopsida > Brassicales > Brassicaceae > Orychophragmus > Orychophragmus violaceus. The sequence goes on along the minus strand of CM058239.1, from coordinate 53,063,723 downwards.
ACTGGCCGTCACCAAACCTTAGCTTATATCGGTAAGCCCTATATCGGCTAATTATATCCGTGATATAACTCTTGGTTGTGAATCTGGGCCCGAGGCCCAATTCACTCTGATGTCTCAAGGCCCGGGACTCCCGATGGCCCAGTCAAGAAAACCAGACTATACAGTCATGTAATCATTAATGTCTGGGACTCCCAATGACATTTATGAATCACAAACCGTCTTATCCACGCAAAAGCAGACACCCTCACACTGTAAGGCCATGAATACAATTGAATGGGCTTCGACAGCTGACATAGAATGGACAAGACATCCAACGCTTGATATTATTTGAGGTTCGTAGGTTTATTTAAAATTTCATTCCCAAAATAGAAGATTACTATTTCGGGAAACTTTCCATTTTTGGAAACCTACTATTTTTGGAAACTTTCTAAATTTGGAAACTTTCTAAAAACGGAAACTTTCTAACTTTAGAAATTCCTTAAAATCCGAATCATGCAAATCTAGAAACTTCTATAAATTAAGAAACTTTCTAATTTCAAAATATCGGAAACTTTAATTTAAAATCGATTTATATTCTTTATAAAATAAATTTTAAATTAATCTGAAGAAAGACTCAAATAATTGGCCCAATTGTTTTAACTTCTTGGCCCGAGGCCCAAGAATTGGTCCATGTCCAAGACATGACCCAATTGTCCAATTAAATGACATAACCGGTCTGGTTCATTAAAATTGGTCTAACCAAATTTTAATTACTACGATGACCACAATTGTCAACCGGTTATTTACTAAACCGGATTTTCTCAATTTATTTGGTCCAACCAAATCAAATTAGAAAATCCTGGTTTAGGCACTAAATCCAATAATTCTTTCGACATTGGATTTCTTGTCCCGGTTTAACCAGACTTAATAAAATTATTAAATCTGTTTATTAAACCAGGACGAATTAGTTTTAATCAAAAATTAAACCGAGCCTTAAACCAACCATGTCGATCGATGAACCAACCGTGTCGATCGATCCATCAACCACATCGGTCGATGCTCTCAGCATCGATCCTGCATCGATCGTGCATCGATCCTGTATCGATCGATGCTCTCACGCATGCACTGAAACGAGCCAAAACCCTAACCGTGTCGATCGATGTGCACCAACCGCATCGGTCGATGCACCAATATCGAACCTGCATCGATCCTGCATCGATCGATGCTTTCACGCGTTAACAGGGTTAGCCGATAGACTGTATCGACCGATCCATGCGATCGTATCGATCGATCCATGCGATCCCAGTCGATACTGACTTTTGAAAATCGCATTCTACCAAATCATATAGCTTGGTTTCTGCGATTTTATGTGTGTTTAGGTTTCAATTCTTGTTACTTAAGTGGTTTCTCTTATCAGTAGTTGATTCAAAACACTTTTAAACAAGAAAAACAATCCTAAACATGAATCTAAACAAGAAAAACCAGAACCATTGGCTCTGATACCACTGAAGGAATGTTTAGTTGATCCTGATTCAATTCTTAGATTCATATCAACCTAAACATGCGGATCTAGGTTCTTCTCAGAATAGAAACAAATGATGATCTCACCTTATACCTGTTTGCAGCGGAAAGAGATGGTATGTTTGAGATCAGAGAAACACCGAGAGATGAATCCTCCAAAGGTTCACACACGCGATCACAGAAAACGGCTGCTAGACCACAAGGAGCTCGGCGCAGAGAGAGAGAGTTTTCGGCTGGAGTGTTAGGGTTAATTGTTCTGAACTCGAGTTTTATCACATAAAACTTGTCCGGTTCCGTTTGGGCCATTTGGCCCAAACACCAATTAACTCGACGGCATTCGCTCACTGTGTCGACCGATACACCTTGTGTATCGATCGACACACAGTAGCTAAACCGTTTTATTCTCTCTAAGTACAGTAAATGCCTAGCACTTTTACCGTACTTCTGCTAAACCGTTCCTACACATTTTCCTGTTAGCTTAGGCGTGTGACCCATATGGGATCATATAATAAAGGCAATAAGTCCAAGACTTATAGATCATGAGCGGACTCTAGCAAGCCATCATGACCCCCAGCATTATATGACTTATGTCTGATCATTGACATACTCTTACTTTCTAGAGACAGTACCGAGATTACTGGACACAATTCCAACAATCTCCCACTTGTACTGGAATCTCTGTATTCATAATCCTTTTGTCACAATATCTCGATTAGTCATAAGGCAAGATTGGTGTCATCCTTATAAAGCCTAATCTTGTTCATCGGACTCTGATTCGATACTGACAATCCAAACGACTCGGGACAGTCCGTTTGAGCATGGCCATGTATTTTCCAGTATTCAAATCTCCGATTGGCCTAGAGATATTCACTCCATTTATATTGGAGGGACAAATTCCGTCTTGTTCCATCACTGTAAACTACTCATTTCATAATGTACCCAAACAAGGTCCTTATAACTATCGCAGAACGATAGTGTTAGACAATGATCAAAGTGCATCAGTCCATGTGCAGTCACATGCATGCGAACTCAGGTCTAAGGACTATACTCTATAGTCGTAGTAAGAATCTCTTATGACACAGATATAAATATCCTGAAGAGTTCTTATAAGCGGGTCTTGTCCGGTCGTATGTTCCCAAACATACACCTATGTACTGACTTTGATGCCGCGCATCTATGACACACTGAGACTTTGTCATAAGTCACGTACCAATCCAGTCTCACACGGTTGTTGGTGTTCCAATTTCAACAACCTTCGACTAGGGACGGGATGATATAAAACATCTATCAAGTATAGGGTCTCATGATCAAGCTAAATGACTTCGATGACTCAAGATCAAATCATTTACTTCGATGACCTATAAAATGTTCATATCATTTTGGAACGATTATTTCATCACAGTTAAAATAATCTTGAAATAATAATTTCATTAAACATAAGAATGTTTTACAAGAACATATCAAATAACTAAATAAAAGCCCTCAAACTCCCACTCAAATTTAGATCACATTTCAATGTCTCTAATGCCTACAGCTTTAATATTCTTCAAGAATTTAACATCCTTTGGGCCAAATAAAATGTAAGTATTTGAGTCCACCGCATTTACCACAAAGAGAAGATTCTTCTTTACTCCAGGAACATGGTATACATTTTTTAGAGTAATTGGGCTTTCATCATCTCCTTCAATGACAACCGTCCTTTCCTTCTCAACATGGTGGATTGGATTATCTGCGGTAATGATGGCTTCTTTCCCGTCATGGCGCTGAAGACTAGAAAATAACTTCTCGCCTCTAGTAATATGATGGCTACAACCAAAATCTACAATCCAGTCACTTCCAAGATTTTTAGTTGTAGATGTACCTGAAGATGCAGCCTCCACCGTGAAACATTTTCCCCATTCTTCATCTTCAGCATGACCTTTTGATTCCGCCATATTTGGTTCCTTCACCTTGACTCGACAATCATTTTTGAAATGCCCAAGTTTTCCACACCGATAACATTTGAATCGTTTCTTGTCTCCCATGGAAGATCCTTCTCGTCCATCATTATTCTTTGCTCTGAAAGTTTGGTGTCTTCTTGTTACAAATGCGTTCACGGATTCATCATGGACTTTAACTCCGGCTATTTGCATGGCTAACGATTCTTGCGAAGTTAGCAGATTTTCAAATTCCTCCAAGGAAGGTTGTGTAGCGCATCCTTGAACAGATGTCACAAACGGTGTATACCCGGGTCGTAAACCTCGAATAATAGACCTCTTTAATCGTGCTTCCAAAATAGATTCCTCCGGATTAAGAGTATTAATCTTAGAGCAAAGGTTCTTTACCTTGATAAAGAACTCCGAGATTGAAGACTCCCCTTGCTTCGCATTTGCTAGCTCATTCTCTAGCAATTGTAGTCTACCCTCGTTCTTCTTGTTGAACAATTGATCCAGCGCCTGCCAAATAGACCTAGCGGATGTACACCTTGAGACATGCTCAAATACTCCCGAGGATATAAACCTCTTCAAAGCAAACTCCACCTTGGCATTCTTCCGTATCCACTCCTTTGTCATTTCCGCGGTTGCAGCATCTCCCCGTGGTGGTGTTGTGTTGCTACCACCAACGACTTCCCATAAGTCCCCACTCACCAAGTATGACTCCATACATGCCTTTCATAACCGATAGTTAGATTGGTTTAAAATCTCCATTCCCAATCCAACAACACGACCCGTCGACCCAATACTTAGAATAAACTCAAGCTTTCTTAAACCCTGATCTTGTAAAGAACCAAATTAACCTGGCTCTGATACCATGTAAAGAAACCTCGATAGTGCTTAGCACTAGCCCAAGACCGTAATACCCGAGAGACACGAAATAAACCTTTTAAGTATGAAGAAATTTATGGAAGAACACTTAGAGAAATTTGGAGACCCCTAGAAAAATTTAGAGAACTTAAGAAACATGACACTCTTTCTTTAAACTTGTTATCATTTCACTTTTTTAACTTGTTGTACATCTTACAAATGAGGGGGTGATGAGGTATTTATAGCCTCCAAAGAGTCTTACATGACAATCTAGATATTTCTACACTAACCTCCTTAACTTAGATTTTTTCAAAATCTCTAGAACTATCTACCATAATATCTAGATTTTCATATTACAATATCAATATTTTTCTACCTAAATATCTAGATTTTTTTCACTAAAAAATCTTTAGAAATCTTAAGGAGGTGGAGAGATAATTCTAGAGAAGTTCTAGAACTTGGGCTTACTTTGCGTTTAGGATGATTGGATTATGAACCCATAATTAAGCTTAATCCAAAATCAAATTTAATTTCAATAAGCTAGGGCTTGATCGTTCTTTGATAGCAGAGAGATACGGATGTGCAGCGTATCAGCAGTGCCAACAATCAGGTTTTGATGAAAATCGCTATTGACTTTTGATTTATTTAAGATTCTAAGTAGTCGTTGATATATTTGTGTGGTGGTTCAGTATATATTTGTCTGAAACATTTGTCGGCCTGAAACCATGTCACAATCTCCATGCGAAATGACCCTCAAATCTGTATGAGATGAAGAGCTTGCTGTCTGTATGTTTGCGTAATCTGATATTTCAATAACTGCGTCAAAAGAGCTGTGTGCACTTTCACTATCTTCATGTTGTTGTTGTTGAACACTTCCCGTCGTAACCTCCTCCACATTCAGTTCTCTGTCCAGCATCTGAAACCTTCCAAAATTAGCTTTTTCTTCAGAAAATCCCATTTGCTCCTCAGTGTTCTTAACCTGCTCAATGTGTATAGGCTATGTTACTGTACTTTTCGGTGGATGAGCTATTTCGTACAACCTTCCCACTAGCAAACAATTGTGTACTGTCAGAGGATGAAACATTTGTACGTTTATCCTAGTATCCACCCTTAAACCAGCCAGAAAAACACTGACCAAAACAGCCTCAGAGAGATTCAAGCTAGTTCTCAATTGCTCAAATTTCACATAATAGTCTTCTATGCCATCAGTTTCTTTCAATTGCTGCAACTCATCAATCGGATCAATTGCTCAAATTGTTGATATAGGAAATTGATTTGTGATTTTGGTTAAGTTGGTTAGCTCAATGTCGGTTAGCTCAATTTGATATGATTTAGGAATTGGTGTTTTGGTTTTATCTTTATGGGTTGGTGTTATCTCTTTTAGGGGTTTGGGTGTTACGTTATTATAAGAACGTATTGTATCTTCTTCTATTCATTATCATTATCAATCAAAAGAAGTTATCTTCTCTCTCAATCTCTATTCTCTTTGTTACACAAACTTGTTCATACACTTCTTAGAATCTGTTCTTCTTCTTGATTCTTTGAAATATGAATAAAAAATCGTTGTTTTAGGAACATCAATTTTCGTTATCAGAGGTATCAGAGCTTCGTCGCTTCTCGGAATCCATGGCGGTCTCGACGATCTACAACTCTTTTGCTTCACACATGGCTCGGACAGCCAACACGATGGAAGATTATGTTGCGCAATCAGGTACGTCGGTGATTATGTTGCGGTTCATCAAACAAGGTCAGAAAGATTTAAGAAATTGTTAGCAGATCCTATTGTTGAACTGAAACAATTGAAAGAAACTGATGGTATAGAGGACTATCATGAGACATTTGGGGTATTAAGTACAAGAGTAAATCTATCTAAAGCTTCTTTGGTTAGTATTTTTCTCGATGGATTGTGGACAAATACTAGGACGAATATTCAGATGTTCAATCCCCAAAAAATACAACAGTGTTTACTTGTGGGACGGTTGTATGAAAGAGTTCATAAGAAGAAATCAACAATAGAGCAGCTTGTAAACATTGAGCGGATTAAGGAAACTGCGAAGGTAAGTGAGTTCATACAAGACTTGTCTAGTATTAAGGACGACAATGAAGCTACCCGAGCTGAGTTCTTACAAACTGATAAGAACTTGATGGGTGTTCAAAATGAAAATGTTAACGAAAAGCTTAAGGCGCAAGAAAAGGTTGTTGGCGATGACAAAAGAGGAGAGGAAATGACTGCTTTTGTTAAGATTTCAGTTTCAAGCGTCACGGCAAAACATTCTTTCACGTTTGCGGTTGTTTATGGGTCTGCGGAAAAAGAGAAACATAAACAAAGAAGGACTGGTTGTGAGTCTGTTTTAGCAGCAAGAGTAACACTCATTTCACCATCGATTGAATCTCTTACTGCTATCTTCGTTGTAGTTGCCATTGCTAGGCAACATTCTCGTCCTTTGCTTGACACCAACCGTATATGGGATCCTAGAGAAACCTTGTGGTCAAGGTTTTTCAAAGAAGGGAGATTTGATATAGGAAATTGATTTGTGATTTTGGTGTTTTGGTTAAGTTGGTTAGCTCAATGTCGGTTAGCTCAATTTGATATGATTTAGGAATTGGTGTTTTGGTTTTATCTTTGTGGGTTGGTGTTATCTCTTTTAAGGTTTTGGGTGTTACGTTGTTATAAGAATGTATTGTATCTTCTTCTATTCATTATCATTTTCAATTAAAAGAAGTTATCTTCTCAATCTCTATTCTCTTTGTTACACAAACTTGTTCATACACTTCTTAGAATCGATTCTTCTTCTTGATTCTTTGAAATATGAATCGAAAATTGTTGTTTTAGGAACATCAATTTTCGTTATTATATATTGAAGAAAATGGAAGGCTGAGGGGAATTTTGAGTGAATGGAGCATGCAGACAGCATCTCAAGTATTGGACACATTTGACATGAATCGTTTTTTTGTTTGTTTATAATCTTAGCTCGAGAGAGCTTTGGAGCTTATGTCTAACTCGTAACTATAGAAGGATGTAGCAGCTGGGCATAAAAAGCAGATGCTTGAGACATATGGACAACCTCGTGACAATCAAAGCTAGCTAGGTTTTATTAATGTTGGTTCTGTAGCTCAGGAAGAACTAAAGATCATGGAATCTTGTTGAGTAAAGTCCCACATCGGAACTTAGACAAGTTGTCAAGTAATATATAAAGGGTTAGGGCCAATCCACTCATTGCCAATTGGTTTTGAGTTGGAAGCCCATAATAAGCCCAATTTAACATGGTATCAGAGCAAGATTTCTGAGACCTCAAAGAAAGATTTACTTGCTCACGATTCTTTTCTGACTATTCGGAAACTAATCAAAATTTCAGTCTAAACTAAATCAAATATGACAGACGATGACCATTCATCGGCAACCAAGAGTGGGTCGACATTCGACACCAACAGCAGAGTGTCTGCAACACCATATACGCTTTATCCGAACGATAATCCAGGCGCACTCATCACCTCAGTCAAACTCACTGGAGAGAATTACAACGAATGGGCGACGGAGATGAGCAACGCTCGGAGGCTATTGGGCAGTCAAAATTGTAACAGGTGTACCTGACGCTATTCCGGTAATCGGATCGCCTCTTGTAGAATTATTACGCGGAAGTGCTAGTGTTGGACAATCCACTTTGACTCGTTTTTATAGTTTACACACTTTTGTATTACCTCTTCTGACGGCCGTATTTATGTTAATGCATTTCCTAATGATACGTAAGCAAGGTATTTCTGGTCCCTTATAAATAATATAGATTCTAGATATTTTTAATTACTCATTTATCTTATTACTTGGTGAAGGAACAATCGTATTTTATTGCTATAAATATGGATTATTAAAAAAATAAGACATGTATTTGGATATTTCCCTTCAACTCCACAATACAATATTGTATTATTTTTTTGACATAAAAAGTTGAAGGGAATTCTATGAAGAGAAAATGGATTATGTGAGTGTGTGACTTGAACTATTGATTGGGCCGTGCAGAAATATGACTTTATCTGCTACATTGGAATTCACAACCAAATGTGTCTTTGTTCCAACCACTGTGTAAGCCCCATACAGGGGATAGGCTGGTTCACTTGAAGAGAATCTTTTCTATGATCATACCCGATGATGTCGTGGATGAGTGGGCTCCGTAAAATCCAGTAGATTAAGGGATGGAACATAATCCTGATTATGTTTTTAGCTATTTTTTACTAAAAAAATTAATAGTATGTAAATGCATTCATTTCCTCTGCATCGACTCGATTTATGATACTATCGGAGTGAATACAGGATCTAATGAAGAGTAGAGGGTAGACTTCATTAGTAACAAGTAAATCCTTTGTATTTGAAAAATCTCGATATAATTTTTGAGATTAAGGATGAGTTTATAAGGTATGAGACGATCCAGAAAGCACTTAATCATGATCAACTTGTAAGCTTACGTGGGTGTTGAGCATTTACCTGTAAGAATGGAATTTATGGCAATCTTTAGTTGCAATAACTTTTGAATCGGATAATTATTTTTTTACATATTAAATACTTGTGGAGAACATATATATTTTTGTATGTATTAATTTAGTTTGGTTAATTCTTGCTCGAGCCGGATGATGAAAAATTATCATGTCCGGTTCCCTCGGGGGATGGATCCATAAGAATTCACCTATCCCAATAACAAAAAAAACCAGATTTGAATGATCCTGTATTACGAGCTAAATTAGCTAAAGGTATGGGTCATAATTATTACGGAGAACCCGCATGGCCCAACGATCTTTTATATATTTTTCCAGTAGTCATTCTTGGTACCATTGCCTGTAACGTAGGCTTAGCGGTTTTAGAACCATCAATGATTGGTGAACCTGCGGATCCTTTTGCAACTCCTTTGGAAATATTACCTGAATGGTATCTCTTTCCTGTATTTCAAATACTTCGTACAGTGCCTAACAAATTATTGGGTGTTCTTTTAATGGCTTCAGTACCGGCGGGATTATTAACCGTACCCTTTTTGGAAAATGTTAATAAGTTCCAAAATCCATTTCGTCGTCCAGTAGCGACAACCGTCTTTTTGATTGGTACCGTGGTGGCCCTGTGGTTAGGTATTGGAGCAACATTACCAATTGATAAATCTCTAACTTTAGGTCTTTTTTAATTAAATTTATTCAATTGTAAAATAAAAGGCGTGGGTATCTAGGGAGTAGTCATTTCAAAATGAATTCTCCCTAGATACATAATCTAATTAATTTTATTAATTAAAATGGGTTCGACTGGAAAATCGAAATTACGTTGAAGGTTTAAAATCCATTTCAATTTCAAATTGACTTTTTAGTCAAATTTTTTTTAATGCCTTTTCTATTTTTTTTCTAGAATGTCTAATAGCTTTTTTACATCTTCTATGTGAAAATGTTCCATTTTGATAAGGTCTTCTTGACTGTTATTCAAAAGGTCCAATAATGTATGTATATTGGACTTTTTGAGACAATTATAGATTCTGGGAGGCAATTCTAATTGGTCAATAAAAATATATTGAAATGATAGTTCTTTTTTTTTTCTTAGGTTAACTAATCTATTATGAAAAGGAAAAAGGGGTAAAGTAACTTGATGTTGATTGTTTTCTAAATAGAACGTTTCTTCTTCTACATGTAGAAAAGGAATAAATAATTTAATCAAATTCCGGGAGGCTTCATGAAGTGCTCTTTAGGAGTTAAACTTCCATTTGTCCATATTTCTAGAAAAAGAATCTCTTGTTTTTCATTCCCATTCCCATAAGAATGAATACTATGATTCGCATTTTGAACAGGCATGAATACAACATCTATAGGATAACTTCGGTCTTCAAAGTTATTTGACATTTTTAGACTATATCCGCGATTCCTCTCGATTTTTAATCCAATACACAAATCTATAGGTTCCGTTAAGGTAGCTATATGCTGTGTATTATCAATGATTTCGACAGAGGGCGGTAAAATTATGTCTCGAGCAGTTATATATCCGGGACCTTGGACACAAATAAGCGCGTTGCGCGTTCCATATAGATTACTTCTTAATACAATCTCGTTCAAATTCATTAAAATTTCGTGTACTGATTCTTGAATACCTATTATGTTAGAATAGTCATGTGGTATGTTCTCAGATTTTGCACGTGTAATACATGTTCCTTCTATTTCCCAAAGTAAAGCTCTTCGCATCGCAATGCCTATTGTGTCGGCTTGACCTTTCATAAGTGGAGACAGAATAAAGCGTCCATAATAAAGACGCTTACTGTCTCTTCTTGATTCAACACACTTCCACTGTAGTGTCCGAGTAGATACTTTGACTTTCTCTCGAACCATAATAATTTTATTTGATCAGATCATTGAATCATTTATTTCTCTTGAAACCCTTTCAGCCTTTATTTCATTCTATACACGTCTTTTTTTAGGGGGTCTACAACCATTATGTGGCATAGGGGTTACATCTCGTACGAAACTTAAAAGTATACCGCTTCTACGAATAGCTCGTAATGCTGCATCTCTTCCCAGTCCAGGGCCTTTTATCCTTACTTCAGCTCGTTGCATACCTTGATCCACTACTGCTCGAATAGCATTTCCTGCTGCGGTTTGAGCAGCAAAAGGTGTTCCTCTTCTTGTACCCCTGAATCCACAAGTACCCGCGGAGGACCAAGAAATCACCCGACCCCGTACATCTGTAACGGTCACAATGGTATTGTTGAAACTTGCTTGAACATGAATAACTCCCTTTGGTATTCTACGTACATTTTTACGTGAACCACTACGTGTATTTTTACGTGAACCA
>CM058239.1:53032635-53035135 GCA_030180135.1 Orychophragmus violaceus | reverse complement strand
AAGTTCCGGATATCCAATTTTTATATTAGAAGGATTACCATATATAACACAAAATTTCTCCGCCGATTCTTTTTAGTCGAGCTTCTCGGTCTGTCATTATACCTTGAGAAGTCGAAAGGATTACAATTCCTATTCCGCCTAAAATTCGTGGAATTCGTTGAGAGTTAGAATAGATTCGTAGACACGGTCGGCTTATTCTCTTTAAATTTAAAATCGTTTTATAGGATTCTTTCTTATTTCGTCTATGTCTTAGGGTTAAAATAAAAAAATATTGATTGTTTTCGCGATGCTTCCTTACGTTTTTGATAAAACCCTCTCGTAAAAGTATTTTAACAATGCTTTCGGTGATGTTAGTCGATCCTATCCGAACCGTTCCTTTTCTATTCATGTCAGCATTTCGTATAGAGGTTATTATATCAGCAATAGTGTCTTTCCCCATGATAAGTTAAAATTCCTTATTGTTCTATAATTTTGATATAATCAACATGTTCTTTTTCTTTTATTTATATATAGATAGAGACGAATTATATATTAATATATGAATTCAATTATTAATATATAAAATTATTAAGGGTATATGCGTGATACACAATCTATTAATAAATTTGATTCCAATATCATTTTATTAATCCTATCATATACTAAACTATCGATATTTAGGTCTTATAATACCTCAGGAGCTAATGAAACGATTTTAGTAAAGTTTAATTGTCTCAATTCCCGTGGGATCGCCCCAAAAACTCGAGTTCCTTTTGGATTTCCTTCTTGATCAATGAAAACTGCGGCATTGTCATCATATCGTATTATCGTCCCATTGTTACGTTTGAGTTCTTTACAAGTACGTACAATTACAGCTCTGATCACTTCTGATCTTTCTAGAGGAGTATTTGGGATTGCTTCCTTGATTACAGCAACAATAACGTCACCAATATGAGCATAGCGGCGATTACTAGCTCCTATTATTCGAATACACATCAATTCTCGAGCCCCGCTGTTGTCTGCTACATTCAAATAGGTTTGTGGTTGAATCATATTTTTGTATCTCTTCTTTTAATGCAAAGGACGAAGTAAAAAAATATTGTTTGTCAAAAAAAGAAAACTTATAATCTTTTTATCCTTAAATGTTATTTAGCTTTTTCATTCTATATTCCTATTCAGAAATAATGAATTGGGTTTTTATAGGCATTTTTGATGCCGCTATTGAAATAGCTTTTCTGGCTATATTTTCGGGTACACCACCCATTTCATAAAGGATTTTACCTGGTTTAACCACAGCTACCCAGTACTCTGGGGATCCTTTCCCAGAACCCATACGCGTTTCCGCGGGTCTTACTGTAACTGGCTTGTCTGGAAATATACGTACCCAAATTTTTCCACCACGCCGTACATTTCGTGTCATTGCTCGTCGCCCTGCTTCTATTTGTCTAGATGTGATCCAAGCGGGTTCAAGTGTTTGAAGAGCATATCTGCCAAAACAAATACGATTCCCACGAGAGGATATTCCTTTTAGTCTTCCTCGATGTTGTTTACGAAATCTGGTTCTTTTTGGGTTATATTTGATGGTTTTTTTCTAAATTATAAATTCCATCTCTACTACAGAACTGGACGTGAGAGTTTATTCTCATCCAGCTCCTCGCGAATAAAAGGACTAATTAAGATATAGATGTAGTTAATGATTAATAGGATTAATCATTAATCATGGTATTTTAAAAAATTTCATCTTATCTCTTCTAAATTTGTGTATGTCTTTTTCAAAATAGAATCAAAAAGATTAATTAGATTTCTATTTATTTAAAAAAAAAACGTAACATCATCATTACAAATGTAGTTTTTGTTAGAGTTAGAATATTCTAACAAATCCTTATTTTATTTTATCTTTTTCATTGTTTTTTTCGTCTTTTATTACTTTGTTTTATTTGAAAAAAAAACAAATTTTTCGCCGGCGAATATTTACTCTTTCAATACCTATTTAAGTTTGCTTTTTATCCCTAGAGGTCTCAGAATCAAAATCAGAATAGATAATAAAGTTTCTGGTTTATTCCGTCATCTTGTCTAATGAATTACTAAGATTTGTTTTTCACTAGAATCCTATATATTCATGGGTTCCGTCGTTCCCATCGCTTCTTGATTAATCATTAGGCCTGTATTCTACAATGGAGCTTTTACATGAAATTTTGAATTTCATTTTTTATTTGTTTTTGAGTCAATTTTCTCAGTTTTTATTGGCTCAAGGCTCTTAATTTTTTGTTTTCGGAACAGATTTATCTAATTATTATGAATGAATCTGTATTGATGCTTTATTACATTTCTTTTCTTACAGCGACCTCATAGATTTTCCAAATTGGAATCATATATCATTAATATTCAATTTTTTCTCTCTTTCTTTCATCCTTCCATTTATCCGCATACTTTTCGATTACCTTTCATAACTTAATAATCATCTTTTTTTTTTTTTTTTTAAGTCAGTTGCTACAATGATATGATCAGCCTACCATATCTT